>CM040184.1:57121451-57723951 GCA_022606455.1 Callitettix versicolor | reverse complement strand
AACCCTTCGACTTGGTGCAGTGATAGCATGTTAAGCTAAGAGGCTGTAGCTGACAACCAGCGCCATTTAATGGAATGAACATCTGACACACAGGGATCTATTTTAAGTTATAACTGCTAGCTAAGTGTCTACTTAGTTGTAGTCCTCAATAAAAATAAAAATTTTATATACATACATATATACGTCTTGTAGTGAGGAAGTATATATCGTAAGGAAGTAAATAATCTGTTACAAATACAATACACAATTGTACTTACTTAATCATTTCTTAAACACGTTTCAAGAAAGTTTTGTTTAAATTTTGTTGTAGGCTGCAATACAGTATATGCAAATTCATAACTGAATTCAGTGGTCTAAATGAATACAAAGTTTATTTCATTTTGCTTGCAATCCGTAAATTTCTTTTATTTGAAATTTCGTCTTTGACAGAGTTATGGATTTTCATTTACTTCCAGCAGAACGTAAAAACGATTTTCAGCAGATTTTGCGATTCTTGTCAATAGTTCCTGAACCAGATTTTTGTTGATTATGTCCGACATAAACGTTTTGTTTGAGTACTTGAAGAGTATATTTAAGTACTGTATGATTGTAATCGTTAGAGCGATTTTGATCAAATTAAAAAATGTGTTAATGTTTAATTGTATTCTGATGAATATTTATAATTTTCTAATTTATCCTGGAGGCGCTAACGGTGCTTAACAACGCATTTATGAACGCTCGTTTGAGAAAATTACCTTTGGCAAAACGTAAAACTTAAGTAAGTACGTAAGTAACTGATCCTCCTGCCTCAGCACATTCTTGGCGTGTTTATGAGTTTTGCTTCCTATAGTGTGGTGCAATACACTCGACATTCCATTTTTAGACTGTTGCAACAATCACGATCACACACAGACCGTTGCCAAAATAATGTAACGTGAACAGTTTCACGTAAATTTTCTGTTTACAGTTGAGGAGAAACGACCAAAAATAATCTTAATTGTCGTGAACGATAGGGTTTCGTACAATATCCAGTAAAGTAAAGCTGCCATCCACTCTGTCAAGTGATTTGGGTTGCACTGCACCGTAAAAATTAGAAAAAGATCACAATTCTTTCGTATCATGGTTGAAAAGAAGAGGAAGGCCGTTGAACAATTGCCTATTCAAACGGGATGTTTTAGGTATTATGGAAAGAAAATCTTTTTATCTCCTGGAGGAGACGATAAGAGCTGTCTTCTAGTCAGTCGGTAAAGTTTGTAACTGAACGGGCTAAGTTCTTGTTGTTCCACTCTGTCGAAGATATTTTTAAGCTCGTGGTTGAGGGCGAAACATTTTGTGATCCAAACTGTCTTGAAAAGCGGGTTGTTATACGATATCTTTGTATGGGAAGCAAACCAAGAAAGCTGTTATCCAATATAGCGCGACACTTGGGATATCGCACGGTACTATTGACGTTAAAAGATCTTCCCAATCATGGCTGAGAAGACGAGAAAGCTGTCATTCTTACCAACGTGAAAGAAACGGTACAATGGCTTCGATGAGGGATCAAGTCTTTTAACTGAGAGTTGAGAAAATTTTCATCCACTCTGTCAAAGATGTCGTAAAGGTCATGATTAAAAGGACACGAAATGCTGTCACCCAAACAGTGGTTAAGGTTTTGTAACTGCCATGCACTCTAACGCGGAAGTTGAGATGTGGCACAACACTGGGCTATTGATGATGAGAAGAACTCAAGCTTTTTTAATCATTGTTGAAGAAAGCTACTTACATATGGCAATATGGAGTGTTGCAAACCGTAGAACCTTTTGTGTTTATGTCATGGGAGTTGTTTAGGTGGTTTTAGTGTCAGTAGTTATCATTGTGTATTCAACTGAAAGGCTTATTAATGCTTATTAAAATGCAAATTAATGGTAAAGAAGCAACAGAAATACTGCAGAAAACCATCGTGAAATTTAATGCGTGCACCAAGGAGTGGCGTATAAAACTTAACGAGCCTAACTCAACCCGTACTAATTTTACTTATAAAAAAGAGAAAGAAGTGCCAGTACTAATAAACAGTAAAAGTATTCCTTACAGAAATGAAGTTCATTCCTTAAGGTAATGAATTTGGATTCAAAATTGAACTGGAAGGCGCACATTGTAAAGAAAAGACTGAGTTCACGAATGTATATTGGCTATTTAAGTACAATGCAGGATTAAGTACAAGTAATAAATTACTTTTATACAATCAAGTTTTAAAGCCGGCGTGTAGCTGTGGATTGCAAATTTGGGAATGTGCCAACAGAAATAATATTTATAATAATAAAATCTGTTAAATAATTCATTAATTTAAACAATAATTACATGTTTTCATTACAATATTACAGTAATCGCAACCATAACGTTGCAATCAATCGAATTAATGTCAGCTGTTTTTAAAATACTAAAGCAAGGTAACATTCTACAAGCACATGCAGTTTAAAGATATAATTACTTTATTTACTTGAACGTCTTTACGAATATCAACTGACAACGGAACACATTTAATCTAACGGAACAAACTGTAAACGGACAGAAGGCAAGGATCAATTTAATTAATTCTTCAGATGTTCTCGGCTCTATATCGTGTGACTGTTCTCTCTCCAGCTCCTTTACTGGACAGTTTTGAATGGAATTTGAATTGTACGCCATCTAAGTACAGTATATAAAACTAAACACGTGTTTTATTACTTCTGCAAAAACTTCGTGGGGATTTACCGCACCACTGAACGCCTGACACGAAGTGTTCACTGGCTGCAAGGCACCGTACATGTTAGAAGTCCTTCAACCGATGATTGACGGAATGAGGAAGGATATTTAGCACTACCATCTTAATCATCAGTATCGTCGCTTGTGCTAATTAAACATAGAGATTGTTATTGTTAAATGATTCCATCGAGTAGTTTTTTAAGGTCAGTTTTTAAGTGATCGATGTTTTAGGGGAAATGTAGGAACTGAATGCAGCGTGGGCGCTGTAAGTTTTACTAGGATGGACATGATAGCATTTACTTTTTTCAATATTGCAACATAGCCACCGGACCACATAGTTAAATAATTAGAATTATTACCTATTTTCTTCCGTCTAGTGGTCTATTTACTCACCTCGTAAAGGCCACCGCGGTTTCGAAACCTTACTGTTTCATCTTCAGGCCGTAATACAAAATGTCAAATCCCTCTGTCGGGGTCATCACAAAGTTAAACAAAACAATGAAAACACACGTCACAAACACTAAACACGATAAAATTTGGTTTGGCAAATCGTATGTCGTTATATTCTGGATTTTTTGTTCAAAATCAAGCAACTTAATTTTATTGGTAATTTTATAAATAAAATAACTACTCAACAATTTGCATTTGTTTTAGGCCTATAATTTAATTTAATTATGTGCTGTTAATATAACCTAAATAGTACGTTAAATCGTTTGATCGTTAAATCGTTCCCATTAAGGCATTACCGTGTGGGATACCAGAATCTATTAGTGGGTATTATTCCGAAAAAAATACAGGTTCGGAAGCGATATGCAAAAAAACGAAAAAAATGTCACTGATAACTGATTAATTTTTTTTAGAAAACTAACCTTTTATGATTTTATTGTTTCCGGATTATTTTTAAGATAGGCCTATCAAAAAATACATAGTTTTTACAATTTATATCTTTAATGCAATTACCTTTAAAGTTGAGGCTACGCGTCTAATTTCAGAAACCTCTTGGGAAAAGGTGAAAACGTAATTAGTTTTAAAGTTTGCACTAAATCGGAGAAGTAATTTTGCTTATGTTTGAACCACATACAGACAAACGTTCACGTAAAACTCATCTGTATGACTTTCAGGGTTTACGTAAACAATTTGCTCACGTAATAATGAACAACAAAAGTTTTACGTGATAATTAATATAAACAATTCCGCGTATCAATTAACAACACCAACAATTTCACGTAACAAATACAAAACAACAAAAATGTCACGTAACAATTAATATGTTAAAAGATTTGCGTGTCGAATTTTCGTGTTAAATTTTCGTTTAAATGTAACCCTTGCTGGTTGAACAAAACGTAATCAAATTATATGCAAGTGTAGAGCCACGCAATAAATCAATGGTGCTTTACAATTTGCGCGGACTGTACAAAACCTTAAGGGCTGATTTTTCGGGATCTTTGTCAGCACTTGGACCGGATATTTCCGGATAATCGTAGACAATCCACACACTTTGTCTAATTATTTTAGAGCTACAATCAAGCTACAATCGTTATGACCGATTTTGAGAGAATTGATTTAAATCTTAGATGTGCAAATGATTTTCTCAATCACTGTACTTTCTATTTAAGGCCTACTTTGTACAATGAAAAAGATAAAATGAAGGTTTACTGTAATAAGCGGTTATAGTTTGTTATGCCGCCTCGGCGCCTAGTGGATAGCGTACTAGGCTTTCACCCCGAGGACCCGGGTTCGATTCCCGGCGAGGGCTTGGCATTTTCATACGCTATAAATCATCACATCGTCTGCATTAGCCCAAGTGTGCACAATAGTCGCACGTTAAACACATAAAAAAAAAATAGTTTGTTATATAAATATAACCGAGCGAAGCGATGTCTCTGTTTCAACTTGACCGTTTGACATTTGGTTTGTGTGTTTGTTACGGTTTTAGCCAAACGCATGGACCGATTGTTTTGGAATTCGATACCTTGTTTAAAGCCCAAATAATGTATGTGTAACATCTTATACTATATATTTATTTTTCAAGATGGCGGCCTCTGATTTAAAAGGATGACGATTGTACGCAGTTTTAATCAAACCCACTGGCCGATTGTTTTACGAAGATACCGTGTATAAAGCCCGAAAGACGTATGTGAAAGATTTTCGCCATTTAACTTACGCTTCAAGATGGCAGACTCTTATTCAACGTCGAAAGTGTAGTTGCTGGCTATTCGTGTAATACGGCTGAACGGCAAAACCTATCATAATTTTTACCGCTTTATGGAGAAAGAGCATAAAATTTCAATAAAATCGGTCGAGTAATATTTTCCGTAAATATTACAGTTACTAGTTATATTGGCAATAAAAGTTACGAGCGCTGTCGTATAGTGCTTTGTAAATTAATTAAGAATATACTTCGAGGTCTACTGTTCTTTGAACTGCTAGTGTAGACAGAATGAAGACTACACTATTGTTTAATTATAAACAATAACTCTTGTGTAAACTGTCAATATACGTATCACAATAGTATGTGTTGCTTCTTAATTATCGTGTAGTATTTGTAGTACATGTGCTAATGTCAGTCATGAGACCTAACCTGCCGCTCCTAATAACCTACATCACACGTGGACCTGCTCGTGCGGGACAGTGTTTTAACGTTAGCGTCACAATATTTCTTTGTTCGCCATGTTTTATCAGTTAAATTACTGATTCATACTATTTTTCTGAGTCAATGTTTGCAGAGTGCAGACATAGGCTCTACTTGACGAATCCTCAAGTTAAATCAGGCTTGCAGAATGGTGGGGAAGCAGATAAAGTGTAGCCTACATGTTTCGTGTGGAATTTTCCATTCCGCTTCGGTTTAGATCGATCTCTAAAGCGAATGGAATTCTCTTGTTACTTCGTCAACAAAACGCTTTGAATACCGCGAAGCATGCTTCAACTTGTCTAAACAAAAATAGTAGTAATCCCTTTATTATTTTATTAATAATTCATCAAAACTTTCAAACGTCCTGTGCATATTTTGCTCGATCGTAAGTTACTTACATTACTAGTAACCCGCTTCCCAAGCAAGCTTACAAAAGAAATAATATGATACGGTTAAAACTGAATTGAAACGAACATCTAATTTTAGAATCTAGGCCTAAATAAATATGTTTTTTACGTGAATAGTAGCAGCCCGGCAGATTCGTTGTAGGTTCAGAAAATTGTTTCTTAGATAAGTTATTTTTTTATTAAATCTGTTTTTATCGTGGAAACAATGTTTTTACGTGATTATTAGGTACCTGACAGATATATTGCTGGTTGAGAAATGTTTTGGTAGATAATTTTTTCTAAACCTTGTTTTATCGTAGAAACTCAATAGATGTTTTTTACGTGTATAGTAGCGTTTATATAAAATATTTGTTTACTTATTTAAATATATACTAAACTGTTTTTTTTTTTTTTACTATGGAAACATGACTTACAACAAACCGGATATAGGTTATTAGTTTAAAAATATTGCTTTTTAATCTCTAATTTGTCTACTAAACCTGTTTGTTTTTATCGTGGAAATGCAATAAGTATTTTTTATATGAATAGTAAAAAAACCGGAGATAGGCTTACTATTGTTTCAGGATTTTGTTTATTACGTATTTAATTTTTATCGTAGGACCTAAATAAATGTTTTTTACTTGAGTAGTAGCTAGATGGCAACCACGTTCAGAAAAAACTTATTGTTAGGCTATAATTTATTTTAACAAATTCTTTTCCTATGTTTAATCCTATATTGTATTTCCAGATACACATATACACAATATATACAGCTTTTTGTTGTATTGCTTTTGGTAATTAAATTCACCCACAATTTTTTTATAAACATTTCTAAACGTTTTTATTAAAAAAAAAAACAGCGTGCAGCTTTTCATATAATTTTGTTCATACGATGTTTTCCCGTACGCCAATTGTATTAGTGGAATGAAAGCGGACATGGTAGCTTTCACCAGTGAACTTCACGATCTCCAGACGGCACGATTCTCCTGCCACAGCAGAACTGAACGGGCGAAAATCACCGCGATAAAACTCGTACGAGCGGACTCGTTGCGTATGGTCAGCTCGGTTTCATGGTTCAAAAACGATCTGTACAGTAATAAACTAATAAGTAGGCCCTCTAAAACTTTATCTTAATTTCTTTCCATTAAATCTACAAATTGAAGTCTACAAGAAATACTTTTCGACACAGTATAATGTAAAACGTTCCATAACGGAGCGCGCTGCAAAGATAAGGCCGTACAAATTAATAAAATAAGTCATCGACTTATCAGAGGCGTAATGTTGGTTAACCTGCGATACCAGTTCAGACATTCTCAAGAAACAATTACTTTTTTGTGTAGCGTTGCTGATAACATAACCTAAATATAGACTTGACTTTATCGTCGACACGTTTAAACTGATTCTGTAACAGTTTTTTTTAATGTTTTGCCGGTATTGCCGGATGTTACATACACAGAGGAAATCAAATTTACCTCTATCGAACACATTAATACTATTACCAGCTTGTTTTATTACCAACCTTTAGTAGTCGCATAGTTCAACACGAAAACATCACTGAATGGAACCTAATGTAAATAATCTCAATGATCGGATATTATTAAAGTACGCCTGCTTTGATCATGCCTTCGGGTCTTACTGTAAAAATATCAAAATCGGTTTTAACGAATTTGGACCTGATTTCAAAACAAATTGGCTTGATTTCTCGAAAATCCGTTGATCAGAATTTGTTCAAATTTTAGCCATATATCAGTAACTCAAGCCATTGTAATGTGTTTGTAACAAAAGAAATGTATTATTCGGGGATTAATCTTAAAAACGCTAAAATATAACTTCACCTCAGTCGGAATTTGTTTTGCGTTGTAAATTTACTTTAGAATTGTAAATTTTTTAATTGTATGTTTGAAGTACTGACTAGAGTCATGGAATTTAAAAAAATGTGACAAATTTAAGTAAAATAAAATGAAACATTTTTTTGTTTTGGTTTGTTTTCTCCATATCTTCTAAACCGGATTTTTTAAAATAAAGATTAGCTTTATGGCAAGTGAAAAGCAGTAAATCCAGTGTCGAAGCTACAACCTTGAGATTCGCAATATCAAAAACGCAGCAGACTGGCCGACGCCTTAATCAACTCGGATATTCCGGGCCTCTGGAAATAGCAACACATTGTATTTCTTTCCATACTAAAGCGTTTTATTAAAATCTCTTTTAATAATATAAAGGAATGTGAGGAAGGTGTGCAATTTTTATGCTTGGTTAATTTCCGTATTTTCTACCGTTCGTGCAGCGTTAAAATAATGCGATACACAATCTGATTTTGTTACAGAAAATAATGCGATACATAATCTGATTTTGTTACAGAAAATAATGCGATACATAATCTGATTTTGTTACAGAAACAATGCAATACACAATCTGATTTTGTCACAAAAAATAATTCGATACACAATCTGATTTCGTTACAGAAAGTAATGGGATCTACACAATCTGATTTCGTTACAGAAAGTAATGTGATACGTAATCTGATTTCGTTACAGAAAGTAATGCGATACGTAATCTGATTTCGTCACAGAAAGTAATGCGATATTCAATCTGATTTCGTTACAGAAAGTAATGTGATATACACAATCTGATGTTGTTACAGAAAATAATGCGATACACAATCTGATTTCGACAGAAAGTAATGTGATACGTAATCTGATTTCGTTACAGAAAATAATGCGATACGTGATCTGATTTCGTTACAGAAAGTAATGCGATACGTAATCTGATTTCGTTATAGAAAGTAATGCTATACACAATCTGATTTCGTTACAGACAATAATGCGGTACACAGTCTGATTTTGTTACAGAAACAGTGCGATACACAATCTGATTTCGTTACAGAAAATAATGTGATATACACAATCCGATTTCGTTACAGAAAGTAATGCAATACACAATTTGATTTTGTTACAGAAATAATGCGATACACAGTCTCATATACCTAATACTGCCTAATACTTTTATTAATTCTACTATATTTTCATTAGCAATTTGAAACTTTGTAAATAAACTTGTTTTATTTTATATTTTTTGTACACGCCCGTCAAAGAGTGCACCAAAGGGTAAATAACTACGTCAACAAAGTATCTTTCTTAAAAAATAAATAAAATATATAAATACTGTATGCAATTTTAATTACTTGTTGCATCATCAAGTTTTGTCAAGTTAGCACTAAATAGAGAGAAAAGTAAACACCATTAAGTGACGATAGCAGTGTACTGTCGTGTTCCCTTTACAATCTGTTTGTTTGTGCCTTTCAACTAACCGCAAATTTGAACCAAAATATTGTTTCTAAATAATCGCCACTCGCTGACTTGATGGAAGCGAATTTACAAAAGTAATTTGTTTATCTGAACTTCATTTTTTGAAATTCTGATTTCACCATTATAAACAGCATTAAAATACGCATTTTAAACTTTCAAATTGCATTGAGCAAATACGAAAATAAGCCATGGTTAAATTAAATTTCAACAGTTTTGGAAAATCATATTGCTAACTTATACAGTCATTACCGTTGATTACGATGGGGAAAAGAGGTTTTTACAAATATTTAAGACAGAAAACTTTATGAATTTGTAAAGATTTGAAGTGGCCTCTAACAGAATTTTGTTGGTTAAAGAACTTGTTGAAACAGTTATCAAGATCAATTTTTGTGCCAAGTTTGAATCAAATCTGGGTAAAATGGCGAACGTGAGCGTGCTAACACGTATTCAAATTTTAACGACCCCCCTCAAAAAAGTGATCTATAGGATCTCGGATGTCTTAGGCGTGGGTCTTGCCATGATGGCCGTTCCAATAGCTCAATTTTCAGTGGAAATCCGTCAATGAATTAATAGTACAAAAGCGTTGTACAAACTTTTCAATGTTAGTATTCCCTCAACCACAGAAAAATGAGTACACATTTATATATTCATTTATCTGTGCCCAAATTATCCGGTTCAATAACTAGGCCATCTTCACTTTGGCATTTCAGATCAAACTGTTCCTCCTTTCGTAACGCGTATAACTTTATTAATCGACAAATGTTTATCAAAAGATCGATTTTCAAATGCTTTACAAATAAAGCAGTCAAGCACATACATTCAAATCACATACTGAGGTCAGTAGGCACCTTGTAAATCAGTATTTACCACTTACATAACGAATATAAAGTAGTAGAATGATTATTCTTATGAGACCTTAGTGAGCGCTTGCTGCTGGTGACATCTGGTGGTAAAGTGTTCAATTACATTTAAATATATAATAGTACTGTCTATTTTCTCAAACGTCTCCACCACCCCTTCCGTGCAGCTTGTAGCACTCGTAGCGGCAGGTAGTCCAATTACTTGGAATTCAGCCGCGAATACCGAACACGCTTTTTATAATGGGGGCTCTACTTCTAGTCCGTTTATATTTAGTAAAACTACTAACAAGAATGGATGAAAGAAAATGTTGTTGTTGACGAATTTTTCAAAATTCGCTTTTGTTGAGGTCCATAAATACAAAAAAAGTAAAAATCGAAAAGTCTTGAACAAATTTTGTTTTTTATTTTGATCCAATTTAGGTTTATAAATTTGTCGAGATTTTTTGACGACTTGTAGAAATTAAAGGAGGGACCCAAAAATTTAATCTTTCGGAGAGGTCTGGTTGCTCTATAGAAACACTGAATCATTCGTAGTTTCAAATGACATAAATTTTCAAAAATCTACCTTTAGATATTATTCCTAACTACACTAAATATTTTTCCGTCAACCTCTGTATTTTTCCCAGGTTCGAACAGCTACAAAGACAGTTTCCGCTAAACGAGTGATCGATCATATCGTTTACGAGAAGAGGTAAGTTATTGATAGACGTAAATAATGCGCAAATATCCAAGGACAAGCTCGTGAATGTATAAGGGTCCTTGATTTTATTTACGGTCCCTTAAAAAAGATACAAGAGATTAAATAGGAAATAATAGACCTGTAAGTTCTTGTGTTTTCTAACGCATTTTTGCGCAGCCGCCTCGTTGGCCTTTCACCCCGAGGACCCGGGTTCGATTCCCGGCCAGGGCTTGGTATTTTCATACGCTGTAAATCATCCCATCGTCTGCATTAGCCCAAGTGTGCACAATAGTCGGACGTTAAACACCAAAAAAAAAAACTAACTCATTTTTTTTTATATCAAATAACCTAATTTGAAAATTTAGCTTCAGAAAAGTCTTGTCCAACCATTCCTGCACTGATAATGTTGGTCTGTTTTAAATATATCGATTGAGTTGTTACTGATTAGCTAAATAGTAATAAGGTGTATTGATTTAAAAATCATTTGCTTCAATAACGTTTTGTGATCTCAGCAAAACGTTTGGTTGTGTTTCCCATAAACTGCGTTGAAAGAAGAATTTAGCCTTTGAGATTTTTTAATGTTGCAGAACAAAGTTCAAATAATACTGTATTTCTAAACAATAAAATATCAAAAATGTTTACCTTTATTTATGTTCTTTGCCAAAACTCGGTCCTAGGACCTCAAATAATCAAAGGTCAATAGGTCAAAGGTTGACCTGACCGGTAGACTGTCTTGTATCCAGACTGAGACATTGAAATTTTCAAATACATCAATAAAAGTAAATTAACGTTAACGAATCTTCATTCCGCAGTTGTTTAGGGGAGGGTTAAAATTTAGTTGTAACATTTGTAGTATTTCACTGATTAGCTTACGTCCAAAGGAACCAACACACGAGAAGTACAAGTTTTCTTTTAAGAGGAAAACTAACAAAAGCCGGAAATACAATATTCTGCATCAGAATTTTACAATAAACTGTGTTCAATTAAAAATATAACTGAAGAAGAAACCTAGACATTTTAATTATTAATGAAGCAATCACAGTAACTTAAGAAATTGTACCGTACACACGTTTGAGTTGCAAAAAAGTAGCCAGTGATATTAAGAACTTCAAAATGTAATTTTACATGCTCAAGGAAACGAATAAATAAGTGTGTCATGATCAAACTGGCCGTATAGATAGCAAAACATAAGACTGAACTAAACTTTGATGTAACATTTATGGCCTCGTGAAAAGCAAATATCGAAATTTTGCATTCACAAAGGAGAAATATAGAGGTTAATCTTTAATGTGACGTCTTTGTTTTGGCATTATTGGAATTGCAGTTACACAAATGTTGTAGTAATACCGTAAACTTTGTTGAAGACTTTATTAATACAATCAAAACGGACCTGCTATTTAAATACACTGATATTTCAATATTCCTGAATTATTTAAGAGTGACAATGCAAATGTGACTTTGCTATCAGGCGTAATTCACCGAAACTACAGAAAAATACTAGAAGATTTAAAATGTCCTCAGGATATAGTACCCAAGCAGTATTACATATATAGTCACACGATAATGTAGAATATCGAATCTGATTACAAGAACTCTTGTGTAATATTAAATAATGGCAGCGTGCGTGATATG
The DNA here is from genome assembly GCA_022606455.1 of Callitettix versicolor. Taxonomy (NCBI): domain Eukaryota; kingdom Metazoa; phylum Arthropoda; class Insecta; order Hemiptera; family Cercopidae; genus Callitettix; species Callitettix versicolor. The sequence goes on along the minus strand of CM040184.1, from coordinate 57,711,754 downwards.
AAGAGAATTTCCAAAAAAGTAACAGAATTTAATAATTTCATGTAAAAATATTTTTGTGCTTTATCTTCAAACGAACATTGGCCGAAAGTACAAGCCGACATGGGGACTTGACAAAAGTTCTGCAATCTCAAAACATTATCAAAGCAAATATTAATTGGCAATGGTTCAGGTTCAGGGGAATTACAGTAACAAAGCTGAACTGGTACATAACAAAGGAAGAATACATCGCACAAAAACTAGCAGGAATTAGAAAAGATCTTCCAACAATCAACCCAAGAAATCAAGGACGTATTTAACAAGAGTGTCTTGAGATGTTTAAAAGCGCATAAAATATGATAAGCTTAATCATTTCGGCCGGGCTTCTGGTCTGGTTCAATATTTGTTTTTATAAACAACGTTGGATTTCAAGTAAAATGCTGACTCACTCCAAAGTAAAACCAAACAAACTGTTCCTTTACAGGCTGGAGCTGTGACAAGCATAGTTTTCTTTAATATCTGTATTAGTGATTTGTCCAAAAATACTGAAAAGTATTAAAGGAATACAAATATGTATATTAAATGGTGACTTGCATTTTGCTTATCTGTACTAATGGAGGATGATAACAGTCTAAAACAATATTAACTGCTCTTTTTGGCCAGAGTTACTATTCGTAATATGCAGATTAACTTGAACAAAACGGAGTAACAATACCTTTCAATCAATAAATAAGCGTAGAAACTGAGACTTTTTTTAAAATTAGTTTTTTAAACTTTTAAGTTTTATACAAAAGTCTGTTAGAACACAATAAAAGGACATAAAGTAAGGTGAGAATCTAAAATGAAGACATCATACTAATTACATGCAAGTAACAAACCAATGCCAGAAGATATCTGTCACCATCAGTAATAACTTATCTGAAGATAAAGTTTTGCAGATATTTTCAGAACCCACGGGAAGGAACTTTTGTAATAGGCTCATCAGAGAATTGAACACGAGACCTGGTTAGCCTTGAGAACTTTAGGTACTGCGGTATGCCCAAAGCATTTGAAAAACAATTTGAGTTTTTATATCCGCTATACATCTGAAGGTAGAAGTTAGTAGCAGGTGTGAATAAATAAACCAGCAACACAGAGGCAATAAAACAGTTAACAAAAGACTTTACTTGTGCAATATTTAATGTTTGTATATAAATAATAGGTTACATTGGATTTAGTTGAAAAATGCAATATTTGACTGTTCATCACGTACTAAAAGTAATACTTGAAATTTTTCATATTACAAAAAAAGTACTCGTTTTTTCTGAGCAATATAGTCGATTTTTGCCGCTTTTAAGTCACTTTAATACTTATTTTTAATTCATACAGTACAATTTTACTTTAGGTTATTTATAAATTGGTAAGCCCACAGGGGTAGCAGATCAGCTGCACCTATTGAGAAGATTTAGACGTCCCTCGCGGACCCGTGTCTAACTTTACACTCACACTTACATTTAGGGAGGCGATAATAGCCTTAATGTGCTTTTCGCCTTAATATATATATATATATATATATATATATATATAAAAATTTTCAACACTGGTTATTTGTTTACAAGCCCTACAAGTTTAGTAGGACGATAGATCGCGGAACAAGATGACAGTCGTAAAGTAATAACAATACACCTTGAAATGAAATATGTTTGTGAAAAGCAATTATCGTATAAGTGAAGTGTGTGTAATAAAAGTGCTTAAAGTACAGTGTGTGAATTATAACTGCAATTCAATTACTAAAACAATAAAGTAGAATTATCTGTTTAGATTTTAAAATGGAAGTTTGAAATTTTAGTAGATACGTATATGTTTGCGTTCGAGTGTACATCAGAACTTAGTTCGAAATTATTTGAACGAGTTAGCCTATTAACAACTAAATGATATATATTTCCAAGGTGATGGTTACTAGGTACAACGAGGACAGCTAACCAGTTTGTTAAGTATTTAAGTAGCTAATTTAAACGGACTACGTCAGTGGCCTTGACGTCATGTAGAAGTATTAAATTTGGTTGAATTGGCGAAATCTATATCAGTAGAATAGGTTGATGGACAAGTAGCTGGGGAAACATGTTTTTTGAAAAAATTTACTATGATATATAAGTACATAGATGGTATAGTAATTGCAAAAAAATCGAGATTTTGATGATTATTTCAAGGTCTTCTAAAACCAAAAGTGGTTTTTATTTAGATCTTTCTTCCTCTCCCTGTGCGTACTTGTGTGTGTGTGTGTGTGTGTGTGTGTGTGTGTGTGTGTGTGTGTGTGTGTGTGTGTGTGTGTGTGTGTGTGTGTGTACGCGTGCGTACATATCGCTGGACACTAAAAGAATGACACATTTGGACGGAATTTAGTTTACAAGGTTTTCAACAAAACTTCATAATTTTTGAATTTTTTCAAAAATTCTGGTTTTTAAACCATTTTTTGTAAGGTTAATAATTAACAGTTTACAAAAACATATGTGTGGCAATGCCTAAAAATCCCCGGTTCATTTGTCGAAAAAATAACCGAAAATCGCCTTAATTTATCAAGTAAAACTTTGTATAAGAATTTTGATTACTGTATTAATGTTGTTAAAAATCTTCTTATACATAAATTCTGTTACGTATAAAATATTTTTTTAATAAAAACACTAAACACTTTTTTTAAATAACCTATCACTGCGCACCTTAAGGTGAACAGGTATTTTGGTTTATAAACGACCTCTGCCAGGTTTACTAGTCCCGCAAGAATCCGTTTTCTGAACATAATAATGTGATGTTCTCGCAGATAGAGCCGTCAATAGGAAATAACAGGGTAATATAAACAGGCTATTCGTATCTATTTAAAAACATGTAAGTTTTCCGGTCTGCAATCTCCAGCTTGTTCTCGCAGATAGAGCCGTCAATAGGAAATAACAGGGTAATATAAACAGGCTATTCGTATCTATTTAAAAACATGTAAGTTTTCCGGTCTGCAATCTCCAGCTTGTTCTCGCAGATAGAGCCGTCAATAGGAAATAACAGGGTAATATAAACAGGCTATTCGTATCTATTTAAAAACATGTAAGTTTTCCGGTCTGCAATCTCCAGCTTGTTCTCGCAGATAGAGCCGTCAATAGGAAATAACAGGGTAATATAAACAGGCTATTCGTATCTATTTAAAAACATGTAAGTTTTCCGGTCTGCAATCTCCAGCTTGTTCTCGCAGATAGAGCCGTCAATAGGAAATAACAGGGTAATATAAACAGGCTATTCGTATCTATTTAAAAACATGTAAGTTTTCCGGTCTGCAATCTCCAGCTTGTTCTCGCAGATAGAGCCGTCAATAGGAAATAACAGGGTAATATAAACAGGCTATTCGTATCTATTTAATAACATGTAAGTTTTCCGGTCTGCAATCTCCAGCTTGTTCTCGCAGATAGAGCAGTCAATAGGAAATAACAGGGTAATATAAACAGGCTATTCGTATCTATTTAAAAACATGTAAGTTTTCCGGTCTGCAATCTCCAGCTTGTTCTCGCAGATAGAGCCGTCAATAGGAAATAACAGGATAATATAAACAGGCTATTCGTATCTATTTAAAAACATGTAAGTTTTCCGGTCTGCAATCTCCAGCTTGTTCTCGCAGATAGAGCCGTCAATAGGAAATAACGGCAATATAAACAGGCTATTCGTATCTATTTAAAAAAATGTAAGTTTTCCGGTCTGCAATCTCCAGCTTTCTGGTCAAAGAAAAATCTTGGGCATGTTTGATCCAATCCACACATCAAAATGGGCCTGAAGAAAACCAAAACTCTGGTTGAAAGTCCCAGTTCAAATCTTCACATGCTTTAAAGCATGAATACCGTTATTAACTTTTACCTACTACGTATGTACGATTTCCAGATGAATGTTAGTTGAATATAAAACCAACCAGAGTATCCTTGCGAAATTTGGCACTATGAAAATGTTAAGTAAACACAGCCTTTTAAATAAGAATAGTCGTTGGGGTGAGGGCGGTAGTTGGAAAGAAAGGAAAACATGTTTCAGAAATTAATCAAAAGCGATCCGTTTGAAATAATTATCACAAATTTATGAGTCATTGTACTATATACATTTCAATACAGGTAATTGTTTTTTAATAGAACTTTTTACATGGCATTACAATATCTCGTTGTAAACGACATTTGATGTAAAAATGTAATCTTCTTGTACTTTTTGTATTTCATTTTCTTCAATGGATACAAACATGTTGATTTAGTTACCCTTGAGAAGGCTACCTACAATTGTCCGTGAGTAAAGACGGCATTTGGTAAATACAATCCTGCTCTTTGAACTGTTTGTCCTTGCGACTTGTTTATAGTGATAACAAAAGCAATTTTAATAGGTAACTGTCTTCTAGTTAATTGAAAAAAATCAGAAGGTTTTAAGTTTATCCGTGGTATTACAGTTTCCCCGGTCTCAATCAACTGAGCATTAATTGTGAATTCATTGAGTTTAGTTATGACCATAAAAAACTGACAGTTTGGGGGCTGTCGATAGGGTCACATAACCTTAATGACTTTTAAGTAAATATTGAAATTGCGCTAAGCATGTTATGCAAAAAGTGGCTTTTGTAATGGGATTGTTTATTTTAATAAGTTAGCTTCGTAAAATATTGTCTGATTTCTGATGCCGCGCATCCATGATGCCGTTTTGCCTATGACAGTTAAAAGAAATTTTTGTTAAAATTTTCCACAAAAATTAGTTTTAGCGTAAAATTGTTTTTGCAATGTCAGAGGTATTCTAAAGATACCTCATTTATGTCTGTACGAATAGTATGTGCTGAGAAAAAGAGATGTTGACTCGAGAAATAATATGATTTTTCCCTTGAAGTTCTATTAATGTAAATTTTCCTTTTGTACCGGAAAGTACAGTAGCAGTTTGTGTCCAGAAAAATGTGCCCGTTGTTGCGAACAGAAGAAAAAGATTAAAGTGTATATTAATGTAAAGATTAGGCAATTATAGTGTATGTATAAAATAGTATCTCCGAAGGCGTGCGTAGTTTTTTTTTTTTTTTTTTTCGTTTCACCCTCTTTGGGGTACGCTGAATCAATCATTTCTTGCGCGCTGTACTTTTCTTTGTTCCCAGTAGCTCTTCATTCTTTCCGATCTTCTCTTCCTCTCCTCTTCCGAAATGACAGGTTTAGGTCTTATTTTGGCTTTATCTTGGAATCTTATTCTTTCGTCTTTGGTAATTATCTTAGCAGTTTGGTCAAACAATGAATCTTCTGTAATTTTTAATTCTATTAGGTCTTTTTCAATTTCTTTAAACCAGTTCGGTTTTGTTTTACGATTATGGAAAAAATCAAACACCTGTTTCGTCAATCTATTGGAGTTCATTCTAAGAAGATGGCCGTAAAAATTTATTCTCCTTTTTCTCATAGTATCTGACAGTTTTTCAATTTTCTTATAGAGAGCTTCATTTCTTATATATACAACCTTATTATCCTGAAATTTTGTTCCTATAATTTTTCTTAAGATTTTCCTTTCCGTTATTTCAAGTTTTTCTATCTGGCCTATGCGATTCATGGTTAATGTTTCTGCTGCGTACAGTGCTTCCGGCTTGATCACTGTTTTATAATGTTTAATTTTGGACCCCCATGAAAGGGATTTCTTATTGTATGTTTCTTTCGTCAATTGGAAGGCCAATTCAAGTTTGTTTCTCCTGGATTCCATTGCCTTGCCCTCATCTGCATTCCAACTAATCCATTCACCAAGATATTTGAACTCTTTTACAATTTCTATTTTCTGTTCTTGGATTTTAAGGTATTTATTTGGGTATTTGTTGTTTGTCATGATTTTGGTCTTTTCAAACGATATGTTTAGACCTATTTTAGCTGCTTGTTTCTTCAATTCAAGAATCTGCTCCCTTGCTTCCTCCATTGTTTCAGCAAACAAGGCCATATCATCTGCAAATGCAATACAGCTAATTCTGAGATTCTTCTTTTTGTAACCCAATCCTATTCCACTTTTTATATTTTTCTTCCATTCCCTGACTACTTTCTCAAGTGCACAATTAAACAATAACACCGCCGCAAGCCGGTCTTCGTGCGTAGTTTATTAAAGCAAGCGTATTATTTTCTTAGATGATCTAATGAAGGTTGAAACATCCGCAATGAACACAACACGATGTCGTTACGTTAATGCGAGGCTCTCGTCAACGTATACGGAAGTGTTTGTCACCACAAGGATGTCAAAGTAACGCACATATCCAATATTCGGCTGGCAAATATAAACAATGTTATGTTTGAAAATGAAGTTTAGGAAGTTTTTAGTTTGCCTGTGGTAAGCCCTTAAGGGAAAGAAGTATTTTAAACAGCCTTAGAGCACTTGTATAGCAACTTCCGATAGTACGAATAACATGTAAAAAAATTTAACGTTTACCTTATACAAATTATTAGTATTCTTGAAGTAAATTGAAGTCTACCAGTGAGCTGATTGATTCTATGTGCATCCGTGGCTCGGTTCTATAAGTTCTTATTATGAAACTAAGGGACGTAACTTAAAAATCCGCCAGTTAAATTTCTTATATTCAATTTTCCTTTGTTTAAAATTATGTATATAAATAGGTTCAGTGATAAATATTTAAATTATAATTAACAGACATATTATATATGCGATCTGTATAAAACACAATTTATATATATATATATATATATATATATATATATATATATATATACCAGCAAATGTACCATTTTGTTCACATTTTGGTATTTGGGCATATTTTTACGTCTTTAACTATTTTCTTTAGATTTTAATTTCACTAAACGTAGTATTTAAGCATAAGCAATTCGTATCGGTGAACGTTTCTTAAAGAACTCATTGCTTATTGTTAATTTTTCGGCAACTCATGAACTGGAATAGCTATGTTATTCGGAAATTTGACATGCGTATGTATTAAAAAAAATACAAAACGTTCGCATACTCAGTATGGATCCTAAACTTGCAACTACACCGGGATAGCGACCAACGCGTTCGTCTGTAGCTTGCCGACCTTATTTCAGTCAGATTTAATCACATTCGTAACAGCAGTTTTTGTGAAAATTAACATTTTGTTTTTTTACACCTAGCTTTAAATTCCGGGTTGAGCGAATGCTAGAAATGTTGTGCATTGTTTAGCAGTAATTATTAAAATTTGAAGCTTTGACCGCGCTTACGTTATTCAAAGTACAGTAATGCGACGTTGTGTTATGAAAACAGTCACAAAATAAAATTGAAAGCAAAACAGTTTTCAAGAGTATTTTTGTCGCTGTTTGATTGTTGTGCGTTGTTGCTCGTGGAAATCCGAAATAAAGTTCTAAGTTTAGATATAAACGTGACACAGTTCAGTTGCTAAAATTAACCGTATAACCTGGCGTGGGTTAACCTCCATCAAGTTCAAGTTCTTGCTTTGCGTACAGATGTTGTTTTGTGAATGACTGAACTTTAAATACTACGTTACATCGTATGCTTGCTGTGGCTTTATTTTTAACGAATTTCGATTGGAAAGTGATCTATTGGAGGATCTATTGGAAAGTCCCAGTCTCGGGATCTTCATGTGAGCGCCGATCTCAAGATCGCTTTTCGCGGGGGTCGTTAAAGTTAGGTTTGTGTGTGTGTATGTGTTAGGATGCACACATTAGCAATTTCAGTTTGGTTTGATGCACACTAAAAACAAATTTGGTGCTTCAACAAGTTCGTTAACTAGCAAAATTCAGTATGGCGACCATTTCAGATCTTTAAAAATTTGTAGCTTAAATATTTTTGAAAATCTGATTTTACCGTCGTAATCAGCGTTTAAAAACTGTATAGATTAGCGTTTCGAGTTTTGAAAATCGGTTGAAATTAAGAAATTGAATTTGACGGCGGTCAGGGTTCATTTTCGTACAATGCAATTTGGAAGTGTAAAATGGTAATATATGCAGATTTTGATGCTGCATATATTAAATGGCTGCTGTGATGATGTTGAAACCACAGTTTCAAAACGAGGGTAAGATAAACAAAATAACATTTGGAAATTTGCTTCAATTATGTCAGCAAGAAAGCTGTGTGCCCCGATTATAATATTATTTTACAAAATTAGAATGTGAACTCGAGGACCCCGATTATAATATTATTAAACAAAATTAGAATGTTTTTAAACAGGAGGACCGTGTTAATTATTTCCTCAGAACGTTTCAGGTAAATCGACCCCTAGCGCCTAAACGGTAGCCTATATCGAAAATATACTAAACTTGGGCTTTTGTTAAAAAGTATAAAGGTTTTTAAAACTGTACACAAATTGTGTTATACCGTACTTAATTATTTCCTCGGAAACATCCGGTTCAGGTTAAATCGACAAAAAACAAACAGTTGGCTTAATTTATCAAAATCGGTTAATCAGATTTTGCTAAGGTTTTGTTTTAAGTGAAACTTTAATAGTATGCCAAATTTGAATTTAAAAAATTTAATTTAAAAGAAGAATTGGTTTGAGAGTGAATTTAAATAAACAAACTGTTACGACCATAATTGTTTGTTTACTCCGAAAATATTAATTTCTTTAATTTCAGTTTTGGTTTACAGATTTCAGTTACGTATTTTCATTTATGACCGAAACCTATAGAGTAGATTTTGATACAATCCAATTTTTTTAATGTTTGTGTTTTTTACAAAAATAAACTTGAAAAACAAAACGTTTAAAATTTTTATTTACCAATTTCGGTGAAACGATGCGTAGTTTTTTGATACTTCGGTACTATTTTCCCATTGTTTTAAGCTATTTTCTGTTTACTAAAAAAAAACTTAAAATTAATTTATTCGAATTTTTTGAAAATCGACTTAATTTTTTTTTAAGTTCTTTCAGACATAGTTCTCAGTACCCAAGCAAAACGTATGATTCCTCAAAATTGGTCTTCAGACTTTCAGAAAGTTCTGGTCAATCAGTTATCACTTTCAAGTCACTGTATCAAATTTGTAATAAAAAAATGAAGAAAAAAAGAAAGTTCGGTTAAACTTTAAAAGAGACAAAAATGATAAAGGTAGGCAGCGATTGAGTTTTAAAATTATAAGATTTTGTGCGAAAATGTTAACTGATGCAGTTTTCTAATCTAATTAGGATGCAAAAAGTGGACACCCATAAAATATTTCAACCATACCTTTATGTATTTTTGCCTCTGCCTTTAGTTAAGGACAAAATAGTTCTGAAACTGTGTGTGTGTGTGTGTGTGTGTGTGTGAGCGCGCGCGCGCGTGTGTGTGCGCGCGTGCGTGCGTGTGTGTGTGTGTGTGTGTGTGTGTGTGTGTGTGTGTGTTATATGAAAAAGAAAGAATAAATTTCAGGCCATTAAGTGAGCGCACATATTCACCATGAACAAATCAGCTGATTGATACGTCTGTCCTTAGATTTTATTGGGTAAACAGAATCAGCTGATAGCAGTAACAGCTGTAAACAAACAGGTCTCTATAAAACAAGCGGAAGTTTTACAATAAGCGTGTGCAATTAAATACAAAATCACGGCCATACACAGTAAGCTAACCTTGAACGCCATCTAAATATCAAATGTATTTTGTAATTAATTGTCAAACAGGTTTGCCAATATTTTACATTGAGTGCTACTCAAAATGCGATTGTCGGCCAACACACGTTTAGGGCCATTAGTGTCTAATGTAATATTAACAGCGCAGTTCTGTGGTGCCCAAACCAAAACCTTGGAAAGTAAAATGAGTCTTATATTTACAGGTATGTCATGTCATCAATTCTAGCTTTTGAGGCAAATCAACAGATATAACCTCTTCATTTTTATTCCAGCTCTGTTTCTTCTGCCGTGTTCCAGGACTTTCCTCTTTCCCCTCTTCAGAGCTAAGCTAAGCAATATGTTTCCCTCCATTTCATTCATATGGGTAGTCACTTTATCGCCTTCTCTTCGAAGTGTCATTATCTGTACTCACAGTCCTTCATTTCTTTTTGTTTACCTCCTTGATATACGTTCTGTTCCTCCTTAGCTTCACATTTCTACAGCCACATCTTATTGAAGTCAGCTTGTGTCCAGGTCCATGTCTCCAAGTCATACTTTAATTTGATTTGTAAAAAATTTTGGCATGTATTTTGTTTTTTCACTTCTGTATATATAACCCTTCTTAATATTGTGCTCTTTACCATGCCAAAAAACTTGATATTTTTTATTGAGTTTATTATTTTGTTCAATCTTCTTTGTTTTCTATGTCAGCAAACTCTTCTACTCTTTCTATTTCATTTCCCTTTTTTTATTACCTCATTTTTTTACTTTCAGAACTTTGCTTTTTGCCATATTCATCGTGAAATACTACTTTTGACTTCTGTGGCCGGAGTACATAACATAATACGGCAAACTCTTCTACTCTTTCTAATTCCTTTCCTGTTTTTATTACCTCATTTTTTTTAGTAAGAGTTACTAAAATGAAAAGGTTTACAATTGTAATTAATTGATGGTAAAATTTTAAAAAAATAATAAATAATTAACTAATTAATTAAAAAATTAATAAAAATAATTAATATATAATAATAAACTTTAATAAAAATATCAATGGCATATTGTTTTTTTTGCGTTAAATATTTAGATTTATTCACACACAAAAGAAATAAAATTATTAAGTTCGATAAGTTCGAAAAGCTTAAGTTCGATAAGTTCGAAGCTTAAGTTCGATTTCAAAGTTTTAGTTTTTTTTTTTTTTACAAAGAAGGTATGTTGGTAATAGTTTTGGCACGATAGCATGCAAAATTCGTATATATTAACTCTATTTTTTAAACTGGTTTCTAAATTGTAATCAGTTTTAAAATATATTGTATAAATCATTTTATTTATTCATTTTCCTCCATTATTTTTAATGTATAATTTAAACATTTAATACAGTCAGAATCTAGCCTACCACCTTCTCCAGTATATGGTGGTTAGTGGAGAAGGGATATGCGGATTATTTTTGAAGTGTTATAATCTAAAATTTCCAATTTAATTCAGATTTACCAAGACGAACTAAATAGCGTAATGTGTCATTTTAATAAGGTACTTTTATTAGGCTTAATATTTTTCACTTTGTGTTCCAATAACAATCTGTGATGGAATAATATTCATTACTAAATACAGCCGCCTCGGTGGTCTAGTGGATAGCGTACTGGGCTTTCACCCCGAGGACCCGGTTCGATTCCAGGCGAGGGCTTAGCATTTTCATACGCTAGAAATCATCCCATCGTCTGCATTAGCCCAAGTGTGCACAATAGTCGGACGTTAAACTCAAAAAAAAAAAAAAAAAATTACTAAATACAGTACGGTTGTTGAATGTTATGAATTGTTTGAAATCCGTTTACATCGTATTAACGAAATGCCTGCACGCCGTGATTATTTTGTATTTAAATTGTAATATAAAAAGCACTAATTAATTAATCTGTTCACATCCAACACACAAGATTAGGTGTTAAATATTAACACAGCCACAATGAAGTGAACATTGTCTGTAAACAAACAGGCTACGTCACGTGTTTGCGGCGACAATCTACGCCTTGGTGACGTTGTGGGTGCGCTGAAAGTTTGGCATTTTCGAAATGTTTTGGCCTGTTGATTCGTGGAGCTCTTCCTTTACTGTGTTTCAGGGCTTTTCTGAGCTTTAAACTTGTGTATTCATTTGATCGTCTTAGATAAATATACACTACAGAGTGTTTTTTTTTTCATAAGGCTCCTACTATGCGCCCTTGCACGAGAGCGCAAACACACACACACACACACACACACATTTCCGTTTCAGGCTGGAAACGGACTCAGCTTGCCCCTCTGTCTTCCAACAGTGGAGGAAGATGCGGAGCATGTATTTTCCCGGTGTCGGAGATTCGACGAGGAAAGGATGAAGCTGCAAATATATCCGCGAGGCGGCATTACACCGGAAAGGCTGAGGATCGAGAAACGCTGTAGAAGAGCAGGCGGTCAGCCAGTCCACCTTCCCACGAAGTAATGCCTGACGGCGGTTCCGGGGTGGGTGGGGAGAGTTTACAGAAGAGGAATGCTTTTGGTGTTTTTTTAGTGGGTAACAACATATCTTAACTTCAGTTTGAGCTTGCGTTTAAACTTAATTTGAGTCTCACACTCAAATTAGTGCGGTACCCTACCCCAGGTAGTCTATAAAATATTTTTCCACCTTTTTTTTGGCATCGCAAACACACACACACACACACACACACACACACACAATTTAAATAAATAAATTCTTTGTATGAATGAAATACGACTTTTAACAAGAAATTCGTCCTTTCAACAAGTTATTCATTAAATTAAAACTTTCACAAAGTCTGCATACAAAATTTGAAATTTTCAACAGATCTCAAAATACGAAATAATTTCAGTTTTCATGGATGCAGTGCAGATTTTAATATACATAAAAACACTAAAAGCAAACTCTTTACCCATGCTGCTTACTTCATACTCTTTTACTCCTTACTCCTTTTGCTTTTATTCTTAGCGAATTTTCATTGCAAAAATAAGCTATTTGGAGCGGTCATTATGGTAAGACCCGGGACCTTAAAATGAGCATTGATCCTAACCTTAGATAACTTTTTAAAAAGTTGTGTGTGTGTGTGTGTGTGTGTGTGTGTTAGCACATTTACGTTCGCAATTTTGGTCCGATTTGAATTCAAACATTGAACAAAAATCGATTTTGATAATAGCCTGGACAAGTTCGTTAGCCATCGTAATTCTTTCAACATTTTGAATCTTAAAAAAATGATAACTTTTTTGTCTTACATTTAAAAAAAACGATTTCCTCATCGTAATCACCGTTCAAAACTATAAATTAGCCGAAATTCATTGAAATTAAGAAATTTGTTGACGGCGGTCAGGGTTCGTTTTCGTATTTTCAATGTAATTTGAAAGTTGCCAATTATGATGGAAAAATCACGATGTCAAAAAAATCGATTTCAAAAATCACGATAAAGCAAAATACTTTCGGCAATACGCTTCTATCACGTCAGCGAGACAGACGCGTGCCGCGATTACTTTCAGTTTTCAGTGGCTGTGCGGTGTTCAGGATGCGAAATTAAAAAAGTGATTTTTCAATGGTAGGCGCATTTTATTCAAATGTTATGATATCTCGGCAGGATTCTTCCGTTTTAAAACGTAACTTTCTGATTTGGTCTGTAAATCTACAAAACAGCTACATTGATACACTATCCCGGATAAACCTTCAGTAGCCGAGCTGAATGTTATCATCCTGATGCACATCACACTGACTAAATCCGTCCGACAGATTGCATCAGACAAACAGAACTGCCAGATCTTTGAAGTCAGTATAATTAACCAATCACTGCACGCTGTTGTCTCGCTGACCGTCGTGAAATTATTAACTTCCCATGTTGCAATATTTATTTTAAAAAAATCTAATTCCACAAAGAGCGCCAAAATCTGGTATTTAAAATGTTCGAACGTCATTGAAAATACGAAAGGAATAATAACCGCCATCTGTCCAATTTGAATGGCTGCCATTTTGAAACGCTTAAACCGATTTTGCTATGTAACGCACTTGTTATTGTAAAAATCAATTTTTCTGTCAGTTAATGCATTCCGACCATAACTACAAACGGTAGAGAGTTCACATGCACGCACACGCATAGAAACGAAACATGTTTTGTGTGTGTGTGTGTGTGCGCGCGCGTGTGTGTGTGTTTATAAATTATAATGTGTAACTACTTCTCAAAACTAGTTCTAATGGTGCCGTGTCTTCTAATCTTGGGTGTTCTTGAGAAATTCGATAATAAATTAATAAATAAAAAAGCCCAATCTTATTTTTCTTTTCTATTTTTCCATCAACATTATATACTCCATTAACTAACAAATCGTATTGTCATTGTGTCGACAATTTAATCATTATTGACTGAATTATTTAACATGGCAAGTAGATTAATTGTTGCGTAAATGTGCTGTTTCAGTGGTAACTTCGATTATCGACGATTAAAATTTTGGCCGTCATTCTGCCGTTGCAAAATCTACATTTTTTTCATAAATCGTACAACGTGGCTATGAAATACTTATTGTTGGTATTACGTATTTTTGGTGAGACGTAGCCTATTTTTGGTAGGAATTTACTTCTATTAAACTGTTTTTTTCTGAGATTCGGCAATTATAAGTTCCAAGCTAGCAGGGAAACACTCGGCTGTGTTTTATCTGAGGATAGGAACACCAAACGTTTCCGCACACGAGGCGTGCAGCGTGTTAGATGCTAGGCTATTTGAAATGGGAAAGAGGTGAACAGCAAGTCATGTTTTGCAATTGTAATTAATTCAAATAATTTCGCCAGGTGAGAACTCTTATTGTTAGGAGAGTGCTTAATATACGATTGAACATTTATGTTCATTTATATGTTTGAAACATGAAATGTATTATGTAAAATCGTGGTCATTTTAGCGAATGTCCACTGTAAAAATGAGCCGTTGGTAAAACCCGGACCTGAGACCTTGAAATGAGCCCGATTCTAACCTCTTTATCATTGGTCGTTAACCTTTATATATTATTATTATTATTTGCGTATAGACCCTGTTAGATCACGCAAAGCACTCCGACTCATGTCTTGTTCATTCTAATCCTCCACACCTCGTTAACCTATAAATAAATAAATAATATATATATATATATATATATATATATATATATATATATATGTGTGTGTGTGTGTGTGTGTGTGTGTGTGTGTTTGTTTTCTTGTGTTTGTTTTCTTGTGTAAGCGCGCTCGTATTCGCGCAATTGTGGTCCGATTTGATTCAAATTTGGCACAAAAATCGATTTTTGTAATAGATTGGACAGATTCGTAACCAGAAAAATTTGTTAGCAGTTTCAAAATGGTTTGTCAAAAGAGCAGCATTTCAAATCTTTAATAATTCGTAACGTTTTCTCTTTTATTGTTTTGAAAATCTGATTTCATCTTCGTAATCAGCGTTGAATTACCATTTTGAATTTCCAGAAATACAATGAAGTTAAGTTTTTTGTCTTCGGTCGGGGATCATTTTCGTATTTTCAACGTAATTTGAAAATTTAAATCCTAATATATGCGGACTTTAATGCTCATTATGAGGATGAAATTAGAATTTCAAAAAGGTTAGGTTAAGATAAGAAAAATAGTTTTGGAAATTAGCTTCTATCACGTCAGCGAACCAGCTGCGTGCCGTGATTACTTAGATTTACCCTGTAGTTCCATTTTTTTAATTTGACACACTTGGTTTGAGTTATGCATTTTTATTTATGCTGAAAATCTGACAAAATTTATTAAACTATCGTTTTTAGAAAATAGGACTCATATCTTACATAATTAATTGTCATTTTCCCTACTTTTACGGTTGTTTCCAAACCGGATTTTTTTAGCCTAAGTTCTTTTTTTACTTAGGCTTATATTTGAATATGACTTAAGCATGTATCTAAACAGTTAAATAAAGATATTATATATTTACGTTTCTATTCCAAAATTTTGAGTTCTTAACAGACAAAAATTAAAACCTTTGAGTTATGGCGAAAAGTGTTGAACACTAATTAATTTGAATCAAAATATAGTGAGCCAAATTTATTCTGTACATGAGTGTTCCGGCAAACAGGACAATCTGAAAAAGGATTTATCCACTTTTAGCTTTAAAATCTCCATATCGAATTTTTCAACCTAGCATAACTTTCTCTTTACAATCACACTGCAGATTGTAAGAAAGTGTAATAAGGCGTGTCTGAAATTCCATCACGCAAAAACTACTAAGCCGATAAACTGAAATTGGTATAGCTGGGAAACCCAGTTCAAGATAGGCCGATCTCTGATATTCTGATTTTATTAACCGTGCCAAAAAAACGGCCATTTTCTATTTAAAAAAGTACAACATGTTTACTGTTTATACAAATAATACGTATATATAATATTTTTAATGACTCCCTCGAAAAGTGATCAAGTGATCAGCAAGAATTTCAAGGTCTTTGGTCTGGGGCTTGCCATGACCTGATACTAAAACTGCTTCAATAACTCCAATGGAAATTTACTAACAATCGACGTGGTTATATTTTTTAAAAAAAAGATATGTTTGAAATTTTAACCTGCAGAATATCAAAACGGAAAAGATAAACTAAAAAAGGTTTCAAGAAATTTGTGTAAAAATCTAATGTATAAAGCTGAAAGCCTGTTTGTCTGTCGTTGTGAGCGCGCGCGCGCGTGTGTGTTCCGAATAGAAAATTTAATCTTTTCAGGGAGGTGTTTACACTAAATTTCATACGAAGATTGTTTAGAGCCCAAGGAAAAATTCTGTAAGTGGCGGACCACTACTGAAATAGCTATTTTTCTCAGTTCAGTAATTCCATTAAAACGAAAAATATATTTATTCGTTCGCGATCTTCAACATTGTCGGTCTTCACGAGACATACAAATCTCCATAACGACGGTCTTGACTTCCAAACAACCCTTAGTCCTTAAAATTTGAATGCAATGTAAAAATTAATTTAATCTTAGCGATTGAAAAAATGTTTTCCCCTAATCAACGTAACAAATTTTACCAAAAATTTCATTCTGACCTGAGCAACGCTGGATAGGACATACCCACAACTATTATGAAATAAATAGGAACGTTTAAGATTTTTAAATGCAGATTTAATTGTCTAACAAAACAACTACAGTAATACATAAGCAGAACCTCAGGGTACTGTCCGCATAGAAAGGTCAGAAAGGTTCATTCCTTGCGTCACTTATTCTTCAATCATTGAGTAAATAGAATTTCTCTTCTGCCAACAATTTAATGAACTGTTGAGATGTGCTACACTAATGCATAGACTATCACAACCTACGGTGAACTTCTCAGTTCCGTGCAAAAACTACGATTCTCAACACATACACTGTATTTTACGAAATATATTTTGTCTTAGTTTTATAACTGAAGTATTCGTTGCCGACAGGGCCGGACTGGGCGTCATAACCCCCCCCCAAAGAATGAAAACTAATATTATTTAATCTCAATGTATTTATACTTTGTAAAAAGTTAATATCCTGAAAAAAAGAATATAAACACAAATATATACAAGTAAAATTATTAATCCGGCGCACTTTCGTTCAGAAGAGCAAAAACCTGAAGAGAAATTAGCTAAGTCATGATAGTATCAAAGTGTCTAAAAACTAATATAAATAATTTAACAATCCCGATTGTAAAATCCTTCAAAAATCTATATTTTCAGCAACAGCAGTCAGTTGACTTTCGATAGCGATGTCTGGCGCTTGTTGCCCGATCATATCAAACGTCAAAAAACAAAATAGAAAACGCTTTAAACATTCGTTACAACCAAAATTCAGTTGGCGCTAACATACAACACAAATTTCCATGCTCTTTCTTTTTCCTAACAGTACAATCACGCACAAAACACAAATAAAAATAATGTCATTTATAATGTAAAATGTGACGACTGTAATGCTTCATATGTGGGACAAACGAAACGTAGTTTTAGCACGAGAATGAATGAGCGTAAAAAACAAAAAGTTCTATCATGTGTATAAGTACAGTAAGGCGTATATATAAGGCTCAAAACGCGCAAGATTTGACAAAATAAAATAAAATTGGAGTAATTGAAGGGCGCCAAGGCCGCCTGAAAGTGAGTCGATAAAACGAAATTGTATTATTTGTCATTTTAAGGTTCGCGATTCCTACAATATTTTACTTTCCAAAAGTGGAAAAGCACATTGGGAACCTTAATTTTATTATTTTTCACGGATATTTTCCGAAAAGTAGGGGGGAAAAGGTTTGGATAAAAAATAATAAAATTAAAGCTTTTAATCCGTTTTTACACCCTCGAGGCTGCTGCAATTCTCTCGGACACAAGTTCAAAATTATTTTCAGGTGTAACGATTTTTAGATTTGTTGGTTTGTTGCCAAAGAAGGTGCATCGGCTCGAGCCTGGTTCTCGACGGCGAAGAGATTTAACGTTTAAAGACTAAACGCGCACTAAGAGCAAACAACTAGTCTGACATTGAACCCGACACTAGACGATAGATTTTCTTGACATACCCGCATACAACAAAGCTTGACAAGACGTTAGTTAGTTACTTTTTAAATTTGTTTTATCAAAAATTGAATCCGCTTTTTGTGCTCCCGTTATTAGCAAAAGGCTTGACAACTTGACTTTCGACATATGTGTAACTTCGCAACCTTTGATATCGTGTATCGCATAGATTTAACTTTAAATACCTAAATACTGTGTGTGTTTTAAATTCAGTCCAACCAATTTTGCGTGAAGATGTGACGATATCTATAATATACAGACAATTTTTTGGTACTGTTAGAGATATCTAATACTTTAATACGTAAAGCTATCGTTGAAAGAGTGAATTCTGATCAGTATAAAAACAAAATTTTGTTTATTTAGATTATAAAAATTAAGTTAAACTTATATTTTGAATTAGCAATCTAATCCTAAGATATCCATAAGTTCTTGACATTTTTTGATTTCATAAAGTATTTTGAAAAAGTGTTTAGAGTTAATTAAATTTGTTCCGAAATATTGAAAATTTAATTTTTTCATACTCTATTGTTTTTCCCTATCCTGGTGACCGATAGATAATAATGCAGTGTTATATTTTTGTTAAAAGCAAAAACGTTTGTATAATTTGTTTACAATATTTAACGAATCTACGTTCATTCGTCCTTTTTAATTAAAAAAATAAAATCTGTTTTGCTACGTTAGTTAAATGCTACTTAACTAATACGAACTGTATATAAGCCAATATTGGTTTGGAAATCTATAAAATATAAAATAGCTAATAGCTAATAATAATGCTTACTTGTGCACCAAGACTTCCAGTAGACAACGAACTCACCATAACGCGTAACGGTCGTTCTGACGTTTCACGTTACAAAAATGTTAACTTATCTCGTCCGAAACTTGATCTTATCAATGCATCGCCTTCCTATCTGGAAAAGGTGTGTCTAGGTACTGGCGTACTAACAACAATATCGTTGCATCAGTTTTGCTTTCCATTTAGCATCTTATTAGCGTATTTCTTGCAGAAAATAACAGAACTCAGTGTTTACAACGCTGGGTACAGCTACGCGCATTGTTTTGGGTTCGAAACGTTTCGATTACAAAGAAAGATGGGCATCTGTGTTGGCACTGAATGTGCATTTCAAACTTGGTACAGTTAAACCGTTGTTGAGTGCCGGTTCTGTTCTTTGTGTAAATTGATTTAAATTAAATAACTGCTTGAAATAGTGGATTAGGTAACCTTCGATTAGTTTTAAAATGTTTGTGTCGAACTGTCTTCGTGGACAATAGAATACTGATTAACTGAGCGACCAACTGATCCAGTGGTCATCTTACTGGAAGAGTTCTGTTAGTTGCTATATTCAATTAAGAAATTATTTCATTTTAATATCCTATCATAGGGAAAGGTCAAACTGTCTTAATTTCATTCTACTTTAGACAAAGACTGATAGTAAACTTTTCTTACATTTCCCCCTTTGGATTTCATGATTCGCCTACCTTTGTGTGTTTGAAGAGGAAAAGAGCTCCGGATATCCGGGCACTTCTTCTTTGCGGTCATCAACTTCAACTTCAGGAAAAGTGTAAAGAAAATTAAACGTCAGATAAAACGTCTCTCAGATAAATTTCCAACACTTTTTCCAACTTATGAATGAGAACTTTACGGTTCACTCAGTAAAATTTTCCTCCATCAGTTAAAATCCCAATTGTTATTGTTTAACATTCTCTCAGTGTGTCGATGACAGTACTAAAACTTTTTTAAATTTTAAGGTTATTTAGTTTCACTAAAATCATGCATTAATGGTGCAGTCATTTGTTTTAGCTCAATCAATGTTCTGACTACCAAAACGTTTATCCAGCGAAAAAATTGTTATAAATAAAATACTTCATAATTTCTACAACAAATGTCGTTCACTTACTACGTATACTTTGAAATTTAAAAAAATTACACGTGTGCAACTTGGGGAGTTACCGACAGAAACGAAGCTTTTGCTAATGATATGTTTACTAAATATATAATTAGATTGAAAATATGTTTACAATATTTTGTTTTGTATAAATAAAGAAATACGTCGACCTAGCATAGGTTATTATTTACTGTAGTTATAGTAAAAGATCAGTTGTTTTATATTAATTCGTAACGATCAGCTGACTTCATTGAACAGCTGATAGGCTATAATAAGTTTTAGGTTATGTTGTTAAAAACTAGCAATATTAACAACAATTATTATAAACGTTTATGTTAATTTATTTTGAATTACTATAAACGGTTACAACGTGCATGAATTTTTTAACTAAGAAAAATACCAAAACCAAAGCCATACAACGTTTTCATATAATACGCGTGTACTGTTATCAAAAAGGAGGAAGCAAAAAGAAAGAGAAGAGAGAGAGAGACGAAATTCGTTTGTTCTTCGTTCCATATTTCCGTTACATTCTTCCGTTTTTTCTATTCACTCCTCTCGCCAAAACTAATATGAAAAGATTCGCTTCAACAAAATATATACTGGCTCAGACCTGACCCCTTCCCACATGGATCAAATTTATTTAAGTGCAAGCATGTTTATAAATAGGAATGTTCACAGCATAAAAATAGATTAAGTAGCTTTGTAATAAGCAAAATATGTGCTGACTGGCAAAGAACAACGAACGCCAAGTAGGTCTGCCGTCGAAGCAAGTACAGTAATGGAAATTTCCATCGCATGTTTGTGGATTGATGTGTAACTGACCAGACCTGGCCAGACTGGAGGGGGGAGGTAAAGGTATAAAAATTGCAAAAATGAAGGCGTGTGCGTTGCCGCGTTCTGATTGGTCGACGCGATGACGAGCCTCTCTCTGCACGTGACGTCAGGTAACCTTGTCACACAACCTGTTGAGATATTGCACAACTTGAACGTAGCGGAATCTATCCGAGACGATTTATGATGGCTTTAAAAAAAACCTAGCCCGTTAGTCTTATTTTTTAGTATACAAGAACATTGCTTAAATTTCATCACAGTAAATCAGTATTAAAAATCATATCGCTGGCATGTAGCCTGGTTGCTGACTGAACAGACGTTTGTTTACCGTCCCCCCCAAAAAAAATTCTACTCTAGAAAATTGTAAGGCAATACCTCAAATTTTAGAAATTCATAACGAAAGTTAATGTTGTAAATTTTAAGAAATTAACGTTTAATGAATCATTCTAAATAAAACGTAATATAAGCGAGAGTTTATTTTAAAAGTTAAAAAGGTGAAAACTCGGAAAAAGCCAAAAAAAGTTTTCCGATAGGCCTACTTTCTGTTTTTCTTCTACTTTGTACAACACATTTTTTTTATTTGTAGAATTTGCAGTACAAAATTATCTGAAATTATAAACAAATATGTTTCTTACATGTTCACACTATCAATTTCTGGCTACCCAGTTACTAAATGGGTATTTTTTTAAATATTTTAAAGACAAATGCGTTTTGTTCAGTTAATGGACACAAAGTAGCTTAACATAACAATTAATGCAGCTTTGATAACATGAGAAATGTGCGGTGCCCTTGCTCCAGTGAGTTTCTAAGGATATACGAAATGTTGCATCCTTAAAGCTGAACGCGTTTGCCGTAATTAGATGTAGTAAAAACTGGTAAGACAAGATACCCGTAGGCCTACCGTAATTATCCATCGGAATGTTCAATGCTACTGCCTTTAGGTAACCCCCTTACCAAAGAAAGAGTTGGCAATTATGCCGAAGGCCGTCAAATTCTTAGAAACTTCTAAAATACATATATCTACAAGATTAAATGTAAATCAAACACAATATAAACAAAATTGTGTATGTAGATGAAAGTAATGCACTGTAATTTTTGTTTTATGGTTGGTAAAATACAATGTAATGGTCTCATAGTACAGCTGTTGTTCTAACCTGTAAAAAAATCATAGTAGGCCAGAAGGAACTTGCAAATATCCGTGAAGTAAAAGTTCCCCGGTGTTTTTAACAGAATTAAACAACAAATATTCACCTTTAATTTTTTCATAATAGTGAAACTTTTTTCTTATTCCAGAGAAATTAGTTTTTTTATATATTCCGTAGGCCTACTAAATCAGGACGTTTCTCAAAATCGTTCTAAAACTTCAGCATCGCTTCCTTCGGTAAAAACATTAAAACGTTCCTATCAACATATGTCCTAACTGATATGAAATTAAGTAATGCACCAAATCACAAGTTAAGAAAAATAATTAATAACAAAAAATTAGTTGATCAAAATCAATCAAACAGTTAACTTTGCAAAATATTTACAAGAAAAAAATGTTTCTGTTTAACGACAAACAAAATGTTCTTTTTATTCATTCTGTAACTTAGGCTATTATAGGAAAACATTAGTATATTTTTTCTTTTTTTTATGAAGTGCTGAAAATTAATTTATAAGTAAATGATGCAGAGACATTGCATGAACTTTGTCACATTCATTTAAACGATTTAAATAGGTTCAAATGAAGCACATAGACAAAATTTGCTGTGCCTTCGCTATACCTTCGAACATTCAGAAAACAACAAACCTCAGAAACTGATAAAGTTTATTGTTGCTTTAATAAATTCCCTTTTTTGTAATTTATTTAGGTTTGAATATTTTTGTATATGAGCGAAACTCATTGGTCGACTTCGATAAATTGAAAAAAAATGTTTCTGAAAAATTATAAAATGGTCCCACTGCATAAAATTATATGGCCAGACTGCTCTCGAAACTGGTAGGCTACATTCGTTTAGTGTCTAGCAATATAACAATGACTTCCTATAAACTATTTTTTTTTTCAAGCGTTTACATTATTATAAGTTTATAACTATTAAAAGAAATTATACTTAGGAATATATTCTAATAATATTATAGACTAAATTTATCAAGAGATTGAAACTGCTGGCAGCTGAGTTTTCCTTTTTAATAGCTTTTTTCAATTTTGGCAGCACTGGTATAGCTTATTTAGCGGAGTCTTTGTTTTAACTCAGCCATTCGGCATTTGGTTTGTGTGTTTGTTAGTTACTCAGTTTTGGCCAAACGCATTAACCAATTGTTTTGAAATTTGGTACGAAGGTACCTTTGTAAGCTCGAAGGACGTATGTACAAGATTCCCATTCACTTCCGTTTCAAGATGGCAGCCTTTGATTAATCGATGACGAATCTACGCAAGTCTAGACCGATTATTTTGAAATTTAGTTCAACGAAACGTTGTATAAGATCTTTTCCCATTCACTTTTTTTTGAAGCTAACTGTTTCAAGTTAGCTTCCTATAATTTAATGATGACTTGTGCAGTTGCTGACTATTTCCTGTAATACTAGTTGAACGGCAAGACATAATTTCGACCGCTTCGTAGACAGAGTGGCGTGTAACATTTTTCGTAAAAGTGGTTAAACTGGTGGAAAAGGTTACGATCTTCTCAGAGCGCTGTTCTTTGAACTACTGGTAAATTTGATTTCGCCAGCTATAAAAAATCTTACGAAATGCCAATCTGACAATGTGCAGAAGCTTGTTGTTAAGGTCTAAGAGGAAATGAGACAACATACAAATCAATCAAGTATATTGTTTCAAGGTCAAATAAATAAAAAGTCGTTGTACAGCAGACAATAGCAGCGAATATGCACACCTCCTAGCAACGGTGTTCGTTTTTTTTTTAATTTTTCTAATTTAATCGTGAATGATAACTTTGTTTTATTTAATATTTTTAAAAATGCGATTAATCAAAATTTGAATGACATCTCTTTAATGGATATTGAAAAACATGTGTCGTTGAAAATTAACTTCTAAACATAGATTTTTGTAGATCAAATGAACAATAGTTTTTTTTAGAGTTTCGTTCTTATTAAGGTTTATATTTCCACCCATATTTAAACAAAACTGTATTTTTTCAACCCCTAAATATTGAATTGTCAACAAAAAAAGCACACAAATAATCCTTGAGCTTTGTATGCTCACGATTTCAAAAGCTCTATGGAATCTTGCCTATTTGAATCATGTTAAAGAGAAGCATGAACTCGTCTACTGAAATTTATGTTTTAATTTTTTTCTCGACCTACCACAACACTTTCTCTACGTAAAAGCTTAGTTATTTACGGCACAACTCTTCGTCAGCCTAAACGTGATAGATTTTTTCGCAATTGAAAGGTCAAAATGTTACTAATTAGTTAATTGGCTTAAGTAATCAAGCAAGAGTGACGAAGTTACAAAACCGAGGTCGTGAACTGTGCACAAATATATGAAGCATTATTTTATAACTGCGAACTTTGGCTTTGATAATAAATTACCAAACTTACATTCAAGCGAATCTATACAGCATGTTTTCGGTTTTTTTTATAATGGGCTTTAAAATAAATTTACCTTAAAACCAAGACCAGTCTGAGCTGAGGAACTTCTCAGCGATTTTTTAAATCTATCGAAGAAAATTAGAATTTTATACACATCCACTTGTATATTTTAGTTTTTTACTAAAGTGCATTCGAGTATAGTGTATAATCGTCCTTAGAAGTTTTTATGTTACCCGGTGATAAAATTTTAGTTTTTTAATGTTACCCGGTAATAAAGTTTTAGTTTTTTACGTTACCCGGTGATAAAGTTTTAGTTTTTTATGTTACCCGGTAACAAAAGTTTTAGCTTTTCATGTTACCTGTTGATAAAGTTTTAGTTTTTTATGTTACCCGGTGATAAAGTTTTAGTTTTTTATGTTTTTCGGTGATAAAATTTTAGTTTTTCATGTTACCCGGTGATAAAGTTTTAGTTTTTTAATGTTACCCGGTAATAAAGTTTTAGTTTTTTACGTTACCCGGTGATTAAGTTTTAGTTTTTTATGTTACCCGGTAATAAAGTTTTAGCTTTTTTATGTTACCCGGTGATAAAGTTTTAGTTATTTATGTTACCCGGTGATAAAGTTTTAGTTTTTTATGTTACCCGGTGATAAAGTTTTAGTTTTTTCATGTAACCTGTGATAAAGTTTCAGTTTTTTTGTATTACTCGGTGATAAAGTTTTAGTTTTTTAATGTTACCTGGTAATAAAGATTTAGTTTTTTATATTACCCGGTGATAAAGTTTTAGCTTTTTTATGTTGCCCGGTGATAAAGTTTTAGTTTTTTAATGTTACCCGGTAATAAAGATTTAGTTTTTTATATTTCCCGGTGATAAAGTTTTAGCTTTTTTATGTTGCCCGGTGATAAAGTTTTAGTTATCTTAGTGTGACAAAGTAGGCCTAAATGAAATCTTCTTGCATAATTTACTTTTATGAATTTCGGGATATGAGTAAAATTTCAAAGTAATATTATTTTTAAGTACTAGGTATTTTATCAGCTGATTGTTCCATGATTATTTCTTGTAATTGCCACTAGGCACTAGGCACTAGGCGTTAGGTGTGTCATGGGACGAGCCCCCAGCCAGGCCTCTGCTGCGTGATGCAACATAAAACCGCACAAATGTAATTTCCTTCCTCATTGCCGTAAGCATATCGCGTTGCATTCTGCAACACGTGCAGGCAATCAGCAGACTGTTGCAATATGATAAGAAAAACCTTACAAGTGTTAGTACGCCTACCTGGGTACTGGAAAGTACTCGAATGGTAAATGAAGTGAAACACTTTTTGTCAATAAAATCCACCAGCGTTTCCCTAATTGGCACACTTGAGAGCGTTGAAGGACAAAGAGGTCAGCGGTTACTACTATTTGTGAGTCTAGAACTCTTACAGCTTTAATATTTTGGTAATTCTATTAACAAGTCGCAGATTATTTAACAGTAATAATATAATTACCGTATTCTTTTTAAATTCACAGTTAAACGACCACAGTTTTAAAAGGTGTTTATTAAATGTAGCTTATATATTACCTCAACAACCTAAATAAAACTATTAGTAAGATTATTATTAGTAGAAGATTAGTATTATTAGTAAGATCTGCTCAAAATAATACAGAAATGTGAATATGTTTTTCGATGAGGTATCTTTTCTTTTGTTGACCTGCCGGATTTTTCTGGGTTTGAACCTGAAGAGTTTGGTGCATAAATGTGCGCCATTTATTATCTTTGGTATTAAAAAAATATATAAATATTTTATTTAAAAAATCTCTAAATTCAAAATTTATTTCTTGTTTGACATATTTTAATGAATGGTGGAGCTAGGTGAAAAATTTCGTGTTGTACGAAAACATTTTTTTAAAATGAAAAACACTTTTAGTTTTGTGCCCGTCTAGCTGTCAGTATTTCTTTTGATTCGTACGAGTACTTGGCACTGACTGAATCAACTATGAATTCATAGTTGCATACCTTACTGATGCTTATCAACAGTGACGCCCGAAAGGTTAGGTTAGGTTGAGTCAGAAACACTATTTTGGTCTTGACGCAAATACAAAAATATACTCAACTCGTTTTGTGCACCATTTTGTACAAATAACGGACTTATATATTGACTACTAAGTGAAATCGTTAACCTTATTAAATGCCCCACATTATTTACAAACACCACGTAACATTTTGAACAAATGACGAAATTATACTCTAAATCGGCTGAACACCGTTTACACGTAAGTTGTGATTAAACAGTTCTGAACAAACCCGAGGTTATTTTGTTACAATGTTTCAACGTATTGTGGTCATAAACTATTCGCAAATTAGATGATAGTATGAAGTAAAATGTAAGTTTATGACTAGCATAAAACATTCAGATCATTAAGTATCTACAAAAGATCATTTTTACAGATACTATAGTACAGTATCGTATAGCCTACTCATATTGTACCGTGCATTCTGGCTTAGGTTATTCAGTTATGTCTGTAAAAACTTTGGAGTTAAATAGATATAATTGAGAACAGTTTTATTTTAAAAAATATGGGACTAGTAATGAAAGTGATATTAAAATTTAACTTGCTGGTGATGTATAGGCCTAAAAGGAAATAGGCCTATCTGTTAAGGGTGTGAAAGTCGGCACTTTATGAACTCCTCTACAATTTGAAAAGATTTCATTCATAATTTGTGCAAACAGTACAGATTTTAAGTGTGTTCTAAAAGTTTATTTTTTTGCGAAATTAAAATAACCTAAAATGATCACGAAGTCCTTACTTTTAGCCACATAACTATTTTTGTCGCTTTTTTATGGTTTAAACCAGTGATTTTCGCAAGCCTTTCTGCCAAGCCAATCTGTTTTTAGTAATTGATGACGCAATCGATCAACGCTAAACTGAAAGCAATTCATGGTGATTGCAACAAATTGGAGGCTCGCCGGAGGTGTGGCACATGACTTATCTTTATTTGCACAGCCACTGTCAACCGATGACGTCAATACCACAGATGTTTACACTCGCGCTTATTGAAACAGATGTACGAATTTTCATTACCATGGCAATTGCAACTTATTGAATTGAAATTCGTTCTACATCCTGTTTTTATTAATGTTTATATTACTAACGAATACTTGTAGACTGATTCAAAACATTTCGTACTTTCTGACATTCTCTAAACTTGAAAGTTTTGCACAATGACACTTATCAGATTCCATTAAGTTTTAAAAACAAAATTACAGTAATTTCGTATATGCTTGTTTAAAAGTTAGCCAAAACGTTTTATCTCTTTATTGCTTCACTAGGAGTACACGGCATAAGAGAGAAAATTATATCTTCATCCATCATTGTTAGGTTAAAAGCCTGTTATCCGATGAAACGCTGATCCCTCATTCTGCTTATAAATCTTATCTTTTGTTATACTTCTACCGATAGGTGAGCTATTGCAATTCAAATCTATCGTTCGTTAGCTCTTCCAAGTCTATCATGTTTTTATTACCTCACTTTTCTCTAGGTCTGACAGGGTTTCCTTTAATATTTCACGAAGCACTTTCATTTTTTTGCTGTTTACATTAGATTTTGTTTTCCTGATTATTTATTGGCAGATTTATAGGTTATGTGTTTGTTTCTGTTCTTGAATTGTTACTTGTTAGTTGTTTGCTTTCTCCTTGTGTTTCCGAATTGTGATTTTGTAATCTCAAATTTACTCGTCTACACTACCTTAAGTTATGCATTTTCATGTATGAAAAAAATTTGTATTAATTCTGGTGAAATGATTTTAACTCTCGCATTGACATTTCCGACGTTATAGCGTTGTTTGAGTGCTAGATTTGAGTTTATTTTTAATTAATATAAATAAATGCAAAAATGTTTGTTCACAAGTAAGTCTGTGTGGTTTAAAGTTTTTAAAATAATTTTTAGATACATTATCGAAGAAAAGGCATTACTAGCTAACGTCATTACTAGTACTGTATAATACTTGAACTGTAATGTTGTAGTAGGAATAATAGTAGTTCATCTTTCCTCTACAAGATAGTAGCACGTATTACAGGTTCAGTACGCTACTGTTTTTATACTGTACTCAGTACGTACAGTAATAGATTAGTGTATTTACAATATAAAAATGGACTTAGTAGCATCAGCTGTATTACGGCGACTTAAATCGGTTCCAAAAGAACAGTTCTGAACAGTTCCAAAACGTCTTTACAGCCCGTATATAATTCTTGTTGCTGTAATTCGGCGAAATTAAGTATAATTTATATGAATTACGTTAAACTTTGCTCGCGATTTTTGCACTTTATGAAAGTTTTCATGATAATTTTGTGAAATCACTACAGTGTGCTTGAAATCACTATAACAAAATATTACTACTTTTTATTCGCACTTTTGTTATCTTTTCTATATAAAGAATTATACACGACGTTTCGAAAATATCGAATTGTTCTCATTCTGAAGTGCTTAGCCTAAAACGTAAGAACTAGAACATTAGCCTAAATGCTTAGGCCTGTGTTAGAACACTAAAACTAAAAACATAAACTAACACTGAAGGTTAACACCTTGAGCGGTCAAAATATTTGACAAAACAGAAATATTGTTGCCAGGTATTGTGGGTTTCCTTTTTGTTTTTGTAATTTGCGGCTTTTTGCTGAGTACGCCAAGTTTTAGTCTTATGTTTTGACCGATCAGTTTTAGCCTTGAGCTTAAGTTTCTGTTTTAGCAAGTTTCCATTGTAAAATAAACCATTGGAGCGCCTATCATAGTGAGACCCAGATCTGTAACCTTGAGTGTCTATCCTGACCTCTAGAACGAACAACTATCGACCTATTTGATTCAAACTTATCACTGAAATCGATTTTGGTTAACAATGTCGACCTGTTCAACAATTTTAAAATGGCGGTAGTTCAAATTGTAAAAAACTCATGAAAATTTCGTTTCACTGTTGTAATTAGTGTGTTACAGTGTGAATTTTAAATTTTCAAATTAAATCTGATTTTGATGGTGAAAACAGGTTGTCAAAAAAAGGTAAGAAAAAGAAAACATTTGTTGGAAATTTGCTTTTAACAAGTTGGCGAGACTGTTGTGTTAGTATTTAACATAGGCTCTAGATGTCTAGGCTTATGTTTTAGGTTATGTTAACTAATACACACTCTTGTATAAACATACACTGATGGTAAATGTACGAAAAATAATAATAATAATAAATAATGTTACACTGATGTAAATACTAAAAAGTATAGGAATAGTCTGTCATTAATTAATAACTATAGGTTATGTCATTTCTTTGATAGTTGATTAATACTGATAATCCAATAATAATTAATTATTGTCATAAGTTTACTACTCGGAATCGAGGATTTCAGCAGATGTGATATTTCGTTGAGAGCTAGTTTCAAATTGACTCTAGAACGTGAACTGCAATGTTCCAGCTTCAAACGTGTGGAGCTCTCCAAGTATCCAGTTACAGTTATTTCGGCTCATCTATAGATAGACTGTAGTCATCACAGCTCTTGACTTAAGATAACTTATAAAGAAATGTAATAAACAAACGTTTAGTATAGATATAGTTTTTGAAGATGGAGGTTCTCCGAAACGCGTCAACGAAAGTAGAATTGTCGAAGCTAGGGAAGGCAGATCATTATACTGAACATAGTGACAATAATCCTAGCAGAAAAGAAGAAGAATATAAAAAGAATTTCAACAAACGTTTTGTAAAACATATTTTTATCACTGTTAGAAATGTGTATGGTGATTGATTAACTAATTACTTTTTCAGTTCATATAAAAAAACGTCTTTCTACTGCCTGTAGTTTGTGTTATAGCAATATCGTCTAAGTTTGGTTTGTTTCATGCATTTCCGTTTCCGTATTATATGTGTTACGATAACGTATTAGCGTCATCTCTAAATAGTCTTCATTGCTTGCTAACTTACACCGCAATAATTTTATTTCACTCATTACTACCTTGTTCTTCCAAAAAGGATCTGGGTCTACTCATTTGGAACCTCCGGGTAATTATTGTCTTCTATTTGTCCACGATACATACATTTTACTTTACTGAGTTTTCTTTAAATTTAACTGAATGCTTTCTCTTCCTACCACGGCATACGCCTTTCTTGGTCAATGGGATCTATTGTTGGATAGGTTAGCACACTCACGTCAGTACATTATATTTTAAATAAAGAAATTTATATTTTGGGAATAAAACGAAAATAAACCCTGACCGCTGCCAGAGTACACTGACATGGTTATGAATCTGACCAAATTTTAAGCAAATCTGATAAACCCATTTTGTGAAGTTAGGTTTTTTTTATTGTTTATTTATTGCCGATTTTAAGGTTTCTTCGACAGATGGATGTCGGACTGAATTTTCAGGGAAATAGTGTAAATGAATTGATCGATCCATTTATTTTAAATATTTTCCACCGGTTATTTTTCAAAAATTCGACAAACGTTTTGATGGACTACAAGTGGTGAAATTTTTGTACGATTTCGCCCTTGATTCGGACTGTAACGTCGCATTTCCCATCCAACAATTTCTATTTGTGACCATCGCATCGTAAACAAAGCCCACCTACACCCTACAGTCTGCATAGCCACAGCAGTAGGCTATTGTAAGGATGCACTTGTCTCTGCGTCATCATGTTACGATATTTGTAGTGCAAAATACCCGCCAAACTCCTACTGGCGTTCGGTGACCTTGATCCGAAGCCCAGCTGTAAAGTTTAGACATGGTCCTATTTCCGGTTTCCTACGTTTTTCAGTGAACAAAATATAACCATATGTTATAACAACATTTGTTACAATATAGTGAAAGCTCCAGTTTACCAGTGTTACTTACAAATTAATGTGGCATAATTTGTAAAGTATAAGGTTGTTCTCGGTCTTACTGTGTAGGCTACATGACAGGTAGGCCTACATTAGCTATTAATTCGCTCGTGAACAATAATAATGGTTCTTTTGATCGGGGGGGGGTTGACTAAAATAGATAAATTTATATATCAAAGTTTTTCTGGAGTAGACCGGTTACAGTATTACGTGCTTGAAATATTTACGATGTGTTGTGTTTACGGGTTACTGGTTGAGGTTAAGTTTATAATGGTGTTAAGTTATTATCTAACAGGCAGTGTTTCTGTGCTGCGTGATCGAAGATAACCCATACCTCGAGTTCAGTAGTCCAGCATTGCTTACGCTTATGTACAAGTAGTTTTCGAAGAAACAAAGATTTTTTTCATTACTTGTACCCTCACCTTATTATTAGCCTGTATTACGTTTTACAGTTACCTTTGGTCGGCTAGTAGTGAATAAATTCGAACCTGTGACATTGCGCTGTACAGGATCGTACAGTAAACTAACATGTCTTATGGACAAGTCATGCTGCTCTCCAGATGATAATTAGATCTAGTGAGAGCAGGTTGACAGTGTTTCATCATTATTATATTTTAGTCTTATATTTTTTTATCGTTATTCGTTGTTGCCTTGTTATTTTTCACATTATATTATTACTATAATTTGCTGTAATGAAATCAACGAAAGAAATATTTCTTTAAGAGTCAATTGATATGATTCACTGATTTTACTGTATTTATAGTAGGTAGGTCCTAATCAAATCTTAAAATTTTAAAATAAAAAGTTCATTAAAAAAGTACCCCATATAGGCTATTAGTAAATAATAATAATACACTATAGTATTTACTAATATAATAAATTTTTCCATAATGTAATGTTAAAAGAGCTGCCACGTAGTATGGGCCCTGTGGCGCAACGGATAACGCGTCTGACTACGGATCAGAAGATTCCAGGTTCGAATCCTGGCAGGGTCGGTTTTTTTATTTATTACATTTTTTTTTAAATAAACACATCCGTGAAACATTTTTTTATTTCATTATTTGTAACTTTTATTATTGAACTGACGAGTTTTTAATTAAAATTAAAATGTATTAATTTGTTTTTAAATTGTTAAAGATTACTTTACTTGGTCGGATGTTAAAAAAAAAAATACTTAATTACCACGTATCTTTAAGTTAATGAATACGACAAAAGTCGTTTTTCTAGGTATTCTATTTACAAAAGTTGTAAGTTTTGAAACGAGCTCCAAGAATATTGTTAATGTCCTATCATTCTTAAGGTGGTTACAATGGGACACAGTACGTGGTTTTTGGATTTAACATAATGTAGATATATTTATATAGAATGGATTAGCCTACGTCTTTTCTTACGTAAGCCGACTTACATTGGTATCCAATAAACAATAATAAATATATATTATAAAACTTCAAGACAATTAGAATTCTAATCCACTAGAAGAATCAAATTAATAATTATTTATTTAGAAGTGGTTCAAAACGATGATTAATCAATTTATAAGATATTTGGAAAAAATATTGTTTTCTCTTTTATATCGATTAGAGATTATAACAATTGTCCTACCTCGATATAAACCATTTGTTTTAGTACTTGAATTATATCTCTCATTATGTATTGTAACAAAACTAAAGCGGTTATAACCCGTCACGGTTAATGCCCACAATAGGCCTACTTTAGTTAGAATAGGAAATGTTACAAATAATTAATTTTTGTTAGACATATTTTTTTTCATTTTGTAAAAGGTAATGTTAGGAACAGAAAACAAACTCTTGTTCTTATCATTCCTAATTATCATTCATCATCACGGTATTGTTATTTATTAGGGCTCTCGACAGAATAAGTAGAACAGGAACATATAGATACCCCTGAACTTATAGATAGGTTAGAAACGCTGTTGTAATGAACACATAACGATGTTCTTGAAATATCTGTTCTTATACTTATAAGTTGTTAGCTATAGTACAGTATAGCTACCCTATATGTGTAGCTGCTGAAATACTGTATCTGTTATTATAGTTGTAGCTATAAGCTATGCTTATAAGCTGTTCCTATAGATATATCTACAGGTAATATATCTGTTTCTATATTTATAAATATAGATACAGTACCTGTATAGATACAGATTATATTTACGTCTATAGCCTACGTATTTGTTATGAAATGACGAGTTTTACTGTATCTAAAATGTTTGTTTTTCCTGTTATCCGTGAATTTCAGATATTGACGGATAACCAGGAGTTGGCTGACTGTAAGTTATTGACATTAACAAGTTTTTACTTTAGTACTTTAAGGGTTGAACTCCGGAAAATGTTGAAACGCGTTTTTCATTTTTTGTGTTTTAGAGTATTATGTTAAATTTTAAGAAAATCCGATGATAAAAAAATTGTTTTCCAATTAAAATACACATCTTTCTCATCCTTTAAGGGATGAATTTTGTTTACTCTTTTAGGGGATGAATTTTGGAAAATGCTGAAATACGTGTTTTTATAATTTGTGTTTCAGAATACGAGTTGTGTTTCTTTTTTTAGAAAATACGATAAAAAATATTTGTCTTCAATGCAAACCTTTTTTATATTTTAATTTTTTCATGGGATGAATTCGGAAATACGTGTTTCATTATTTGTTTCACATTGTTAATCAAGAAAATTCGATCAGAAAATATTTTCCAGTGCAAAATTTTATACCCCTTTTTAGTATTTTTAGGGGACGAATTTTGGAAAATACTTTAATATGTATTGCATTTACTTGTGTTTTAGAGTAATTATGTTAAGTTTCAAGAAGATCCGACCAAACACGTATTTTTCCAATAAAAATTGTTGTACCCTCTTTTTACTTATTTAGTGGTTGAATATTGGAAAATCGTTTCTTAGTGCACCCCTACGTGGTAGTACGAAGGTACCCTGAAAATGTCACGTCACTATCGTAGTTTTAGCTACACGTTGATTATGAGTCAGTTAATCAGGATTTCTTCTTTTATATATTAAGATTAATATGTTACTATATAGGCTACAATATCCATTGCAAATTGATTAGTTACCTTAACAAAAATCGTGTCCACCTTACCTTTTCTCGCAATATCCAAGCAAAAATGGAAGGCGATTCAGCACTACGCAAAACCTTGGAATTTGGGTTAGCATAAACAACACTACTGTTGGCCTAATAATCTTTTTTATGGATTTATTGTTTTATGATCACTGCTGTTGAGATATAATATGTTTGTACTAATATATTACAGCCGTATCATTCTTTGAGCATGAACTGTTCGTATGCTAATTTGCAACGTAAATTTTACAGTGAACAAAATAATCAAGTAAGGGCAATAATCTTATTTCACGATTGGCTTTCAATTAAAGAAAATATACTATTGGAGCGGCCATCTTGGTAAGATTCGGACTCGGAACTAAAAACGAGCACGATACTGGCTTCTGTAACACGTTTTGAATGGGCTTAGACACTATCGAAAATTTGTTGGTATTGAGTGTTGGACAAGCAAACATCGAGCGGTGTATAAAAACGATAAAACAGTAGCATTACTTGTAAATAGCTTGCTTTCCAAGAGCTTTTGCATGGGTAATTTTTACTGCAAGCACGATTGGGTAAAAGAAGCAAGCAGACTGCTGATGATACTACTTTTGTGCAGGAAGCGTTAGGAAGAAGCCCGCAAAAATCGGCCAGGCGTTATAAAGTATAGGCCTAGCTGGTTTGAGTGGTAGGACGATGAGAAGAATTTTGAAAAATTATCTTCTTTCACAGAAGATTCGGCTAGAGCAAGTCTCAACGCTCAAGATTGCGCTGTTCAATTGTTTTTGTAAAAAAAAATATACCTTATTGCGGAATATGAACATAGGGTCCACAGTTTATGGATGAAGGACGAAGCCCACTTTCAGGTCATTCTTTGTGAAAAAGCAAAATATTAGCTGTAGTTTTGAAAATAACACAGAGACGCTTCCATTCAGAGAAAGTTAGTATTCTTTCTGACTATTTTTAAGGAAATGGAGAATTAATACGGTGACGGTAAACAGGGTTTTTTTACCTTACAGCTGAAGACCAACGCGCACTTTTCCAGCAAGCCATACTTCCTAAATAGATGTTCTGAGATGTGAATTTCCTGACGCAGGAACAGCGATTTCCATTGGCTTGTCCGTTCATCAAACCTGACAGCTTCAGATTTTTATCTATGGGAATAAATCAAGTCTAAAGAAAGACTACAGAGGAACTAAAACAGATATTTCAAGAGATCAACAACGAGACTCCATTTGATTCAGGCGTGATTGCAGTGGATAACTTGACTGACCTAATCACAGCGTTAATTATTGTTTGAAAGTGATGCATTCCAACTTTCTCGCCATTACAGAGAAATCATTGCAAACGTCTGGAAAATTGATATTGCAATTTTAACAGGCCCTTCTGCATGTATGTGCTCGCCTATTAATCCAAGAGCAAAAATTACTGCTGAAATTTGCTTGAAATTTAAAAAAACTAATTACTTTATTTTTAAACCATTTCTTGAGTTTTTTTTAATTATGTAGCTGCTAAATTAAGAGTAACTGATAAAAAAAAATCAAAATTATAAATTTCCCCTAAAATAGTTTTAAAGATTTTCAATAAGTACAGGCTCTTAAGGATGCAAATCCTGGTTACTTTTCCGAAATTTCTGTTCGTAAGCGATAGGTAAAAACAATTGAAAAAAGCAACAATTTAAGGGATCCGATTTTCCCTATCGCCTTGAAGAATCCTGATTGTCATGAATTATTTTTACCTATGCCTTTATGACTACATTTTAATTAAAATTTGTCAAGCCGGTTTTGAAGACTTAGATTCTTATCCTTGTCTGGAATATATTCCGAACTTGAATTTTTAATGATACAGCGACTAATAGAAGCCATGTGGTTTATGAATTTAGGGAAAAGTTTTTTTCTGATTCAAGTAGTCTACGGCAGTGGTTTAGGATCTGTGCGCCGCCGCGCTACATAATGCTACAGGCCTAAAAAAGTTTACCTTCTTATAATTAATTATAAATTTCAGTCTGTTTTGTTTTACTTTCAGACAGTTTCATTCTTTCGTATTAACTCATTACAGCCTACTTTGACGAAGTCGGGTTATGTTTTCTTTAATACAATAATAAATAAAATCTCAATTAAAATAGGAAATGAAAATTTGTAATTTGTTATACCTTCCTATATAGGACTAACAAAGCACACATTAATTTAACATTATAAATATCAGATAGTGCATTAAGTAGATTTTCAGGTCATTTATTTTTTATATTTTTCAAAACCATAAATCTAATATGGGGTAAAAGACGCTAATGAACTGTTACAAACCTCAATTTTCCCCACTGAATTAAGCACAGGCCTAGTTAAGCTGTGTGGGCACCGATGAGGGGCAATTTAAGTTTCA
Source organism: Callitettix versicolor (assembly GCA_022606455.1). NCBI lineage: Eukaryota > Metazoa > Arthropoda > Insecta > Hemiptera > Cercopidae > Callitettix > Callitettix versicolor. The sequence goes on along the minus strand of CM040184.1, from coordinate 57,675,254 downwards.
CAAATTCCCCGTTTAGAGTATTTCCTGAAGTTAGCTATTGGCACACAAAAACTACAAACATCAGTTAATAAATATTTTGCAGCCACGATTTTATGTCAGAAGCCTCAAAACTCACCATTTAGCACCCTTTTTTCAAACACTCCTACAGGACCTGGAGATATTTCAAACCCCAGCCCCTGTTAGGCCGTTAGGGCGCCGCTGTGTATCAGTTCTTGTTTTTGCATCACGTTTAGAACGCAACACGCCCTGCTTAGAGTAATGGAGCTATTTGTGCAGACGCGCCTATCGATACTAGCGTTCTGATGTGTCAATAGTAGCATTCGTATTTTGGTCTGACTTGATTCAAACTTGACAGATAAATAAATTATGGTAATAGTTTGGACAAATTCATTACTCATTAAAATTCGATGATTTATTTCAAAACGTTGGACATTTAAATCTTTTAAAGAATCATGACCTTATACTTTTTTTTTTGAAAATCTGATTTTACAGTCGTTAACTGCATTATCTAGTATTTTAAATTTCAAATTTCGTCAATAATTCTTGGTAAATGTAGTCGTCTACCTCCTAAAGTCTCTTCTACTTTTTAGTTTTCATACAATTTCTACTTCGTTTTTGCAATGAAGTTTCTAAATTTGTTACATATGGCCGCTTACTCAGTGAAAATTTGACCCCGGTAATGAATCTTATGCTAATTTAATTAAATTCAATAAACAAATTTATATTATCTAATTTACGATGGTAATAAAAAGCTGATTACGATGATGAAATGTATATGTAAGGAAATTTGCCTAGTCCATACTTAGGTATACAAAGGAATAAATAAATCCAAACCACAAAACATCAAATAATAATTTTGAATTTCATTCTATCACACAGTCTGATAAAACTCAACTAGGCTTCCTTAGGTATGCAAATTTGAATAATATAAATCATACTTGGCCGTTAACAACCAACCTAAGGATCAATTAATTTAAACTATACGATGTAACGTGTTTCTAAAAGTTTACAGAAGAAAAAGAAGGTAAAAAATATTATTACTAATTCCTCTTCCCCCCGACGAAAAACCGACAAGGTCATCATCACCGTAATATTATTACTGTATTAAGGTTTTGATACCTAACCTAGGTTTGGTTTTCCAATGTTCGAGGTTTCCTAGAAAAAAGTATTATAGTTAGTTGTTGGTCCAGATGTACGGTGCATTTTGCTTTTTGGATCTATTGCTGTTCAGCAACATTGCTACTGCAATATCAAACTTGGCAAGTAATTCTATAGCAAAAATATTTATAAATTAGCGTATTTCTTTGTATAATAATTACAGATGTACTACATTAAAAAAGAAAAACTATTTTCTAAATACAGTAAATTTATTCTTAATACAGTAATATATTGTCCGAGCCTCTCTTTGTTTCGTATCAGTTTCAAATGTACGGATATGGCGGCAAGACCTCGTGGCGCAACGGTAGCGCGTCTGACTCCAGATCAGAAGGTTGCGTGTTCAAATCACGTCGGGGTCAATTATTTTTTTTCGTACTGTTTATACGCAAAACATGAGTTTAATATTTTTCCAAGAAGATTTTGGATTTTTACATTTTACAATATAATATATCCAATTAGATTAACATTAAATTAATTGATAAAATAAAAAAAATATAAAACTTATAATAAATTAGTTCATGTAGATGAAAGATATACTGTGTAATTGTATAATTTAAAAACTATTATATTACTGCAATTAAATTTGCTCAGAGAGGTGTAAAATCTTTAACCAAATATTTAAATTTTGTTGTCTACCCTAAGACCCTATAGCCCTAGATAATACTTTTTGTTGTACTCCAACCCCCACTTCACTTTTTAATTCCCAATCACCACCACAGATTCAGCTTATATTTATTTATAAAAAATGTCTTTTTTAATTCTAGCTCCTCTGCTTAAAAAAAAATGCAGAGTGTTAGACTAGCAACTAAATGCTTTCCTTAAAATACTAACATTTAAAAAACTAAATTATTTTTATTATTATAACTGCTAATCACTATTTCTTGAAAGATTGATCAGGATAATTCCTAATCAGCCACAAATTATATAAAATACATTTTATGGTAAAGGAGCAAATTTCTTTTCCATAATTCCTCCCCAACTTTTTATGCTTATTTTATTTTGTTCATTAATGATTTTTTCTGTTTGCGCCTCTGTAAATTTCGCACTGTAGGTACAAGCCTAGTTGACCTAATGGGGAATATTGTCCTGATAACTCAACAGTTTGTGAACATTTAAAGAATATTAAACGTGAACAGATTCAGTGAAGCTGCGTGCAACCTGATCTATCTGACCTTGTAGAACTTTGTCTAACATCAACTTATATTACGTTTGATGGGAACGTTTTTGAAGAAACTGATGGAGCAGCATGGCCTGTTCATCACTTTTAATCACAGTAAATGCATAAAGACATTTGAGTAAGATTTACTCTTACATGCTTCTTCTAAACAGTGGCTTCAATATGTCAAAAACAATTCATTATTTAAACAATTAATACTAAATATATACATACATACATTTGTGAAAAGCTTAAAATCTCATCATTTGAAATTGATAGGAAGTTTCCATTTCTAGATTTGTTAAATGCAGGCACGATGGGACTTTTGTCTGTATCAAACCAACAGTTACGGATTGCTGCTTTAACTGCTCTCTATGTAGGCATAATTTGCCCATTTACTATATGAAAATAGTCATGCACTTCTAAATCCACTAATAATAATTAAAAAAAATAAACTATGTAATTTTTCAACATAGTAGTATTTCTGTAAACATTCTTTTGATGTAACAAGATCAGAGTAATAATGGTTTGATAATATGAAGTACAGTAATGTCCAAAGATAGTAGTATTTCTGTAAACATTATGTTAATATAATGACATCGAAATAATAACAGCTCTTGCCTTACTCAAGTTAACAGTCTATGACAAAAGCAAGATTTACAAAACCATCCTCATACTGCGATCATGGATTGTTGTTACCATGTGCATAAAGCTGTTTGTTTTAAAGTATCAGTAACTAATAAAAGCGCCATAATTTCTCACAAATTGAGATAACATGTTTATGCGTTCTTAGTGTCTTCTGTCATTTAATTGACTAAACTGCTAGTGTGTGTTAAGCTTTTTCATAACTAATTATTTGAATGCTTTACAATAGTATTTGTTGCTTTATAATTGTAATATAATAACGAAGTTACTGTAATAGTAATATAAATGAATTTCTATATTATTATTGCACTGCAACTTTTGTAAGGAAGTAAGGCCCATTCATAATGAGACATGCATGCATAGGTATTTCTTTAATAATAATACCTTAGCGTAATGTACCACTTGGTAAGGTTAGCTAAGACAATTATTGTCCTTGTTAAACTTGTGATTCCTTGACCTTGTTAGGGTTCCCAACTTAGAAACCTTTGTATTAAATAATCTTATTAACACACACAGTTAATTAATTCAGTGTTTTCTGTTGCTAGATGCTTGCCTCAGATGCCAGGCTGAAAGTAAACAAGACACTCGCTATGGAAGGCAGGACTGCGTCGTTGTGTGGGGTGAATGTAACCATTCCTTCCATTATTGCTGTATGTCATTATGGGTAAAGCAGAACAATCGGTGTCCTCTGTGCCAACAGGAGTGGTCTATCCAACGAATGGGCAAATAACTTATACAGCAGAGGTAATGGGTGTTTTCCAAAATTATTGACTACAGTTTGGGAAATATTTTTAATTCTTTTGATATGTGATGTATAAATAATCATTAAATAAATCATGGTAAACTTACTACTTTATTACCCTGTCTACTTACTTGTAACCTAGGGAAGTAAAATTTAGCATAATCTATATGTATACTGTAAATTATTTTGAAAATTTGGACTTACTAAATTTGTGCTTTCACATAATGTTAACTTTGGGAGATAGCGATAAATTTCATTAGAAATTTCAGAGCTACATTTGTGCAAATTTGTTTAAGTAAAATGAATGTAACAAAGTTTGCACCATGTTCTTGCCAACTCAATGATTATTGCATAATATTTTATTACTAGTGCAGTGTTTTGGAACTATGTACTATCATCAGAATAAAAACACTATCTTATTGTGTCATTATGTATAAAAAAATACCAAAACTTATAACTAACAAAACTGTACAGTGAACAAATTGTAGAAGAGCATATTCCCTGCAGGGGGTTGCAGACAACCTGACCTATTGAGAGGATTTAGTCATCCCTCGCAGTAACCGAGTCTAACACACACTTACACTTACAACATACATTTATGACTTTAACACTTTATACTTACACTTACATTTAGGGAGGCTATAATAGCATCAATGTGCTTTTCGCCTTAAAAAAAAAAAAAAACACACACAAAAACAGAAATGTAGAAGCATTGCAATGCATGAGCATGCTAAATAGCACCTCATTAGCATTAGCCAACAACTTATCTATAAGAATTTTTACCATTTTATATAAAATTAGGAAGGTCATGGAAGTTATCAACTCAAATTATCATGATATATATATATATATATATATATATATATATATATATATATATATATAAACTTATTATATATAATATAATACATATTATATTTAATTTTTTTGAACCCCTCCATTTTGACTTACGCATTTTTAAAATGAAAATTGTTTTAGAAAATAAAAATTGTTATATAGCCTACATTACTTTCATTGTAGGCTATATTTTTTTTTATTTTATAGTTTTTGTTCACCTAAACAAAACTTTTTATTTTCATATTTCTTGGTTTTCGGGGTATATTAAAAGACAATCCTTTCTGCATTATATACACATCATATAATTATACATTCTGGGTCGTATTTTCCAGTTGTAATAAAAACTAATGGGCTGAGAAAAGAAATCACATTAGATATATTAACTATTTTATTAAAACATCATAATACAAAATTAATTATTATAATAACCACAAATATACAAGTTTTCGCAAGTTGCACGATCGAGGAGGATGAGCAGACCTTTGAAAAAGGTGTCACACATGACAGGCCTTGAATTATAATACTGAATCTCACTTGGTCAGGATACTTACACTCATTTTCTGAAACATTTATGATAGATCAAAATCAGTGTTAATCATATTCATAGATTTATTTCTGTTATTGATATATTTCATTTTTATAAATACATACTCATAATCATTGATGTTATAGCCTACCTTTACATAACATTAAACATGAAATACAGTACATACTTTGTGAAAAAATATTTTCAACCTATTTTCTACTTTTTCCTCCATTTCTAAAACAAAAATGTGTTGTAACCTGATTTATTAAAACATCAAAATACAAAATTAATTATTATAATAACCACAAATGTAAAAGTTTTCACAAGTTGCACAATTGAGGAGGATGAACAGACCTTTGCAAAAAATGGCACACATAACAGACCTTCAATTATAATACTGAATCATTACTTCTTCAGAATACTTACACTCATTTTTTGAAACAGTTATGATATTATATAACTAAAGCTGTATATTTTCCTAGCTTAAGGCCAGGTGGCCACCAATTGTGGAGCGAAGCGGATTGAAGACGAACAGTAACCGGAAGTGGCGTTAAGTCAGTTTAAAAAATCTGTTTGTATCTTTCAGATCTAAATATTTAGGCCTACTATAATTGATTCTAGGAAACTACTATGTTTAAAAACCATAACCTAGGTAACGAGAAATAATAAGTTGGAGGCGTAAGTTTAGTGTGGTGGGGGAAGCGGAGTCAATCTCAAAACTGAACCTAATCAGGGTCAAAGCTACACAGAGCGGAGCTCAGCATTACCACTTCTCTCCACTCAACTTTGTTATGCTTTCAGTGGCCAAATTTACATTAAAAACAATAAGTTAGGTTTTGAATGCGTAGTCCACTCCGCTTTGCATATCACCATGTGCCACCGCTTGGACTAAGCCTCAGGTACCAAAATTGTCAAATTTCATAATTTTTCAACTTAACTGTTCAGATGATAGAAATTTGTTACCAAAGAAAATAAGCAGAAAATACCAGAAAATAAGCTCATATGAAAACATAAAACTCTTGGTTAATAACGGTGGACTTCAAAATGTGTTCTGGTTGGTTAAAAATCCCTTTAAATATGAATTAAAATAGTTATGTACAGCTTACCTGCTATTGATATGTCAATGTTTTTTTAACAATTTCTTTTTAAATTTTGTACAATTTCTTTAAACCATTTGCAGATGCACTAGCGTGTAATTGTACTGGATAAATCATAATAACAATAAATTTTGTATCCGTTTTTAAAGCAGTCATTCTATGATCAAATAACTGTCTTGATTCAGAGTTGTTGACTAAATAAGTCTTCAGCTGTAACCATCCATGCTTAAGATACCATTCATATTGTAACCACACAGCTAATAGTTATCAATTTTCTCAAAAAAAGTATTGTTTTTCCCCTGGAAAAAATGTGATGATTATGTATACAACAATTCACATTCTTCTTAGTCTGTTACAGTGCTTTAGGACATTTTGCTTTGAAAATTTTTAGATGCGTGGATTGAATTTTACAAGTTCACTACATTGGGTATAGGTTCAACAAAATTCCAATTCATTTCATTGACCTGCAAAAAAGTCTGACCCTACCAACCAACGTTGAGTTCTAAGTGAAATTAATACCTAGTTTTTAATAACTGTAATAATTAATTTTCAATGTAAAAACATTGTTAATTATAGAATGCATTTCAAGAAGAAACATGCTATTTAGATTAGGTGGATTGTTACCTAAACATTTATTAAATGTCTTGACAGCAGTAACCTTGAAGAACACTGGTAAACACTCTGGCTCCCACTGTGTCAATGATTCTCCATTGCTTCTCCTACAAGGTCGTGTCTGGAAAAATGTTTTCTGCTGGCCAACATCCAACTCAAAGCATGTGCCTAGTAGGTGCTGGTCCCTGGTCATGCACACTTTCAGTTGTCCATAGTCTAAGTTTTTAAACTGTCAACAGAATGTACAACATTATAATAATACCTCTTATTAGAGCTGATACTGATCTTTAAAAAGTCTTCTTAAGTTGTCATTTTTCATTGAGGTACTTAAAACTAATAGTAAAGAATAATTACTGTAAATTTAGCGACTTCATCACTGCTACATAGGTAATCAGGATGTACCCAGTAGTGCAGGGGCTGTCCAGGGCTAATGTATTCCTCATAAAATGATTCTAAATATTTATTCTTCTCCTTTTGACAGTATACTGGCATTAAACTCCTGGGAACTGTAAATTAAATTAAACATATTTTTTATTGATAATTATTATGATTATATGATTATTATTTAAAAAATAAATAAATTCATGATACTCCAGCCTGCATAAGAATTTCTCAATCATTTACTAATGACCTTTATGTGAATGTCAATGTTTTAGATCACTGAGAAGTATAAATCTCTACTAGTAAAACATACAATCATTGTATAGATTGTATATTATACAGGGTCCTCCAATGAAACGGGATGATTAAATAAAGTAATTGATTGCTTGAAAAAAACTTTTTAAATATTTTTTTTTAGTAAATAATTGAAAGTACAAGAATAGCCATTATGGGTACAATACGAAAAAATATTATTTTCTGAACACTACGTCTACCAAATGTCCTACATTGCAGTTAAGACATTCCTGGAGCCTGGTTTGGAAATTTTGCATGACCTCTCGCAGCATGTTAACAGGTATTGCTGCAATCTTGTCTACAATTCGGGTGGATCTGCTTGAAACACTTTTGTTTTTAGGTATCCCTATAAAACAAAAACACGTATCCCCCATTTATTCCAGATGTGTTTGGCTGTTTATTCCAATGCAAAGGTGCATGTTGTTTGGCGCCACTGAATCCTCACTGCTACATTCTGTAATTTCCGCTTAACAATGCGGTTGTTCTGTAAATGTAGTTGGAGATTCAAAAAAATCCCATTAAGATTTAGATAAATATAGCCTATATCACAATACAGTATAGAATAAACAAGTTTTTATTGTACTCTACTGATTAGCACTGTTCTAATCTTCAGAGGATAACACACAAATTACTGCTAGACCTACCTGTAAACATAGCTCCCTGGAGTTTAAGCAGGACTGCTGGTAGTCTTGATGTTTCTTCTAAAGCAACAACTGAGTCCACCTGTGATCCAGGCACTGTAGTCAAGTGCACAAATCTAGGAGCATTCATTCTGCTTGTCAAGTACACAAATTTTGTTGCTAGAATGCAAAAATAAATATCCTATTTGCTTAAAGAAAATAACACTGTTATTTATAAGTTTGTCTGGATTATAGCAATCTGTTTAGAATTTACCATTTTTATGAGACTTTTTTCTTCAAAATTATTGTACACGTTTACTTTTGCAATAGTTTAAATAATTTAGTTTTATAAAAAATTAATTAATTGTGCAACAATACTACTCAAATTTTCTGACATTCAATTATTCTCCGCAAAATATCCTAATAAGCCTCTAAATTTGATAAGCATGTAAAAATGTGGGCTGGTTTTAAAGAAAACATATTATGAAAAAGGATTTACTGAAATAATACTTGAAACTGAAATATGCCTGATTTAATATTAACATTTAAAAAAATGGATGAGCTGTTGATAACCTTAAAATTATTCTTTTTTAAATTTTTTTCACACATTTATAGTATCACTCACTCAGTAATGATAAGTGATTTGAGTATTAATATAAATTATTCAGAATGCATATAGTGAGAAATCGTATAAAAATACACTCAAATATTTCCTTTTAAAACCTTCTATGCATTAGTCTATATTTGAACTCTTTTTTGTACTTTAATAATTTCTGTATATTTAAGGTTAAAACAAAATACATTGTAATATCTATCACTTACCTGGATATTGTTCTTTGATGCTTTGAATTCTTCTTTTAGCCTCCTTCATATCTTCATCCTTAATTGTTGAACTTGAACCTAAAACTAACACCACCGGACTTTCACTTCTTTTATGTGTAGATTTGGTTTCAAACTCTTTTTCAGATTTTTCTTGTAGATTTAAAGCCAAAGTAGACATAGACTTTTCTAAATTCAGTTGGTTTATTTCTGAAATAAAATGCGTAAATGTATTTACTTAATCAAATTTTCTGTAGCATAGTGTAAAATTACAAAATATCAATACATTATTTATCACAAACACAATATCATTTTATATTTTTAAACTTATTCATTTGAATCATGAAAGAATTTTTGTTGTTTATAGTTTAGAAAATTGTATTAGCCTTAATTAATTCATATTATGTATCAGATTGATGTCATATAAATCTCAATACCATATATTAATTTTTTTTTTTATTAAATATTACCATCCATTATAAAACATCTGCATTTTTATTTATTCCCTGTTGAGGCAAAATCAGAAATTAGAAATTTATTTTTTTTATATATCAGCAGTTACAAGTCGCTATATATATATATATATATATATACAATAAATTATTATATATAAAATTAAAATTTTTTTTCTAGGTTAAGATTTGCATTATTTTTAACTAGCTCTGTAATATAGAATATCACTGTAACTTAAAAAGTAGATTTGAATTTACAATGTTTGTGTTACTTGCAGGCACTCGCCCAAGGGGCTTTAAGGGCTTAAACCTTGCCAAAGAAAAAAATCAAGTAAAAAAATATCAATTAATGACAGGACTACAAACTGCTTTTAATTCTTACTAGTAATCATACTCTGTTTTTTTACCTGCATGTTTTTGATTAAATCTCAAATAGATTTGCTGTATGTATCTCCAATGTCACAACCTTAAAAATATTTTGAAGATTTTCAGTTTCTCATTCTTAAAAAAAAAAAACACATTCACAAAAACAAAAAGGACACTCTTAGGAGCCATTAGCCAAACCATTGACAACAAAAATGCATTTATCCAATTAGTGTGTAAGCCCTTTTATACTTCTGCAAACTGTCTAGGTATCCCGTTAATGGAATAGATACTTTGAATCTCTGTGATAAGGATCACTCTCTGTTACTACTAATATTGCTGAGAGATTATTTTCAACATTGTCATATTGTCATATCTTAAGAAATATTATAAAAGAAACAGACCTAAAGACAGGGTTAACATGTTTGAATATCCATTGTGAGATTGAGGTTGAAAGTAAAAAGTTATTTCAGTTCTAAATTTTGTTCTAGATTTTGTTTTAGCGGTAAATATCAACAGCACACAATTCACCATAAAATGTTTATTTTGTAACTTTTACTGATAAAAAGTTGTTTTAGAGATTTTAAATGACCTACAAAATATTCTTAATTATGACATATTTTAGGAATCATAAAATGCCTTAAGCATTTATAAAAAACTAAATATTTTAGCTGGTATTGAGAAAAAATATATTTTAAAAACTCATTTTTATATTTAAAAAATGCATGAAAAAGTAATGTTTGTGATAGAACACACCAAAAATTGCCACAATGCCTTCTAATTCAAAAACTGCCAATACTAATTCTAAATTTCATGTGTAACCACTTGGTTATTCTCTCAAAATTAGAAACAGCGTTGATTCCATAAAGAAAATTATGTCACTCTAATTTATAGAAGATACTGACCTTTGTCAGTGGTTGATCTGTTCATGTACTGTACATAAATATCAGAAATACTATTTGTTTCATTGATGATGATGGTTCCAGATTCTCCATTCACAACAGTGATATTACTGCCATAAACACTGACACTGATATCTTCTCTGAGAGATACCTACAAATAGAAAACTTAGTGAATATTCTGGAGCAGTGGTTCTCAAACTGTTTTCACATAACCTTTCTTTTTAAAACAAACATTTCCATATACCTTCATACTTAAAAAAAATAGCATTAGTAATTAAACGGAAATAAGAATTTAGAACTGAATTATAATCAAAAATTTTGTAAATATATTAAATAAAATATTTTGAAAACTAAAATAATAAAAGGGTACATTATTATTTTAAGATAAAACCAAAATAAGACCTAAACCTGTCATTTCGGAAGAGGAGAGGAAAAGAAGATCGGAAAGAATGAAGAGCTACTGGGAACAAAGAAAAGTACAGCGCACAAGAAATGATTGATTCAGCGTACCCCAAAGAGGGTGAAATGAAAAGAAGAAGAAAAGGGTACATTGGTTTATATTAGCAACTGTTAAGTTTATATACAAATTCAAGTTGCAGTGTTTCACATTATTTATGTTAGTGGTTCTAATTGTTGCTTGCTCCTCAGCATGGCCTATAGTCTCCTCTTCAGTACGAGTCAAGCAGCATGTTTATAAAAATGTCAACTACAATTAATTTTCCTCAGTTGCAGTGACATCTCAATTTCTCCTCAGTGTATCTCAGTTGAGTGTGCATCTCAGTTTCTCAATGACATCTTCACTTGCAACATGAAATTTTGAGTAAAGAACCAGGGAACAGTGCTACCAACCTAAATGTAAAATAATGATTGAGTATTGCAACAAAATATTGTGTACGAACATACTGGTGATTAATAAAAAGTAACCATAGGCACAAATTGCAACTGTGTAGGCCTATGTATCACAGGCATATTTTGCTGCTCAATGTTTTGCCTATTCAATTTATATATTGTTGGCTTTGACTCCCCGCATAGGGGGTGCAGAGTAGCTGCACCTATCGAGAGGATTTAGATGTCCCTCATGGTACCCGAGTCTAACATACACTTACACTTACAACACTTTACATTCAAACTTAAATTTAGAGAGGCGATAATAGCCACAATGTGCTTTTCGCCTTGAAATAACAACAACAACAAAATTTAAATTTAGAAGAATTTGATTTACTATGGTATTTCATTTTGATAATGAATTTAATTTGAATGCACTTACATTAACAACTGTAGAGTGTTGTAGTTGGACCATGTTGCATCTATAATAACAAACAAATCCAGACGTGGACTTTGTGCAATTTCAGTAGAACATTTCTTGGTTTTCTTCAATACATCCGCTATAAATTATTTGGAAATACTTAATATTAGTTGATATAAATAATATTAATTGTTATTACATTAAACACAGAGATTTTATATTTATCCTAAATTAGCCTATATTATAAATTAGCTTTTGTTTCAACACTCAGTATAGTTTGTTGGTTTACATTTACTACACTTCTAAAACGTTCATCTTCTTGTTGATGACTACAGCTATTTTTTGTCCATAGACTGTGGATTTATCCATTTACAACAAAATTCTACTTTAAAATATTTCATGTGATTTCCTTTCACTTAATCTAAGATCTATTTTAGTGAATTTATTTAACATATTTGTAATATTGGAAACATTTAATTTGACAATTTCACATCAAAATAAGATTTCAGTACACAAGATTCAAATTACAAATATACAAGTATTTGTATTTACTAACAAATTGCAATTGGTAAATAAGGTATTAAGGCTTAGAAAATATGATGGGTGGTTCTTATGACCACCTAGCTCACTTTCAAACTGCAAAATAGAAAGAATTTAAACATTTATTATAAAATGAGCAGGTGATCTTCCAAATTATACTTTATTAACCTGAAATTTAGTACTTTGTATTTAATACTGTAATAATTTACACAATTGTTCTATTTTTAACCATAAATAATTACTAAAAAAAATAATTTACTAAATCTAAAGAAATAAAAAAACATATTGTTATTATCATTTGCTCTATTTTAAGAAAAAAATCAAAATAATAACAAAATGATTTTAATACCCAAACTATATTTGTGATATTTTGTTACACCTTATATTATGTTGTACTTAGATTTCAGTTCACATTGTATATAGTAGAGATCAGCTTCTACAAAATTCTGTTTGTTTCAGGTGCACTAGAACCAGAGATAAGTGCACTTTGATAATTATTCTGATATTTTCGTTGCAACTTGTATATTTGACAATTGTTTCAAGAAAGGTTTTGCAATGATTTTAAGTTAATATAAAAAGACTTACGATAAAACAGTTTGAATTGTTTTATAAGTTCTTTGTTTGCCTCTTCAATGAATTGACTTTTAATAAAATAGTGAGGAGCCTTGGATGAAAGAATCTCAGCAAAATATTGAGTCTATAATAGAACATTAAAAATAAAAGTTTAAATGAATCTGTAAAGAGAAACAACTTTAAGATAATGGTTTCATAATACTTAATATCATGTTTTACTTAATATAATATCATGTTTTAACAACTGATAAATTGTAGGAAACTGTGGGAATGCTAGACAGTCCCATCCAACTCTGGAGAATTTGCAGAAGGATCAGCAAAATTAGAAATTAGGAAAAGAGGAATTTCATTAAATCCTGTGGAATCCACCAGTGTTGAATCGCAGTGTTGATAGCGCAAAATTCATTTAGGCTTACCGCATTATAATATTCAAAATGTTTATGTTGGTACTTTAATATTATGAATATACTGTATAATATCTTTATCAATATGCAGTTTAGAAATTTAAATTAGTTCATAGCTTTATTATAAATACTCACAAATTAATCATAAATAGTAGCGTAAAACAATAATGCTATACTGTCAATTAAACAGATTTATCTTTAATTATTCTACTTAAGAGTTACACTTAATATTCATAAATTTAAATATTTATTTCTACTGATTTGTTTTATACCTGATTTTCTAATGTTTCATGATTTTTACTGTAAATATTATTAAAACTCAATTCCCTGTTGCAAGCTCGATCTTCTGGCTCAATATTAATTCCATGATCAGAGTAAAACATATCCAGAAGCTGCGATAAGCGGAAACGGCTATATTTTTCTGACCACTTACCAATGCTGTTCCCTAATATTAAACCTGCAAACATCATACAATCATATGAACAAACTCACTGAACATACATCTTGAATTTATATTATAAACTGTATTTGATCATTCCTTCATTCATCTGGATGCTAAAAATCCAAGACACCATGGTGTATATCAGTGTATGCACCTGTTTCAATTAATGTTACTTTCAAATGAAAACCATACCTGTATGGTAGAAAATCGGGGTTGATATACAAGTATGCTAACAGTGAAACATAATAAAAAATATTAACTTGTTTGTCCCTAACATCCAAACATTGACCAGTTTTTAGTGTTAAGTTTGTATGTTTTATGAAAATCCACCAATATTCTTAGACATTCTCCTTGTGCCAAAAAACGACATGCATTTTTAGAGATGTCATCAGAGGATTCTTTTTGGAGGCGTATTTGAGAACCATAATTCTCATTTTTCCACAATGGTTGGACACTTTTCCACTGTCTTAAAACACTTCCCATACAATGAAATTTTTCAATAACAACTAACATTACTTGAACCATCGGGCTTATGAAATCATTCTTCAAAACTACTTGCTTTGATAATTAACTTGAACTCGTGGAACTGCTGATTTCATATGAACTGCTGATTTCGTATACTATAACAATATTCTCTTCAGTAGTAACAACCATTTCAGTGTAAAATAAACTCAAACAATAAAGGGAAATATACACATTAATTCTTTCAGTCCCATGAACTTTTTTTATGTGGACAAAAAATATATTTTTTACTTTTGGACATATTTTAAGCGAAATGATCATATTTTATGAAGATTATGTTTACAAGTGGACTTGCAATTTATAGTAAGATAAAAGTAACAAAAGGTCACATATGCAACTTATAAAGAATTCACCCATTCCTGTCTGCTTCCATTCAAACAGTCCGCCATTTATTTATGATGGGCATCGCCCTCCTTCTACTACTACAGACAGGCAAACTGTGAGTTCAACAGAAAAACAACGGCTGATGCAGGGTTTGGACCTGTACAACTACGACACAATACTGGCCCAGTATAGCGCCTTGGCCATTTGACCAGTCTGATACCTTGACATTTTAACAAGTCTCATAAGTTATTGGCTATTGTATTATTAATGACTGGTTATGTTAAAAAACTTATTGTATACCGCTTAATATTTTAAAAATTGTTAGAACTAAATAATGATGTGATTATACTTATATAAAACAGATGACAGATGTCTGATAAATTTAAAGATATGGTTAAAAGAGTAAATAGTCAACATTAAAATCAGCTGATCAAGAACGTAACCACAGCTGTCTGAATTCCAGTACTGTTTAATTTGGCATATTTGGTATTTCATGTACACCAATATCTCTATTAGATAAGATCTCATTTAATACAAATATAAAGTAATTAGTAAATACTGTACCATCAACACCACCAAGGAATTCAGCATCCGTGATCTGCCAATATCTCTTGCTTATATCAGGAGAGTTAGGGACTGTCATGTAGTAAGCTGCTGGAAGGTATGTGTCATTCCATTGCCCGGAAAATCCGACTTTCATTTTTAAATTGGTTTGATCAGCTTGGAACACAAGAACTTCTGCCAAATCACCTGCAGTTTACAGTAATTAATATTGTTAAGATAATTTATCCAACATAATTTTGTAAATAATTTTAACCCTACTAGCTGCACCTATTGAGAGTATTTAGACGTCCCTCACGGTATCTGAGACTAACACACTTACGACTTTAACATTTTACACTCACACTTACATTTAGGGAGGTGATACATCATTGTGCTTTTCACCTTAAAATAACAAAACCTAAATAATTTTAATTGTCATCTACTTTTAACACACATTTATTATTTAATTTCATGTATTTTGTTTTAAATAATAAAGTTTGTAATATCTTGATTTGCAATTTAACTTCTTTATCATGACCTCTATTTTTGCTGAGTTTTCATTTTTACATTAAATATATATGATTTTATCATTGATATTTAACAGAAGAATTTTTGTGTCTTCTTTGTTGAAATCAACCTAACTGACTTCCACATTAGTTGGCCATAATCATTTTAGATAAGCTTCTCCTGCATTTTAATAAAAGCTGGAAGATGCATTGAATAAAAAATAACACTACAGATTTTATATCTGTGCTCCTGCCAATGTAAGATATTGTAATTTACAAATCACATCACAGTCTCACTCAGTGTAACAATCAGATGAACATGGTTGTAGCGTGTAACACTTTTAGTGTTAATAAATACTAAGAAAATAAAAGTTTGTTTGCAACTATTGCAGTTTTCATAAATTTGAACACTAAAGACACTGCCAAGTTTTATAATTTTCCAACTTAATATTTAGATGCTAAAGGCTGATTTAATTACTAAGAAACTCAGCAGTTACAGTCCTTCTTCATTTGTTATGGATGGCATTAATTACTGAGACTCGCCAGCTACAGCCATTATCATTTTGTTATGGATTTTAGTAATTATTGAGACTCACCAGCTACAGTCACTGCCCATTTGTTAAGGACTGTATTAATTACTGTAGGACTCACCAGCTACAGTCGCTGCCCATTTGTTAAGGACTGTATTAATTATTGTGGGACTCACCAGTTACAGTCGCTGCCCATTTATTATGGATGGTATTAATTACTGTGGGACTCACCAGTTATAGTCACTGTCCATTTATTAAGGACTGTATTAATTACTGTGAGATTCACCAGCTACAGTCGCTGCCCATTTTGTTAAGATGGTATTAATTACTGTGGGACTCACCAGCTACAGTTGCTGCCCATTGTTAAGGATTGTATTAATTACTATGAGACTCACCAACTATAGTCACTGCCCTTTTGTTAAGGATTGTTTTAATTACTGTGGGACTCACCAGCTACAGTCGCTGCCCATTTGTTATGGATGGTATTAATTACTGTGAGACTCACCAACTACAGTCGCTGCCCATTTGTTAGATTGTATTAATTACTGTGACACTCACCAACTACAGTCACTGCCTTAAATACTATGAGACTCACCAACTACAGTCACTGCCCATTTGTTATGGATGGTATTAATTACTGTGAGACTCACCAACTACAGTCACTGCCCATTTGTTATGGATGGTATTAATTACTGTGAGACTCACCAACTACAGTCGCTGCCCATTTGTTATGGGTGGTATTAATTACTGTGAGACTCATTTGCCCATTTGTTATGGGTGGTATTAATTACTGTGACACTCAACTACAGTCAACCATTTGTTATGGGTGGTAATTACTGTACTACCAGCTACAGTAATTAATTTGTTATGGCATCACTGTCACTGCCTTAAATACTATGAGACTCACCAGCTACAGTTGCCGCCCATTTGTTATGGATGGTATTATTAAGAAAACCACTCAGCTTAGTTTCATCAGTGTTTAGTAACATGTATTGCTTAGTTTCAAGTGGTTCTAATGCTGAAGCTATACCACCAAGTACATTGCCTATGTTTATTGTGCCTGAATCAGTTAGAACCACACCTTGTTCTATTGGACAGACGCTAACTTTTAATCCATTTATTTCAACTGTAGGGCTGAAATTAAAAATATACAATACAGAATTTACACTATATATATATATATATATATATATATATATATATATATATATATATATATATATATATATACACACACACACACACACACACACACCAGGGGCATATATTTCCATATGTCTAACTGTACATTGCACACCCTACAGTAATCAGAAAAGTGTTAGTCGTAGGATTCATTGTGTTCTACAATTTGATTGTTTAAATTTTTAAAAAATATTTATATATTTGACCGATTATCACAATTGCGGATGTTGCATATGTGTAGAGATTAGATTAGCTATCTAAAATTCTTTGTCAACATTGTGCTGCAGAACAACTGCACAAACTTCCTATGCTACTGTTATGAAATGATGAGAGAAGGGTACTAAGAAGTGTATTGAGGAAGAAGCAATTTAGCCCATATGCTGCTTCAGTAATGTACAAAGGTCCATTGTAGTGTATAAACCATGATTGTAGTGTTGAAACAAGATTTAAAACAATTACTTTTTAATCAATATTAGTTCAATTGATTAGGCTTAAAAGTTTTTTCTCAAGAAATAGATTGTTAAAAATAGAAAAACCTTGTCCAGAACAACCTAATTTAATAACTAAACACAAGGGAAGAATAATAGATATACATGAGCATATCTAACCTAATACACATCATTTGAATGAATATATAACAGTTTTTAGTTAATAACCTAATGCAAAAAAACATTAAGAATAGGAAAAATCTATTTACAAAATTTATATCTTGTTAAGGAGCTTCAAAATATAATAGCACAGTGGCAACAGGATACCCTCCTTTTCCCATTACCACATAATGTTATTCAAGTTAAGAAAATGTGAACATTTTGAATTCACAACTATGGAAATTTATGAATGTTACAAATCATCATATATAAAAATTGCTTTTATTTGAGTTTATAACATATTATAACTGTGAAAAATAGCTGTTGGATAAGTATGTAATTAACTCTTTAATTAATAAAATTGATGACTTATTTGGGAATTATTTTTTTCTTGTTTTTTGTTTTATTATTATTGTTATTATTCTTAACATTCATACTTTATGTTAGACTAATAAAGACAAGGGATCAGTGTTAATGGTAAGGGTAAAGCAACAGCAGTAACTGTGTCTGGAATTATTTTGTTCGTAATACATAGAGTATAGTGGATAAATCTGCCATATTTAAAGCAGTATTTGTTCCAGTGTGTGTGTGTTCATGGGACATACGATGTGTAGAAGCTATTTTAGTAGCCAACATGGCATCAGCTTATTTTTCATTGAATAATTTTTTTTTTTGAAATATTTATTGTGTGGACATGAATTTCATCCTTTTAAAATAGTGACTGTTTAAGAACTTGCACAACATAATTTTAAAAACATAGGCTACCATTTGAAATGTTTCTGCAAATTTTGTTCTGGATATGAAGTAGACTCTCTGATGAATGACACTAACAAGCAGAATTAATGTGCAGAACAATCCTCGTCGGCATCATGAGAGGTCTGCTACATAGTACATTTGTTACATTTCATGTGCTGTGACAAATATTGGTAATTACGATCCTTACATTTTTTTTACAAACAATTTTGAACAGTTAACAGTGATTTCCAATCAATACATACATATTTGTCAGAACTTTTCCAATTAAAATTAACCAAACTTGGAGGGTTAGAAATGTGGTTTAAATAAGATCTCCACGTAGTTCAAATATCAACAGCTGTTTTGAGCATTTATTTTGGCTGTGTTTTCCGAGCATTTAATCATGTTATACATCAGTTAACATGGATGGCCTGTACAACTTTCCAATTGTACTAACAAAAAATTTATAAAATAAATAATCATAATAACACTGTATCTCACCCATCAGGTCATAAATGCATATATGCATGTCATTTAAAGGAACCATTTGGATGATATTATTTTCAAACATTATTGAATAAAGAAGTGTTATTTTCAAAAATATTATTCCCCCTTTCATATTATGTCATATTCTGTAAAAATATCATTTCTCAGGTTAAATTTGTATAATTAACCTTGAAAATGTGCAAGGTTTTACTGCCACATTTAGTATGTTTTTGCAAAAACTTAGTGTAGCATTTTTAAGCTGTACAGGATTACTTGGAATATGAACTCTATGCTTGTAAGCAGGACAGCTATATATTTTTTGGTTCTAATAAATAATGAAAGTACTTAGTAATATCAGAAAGTAAGTATAACATTTTTAATGATTGAATAAAAAAACTTGTTTTGTTATTTCTTAATGATTGTTGAAAAGAAGGATGACAAATAATAACTAACTTTCTTCTTACTAAATCCTTTCTAATGATAATAAAATTAGACTAACATAACTTTCAACCATGTGTAAAATTAGAAAAGGCATTTGCACCAGTTTTTAAATTGGAAAATTATTTATTTAATTAAAATAGAATGAGAAAAAGCAGGCATATTGGTGAGTAAAGGGGAAGGTGCCTAACTCTATCCTGGATTTGAAGTACTTACATAAGTTTTTGAATATAATCAAGGGCGCCATTTGGAGAAGGCTTCCCAAAAATTTAGGAAAAGAAAATCTCTTGAAACATTAAACATAGGCTACCTACATGCTGACAATTTTTCAAAGTACTTAGATCCTACCATAAATTTAATGCTTAACTTTTAAAATTAAATGCAGTCCGCAATTTTGATAATCAAATATTTCACTGTAAATAATATAGAACTAATTTACTTGTATACAATTTCTTCTGTAGCTATTTTTATTTTCTATTAAATTGGTCATAAAAAATAAAATTATTTGAATGTTTAGAACATTTAACCACACTATTTTCATTTTATCATCACAACATTTTTAAGGGGACCCCTTTTTACCACATTTGTTATCCCATTGCCTGGTATTTTAAACCCTGTCCCCTTCCAACCCAATAAAAAATTCTTGGTGCATTTGCCTTCCCCAACAATAAGGTGAATTGGTGCCCTTGCTTATAACCCAAGGTTATTATGCTTCCTAGTTCCTATGTCAATAAAATTTGTTATTATTTTTACTTACCTAGATAAGTCTTAGTTATCTAGGCTGTAAATCTCTAAGTTGATATTAAAATAATTAAAATTTTTAACAGGTTAGATAGTACTTATGCCACTTTTTTTATCAAATTACAGAAAATTGTCCATAATTGAATCAGGTAACTTCATCATGTTACCTGTAATCCTGGTATGAATTTGGACAGACTTCTTGTTCATCTCCTCTTTCCCATGGATTCACTGTACTTGATATCATAAAGTGTAATGTACACTGAAACACAAAATAATCTATCAAGATAACATGCATTTGCCCCAAGCCTTGGCCGGGAATCGAACCCGGGTCCTCGGGGGCACCCCAAGGACCCGGGTTCGATTTCCGGCCATGGCTTGGCATTTTCATAAGCTATATTTCAAATCATCCCATCATCTGCATTAGCCCAAGTGTGCACAATAGTCAGACGTTAAAAAAAAAAAAAAAAAAAAAAAAAAAAATGCATAAACTAAAAAAACCGTTATAAAATTTCATTTTTTAGCCAAAACTTAGCTATTTTTTGTTAACTCATATACTTTTTTTTAACTATTAGTTTAAAATTTTTTAATTATAAGGAAAAGGTTGGTGATTGTGGAAAAAAATCAGTGTTGATGTACCTATCCTTTTTTAAAAGTATTTTTCAAGTTCAAAAAAATATTTTTTTCCTGATTTTTATGAAATTTGGCATATATGTCTGGTTTGTTCATATCTCAGAATCATATTTTTTTAAATGTTTTAAAGCCTCTTTTTGGCAAAACATTAAAAATGAAATTTTCTCAAAATCAGTTCTCAAAACTTTGTTGAAAGTTTTCTCAGATAGTATCCTAAATGTATAGGTCACTGTATCACAAAATCAAGTCCATGAGCTATTGAAAAAGTTCAAAATTGGCTTGGTGTTTTTAAATTGGTTGATTAAATTTTTAAGCTGATGTAGCAAATATTATTTTGTGAAACAAAAATTACGGAGAGTTAATCGAATAAACTAAAAATAAACATTGACTGCTGTCAGATTCTTTTTCTATTTACTCATGAATTTAAAATTTTTTAATTTTCAATTTGTTATACAGATGCCATAACATCGATTTTGTAGTTTTGTCTGTGGCTTCCAAACCAGGTGATTTTGGAAATAATTGATGTGACTTTATAAGCTTGTATAAAGTTTTTGTAATACTGTACTCATTTTATTTAAGTAAAACAGGTACTCAGAATTTATTATGCATTCTGTAAGAATGTTTATCAATTAATTATTACTCAAATTAGTAAGAAATACATGTTATTGTCCAACTTGCTTGTACTCTGTAGTTGCCATAATTTTAATTTAAAAAAGTTAAAATATACAATCACAATCAGTATTCTAGGCTTTCACCCCGAGGACCCGGGTTCGATTCCCGGCCAGGGCTTGGCATTTTCATACGCTATAAAATCATCCCATCGTCTGATTTTAGCCCAAGAGTGCAAGTAGTCGTTAGCCCAAGTGTGCACAATAGTCGGATGTTAAACACAAAAAAAAAATATTGACTCTCCTTTAGCCTAATATGATACTAAACACAACATTCTTAGAAACATTTTTCATCTTCTCTTCTGGTTTCAGTAAAAAAATTGTATTTGTAACTGCTATATTTTTATATAGCAGTTGTCCTAAACATCCTCGTTTAGACTCAGGCAAATAACAAAATTGACAAGTATCAAAATTTTGAGATTTTTAATTTGGTTTGTTTTCTTTGCTTGTTTACCTTTTCTATTGATGACAAACTTCCATTAGGAAATTGTGCAGAATTACCAGGTATAAGGTGATGCAACAGTTCTTTGTATTTATAAAACTGAAAACCACTTGCTCGATATGGAATAATACCAAACTCACTTGTAACAGTGGGATCCCTTTCTAATCCATCCATGCGAAATCTAAAAAAAATCATAAAATATATATTTCAGTGCCAGCCCTAAAACTATATGCACCCTTGGACAAAATATTACTTTGGCATCCCTTGTAATGTAAGCTAAATGAGTAGCTGTCACAGCCAAATCGGCTACCCCAGCAAAACCAGTAGCCAAAAACACAACCTAATCCACATAACTGGGAACAGCAAGTTCCTTACACAGTGAAACATTTAGATTGTTTTTGCTAGGCTACATAGGATATATATATATATATATATATATATATATATATATATATATATATATATATATATATATATATATATTCAATTCTTTCATTGGCCCCAAACAGGGGATGCAGAATAGCTGCATCTATTGAGAGGTTTTAGACATCCCTCACAGTGCCCAAGTTTAACACACACACTCACAATATTACCCTAATATAAACACTATACATTCACATTTACATTTAGGAACTGCATTTCTTGTTCAGTAATGTAAGGGGAATAATCCTTTAATTCTGGTCCTGTTTTGGGTGTTAATAATCTTCTAGGTTTTTCGTCAACAAAATTTTTTTAAATGTTTTTCACTGCAGTAAAGGAACCACATACGCTATTGTTACTTGGTGTAATATGTTCTTGGATATTATTAAACATGTTCAAACTTATTTATACATTGTACATGTTCCCATTTTATGTTGATAACAGTTATTCTCATGTAATCTACAAAGAATTACATTTTCAGAAATTCAATTGCATTACTCCTTTTTTGTTGCACAGGTTTAACAGTGGGGAGCTTAAGATCTAATTAGTCATTGAACAATGTATTTATAATTTTTCAAAATTTATGTTGCAAACAACGTATTAATTTGTTAGTAAATTATATTTTTATTCAATCATTTATTCATGATGCTACTGCGTCCCTACTGACTCAGCACCCAGTTTTGCTCCCCCACCCTTAAAGCCTGGTTTGGTTATGCATGGCTTAATTATATCAATATTAGGAAAACTCTTTGATCAATTTTAGTGAATTTTCATTGGAAAAATGAGCAACTGAATTTCCATGGTGGATGTGTGTGTGTGTTTTAGCATACTCACATTCACAGTTTTGGTATGTTTTGATTCAAACTTTGCTCAAAAATCGACTATGGTAATAGCTTGGACAAGTTCATTATCCAGCGAAATTCTTGTAACAGTTTCAATTTGGCATCCATTTCAAATTTTAAAAAAATTCATAACTTTTTGTCTTAAGGTTTTTAAAAAAGCTGAATTTAACACTGTAATCAATATTAAATACTAAATGAATTAGCATTTTGCAGTTTTAATGTAATTTGGAAGTTTAAAATGCTAATATATGCAGATTTAAATGCTGATTATGATGCTGAAATCAGAACTACAAATAGATTAATGTAAAGAAAACTACTTTTGGAAATTCACTTCTATTACGTCAGCTCAGTGTATTGAAACCAGCTGTGTGCCTCATTTTTCCTTTATTTCTGTTTTTAATGATAAATTTCTTAGTTACTACTTTACCTGTGTAGTAAAGAGGTAGTCAACATTCGCATATTCATTTGAGATTCTGGATAAAGTTCTATTTTTCTAATCAGATCAATCAGTACAGAAACTGTCATTGGCAGTAAAGGTTGGTTTTGGTAACATTCTAAAAGATGATCTGGAATCTTTACTTGTTCCTGACAAAGTACAACTGAAATTTAACAATATCGATTAAAAATGGCTAATTAAGTTTACATATAAAAATAATTATATTTCTTAAATAAATAAAAAACAATCATGATAACTTATTTTACATTTAATAAAGCTTTTAAAAAATAATTTTTAATTCTAAAATACAAAATCTTCTTTTAGCTTCCTATTACTATGTTGTTTTTGATACATTATACAATATTATCTGGTAGAATTCCTGTTCTTTCAATCAACAGATATTAAGAGGTCCTGTTTTGTCCTCTTATTATATAGATCTAAGCAGGGACCATTAAGTGTTTAAGTGTTCCACACCATACCTACAGTTAAAAAAGTTGTAAAATCATCTTTGAATTCTGCCAAGAACCGGTCACCTGCTTGTATAGTTTACAACATATCAATCTTTGATATGTTTGAACACATCAATATTGGCTGTGATGTGCCTTTAAATAGCTATCTGATTTCAATCGCATATACCTCTACTGATAAATACCATACCTTAGTACCCAGGAAGTGAAGTCGAGTATAGAAATAATTAAATAAAATGTAAATACTCCCTGATGTGATGGAAATAAACTTCCAAATTGTAACATTATGTAGACAACCATCACGAAAATCAAACGGCATATTAATTTATTTTAGCAACAGCGTTGAGAAGTTTATTGCCAAGCAAATTCAATTAATTTTTTTAAAAAATAGCGACAAGTTTAAATGCAAGTTTTAATTCTGATTATGTTGGTGAAATCTGATTTTAAAAATATGTGAGATAAAATGATAAGATTGTTTATTTTCTGACTATATGAAGTATAAAGAAAGTTTGGTGGTCTTGAAAAACGTTGATTTTGATAAACTTATCTGTTTTTAGGTTCAATAAGCCAAAAAAGTGATGGTTTTTACTTGGCTACTTCATTCATGACACCAGGGTAGCGAATTTTAAAATAAAAACAAACCTTAACCACCAAGTTTGCTATATTTTTCCTCTGCTGACTTGAATTATATATCTTTGAGATAACTCTGATAAATTGATTGGCCAATTTTGCAGTTTTGTGTTTATAACTTCCATACTTTTTATGAAAACAATTTAATATGAGAAAATTTGTATATTGTTTTTGCACCATTTATTAAAACTTATTGAATGAATGACAGACTACTTTGAAATGGATAACAGATAGCCCTGAATATCCAAATTGTCAGAAGGTATTAGATCTACCAAAAAAAAATGTGTAAATATTTTTTTTTTTTTGGGAATTTAGATTCAGACTCTTATTTTACCCACTTATTATGGCTTCTATTAAAAAAAAATGTTTTCTTAGGCTGATATAAGCCATACACAACTAGTTCATCAACTGATCAGTTAACAATCTTTTACAACTAATTAATCAACTTCAAAAGTACAGTAATTCTGATTCGTTTGCATGTTTTCTCAACCATTGTCAAAGATGAAGTTAGTTGGTTAAAAAAAAAAAATACTGCCCAATGAAGAATAATCAGTATTTTGTTTACTTTCCATATCCACTTTGAGAGGCCACATAAACTATGTTGTTTGAGTTACCATTCAGAATTTCAAATGCTTAAAAAAAAATATTAATATGTGATTTTTATTATCATTTGTGAACTATTAAATCTACAAGCATTATTATCAGTGATGATGAAAGAACCACTTACGCTTTTGTTACTTCAAGTGTAATATTTTTCTGGATATTATTATTGCATTGGCTCCCAATTATCAGTTCCAAGCTTGTTGCGCCTTTAAAAGTTTTTGGATGGTTAGCAGATTTTTATTTAACTGAAAATGCAGACATTTCATGTTCTATCCATCCACTTTGTTGCATAAAATTTCATACCTATATACTAGCCATATTACAAGAAAGCTACACAATTTTGTTGAATAGACTTATTGTTATCATGTTCTACAGGTCTTTATTGTCAACAAAGTTCCTTAAATGTGAAGCATACTTTCAAACTGAACTGTAATTACATCCATCTTATTAACAGAAATACAAATTTTATCATTAATGACGAAAAGTTTTCTTTTTGAACTTTAAACTACTGTACACTTACTATTTACGAATATTTATTTACTATTATCAACAGTTGACCAAACTGATGAACTGATTTAAAAAAAAAAAATAGGCCCTTTTCTGGTTTTTAACCGATGGGTTTCGATTCTGATTTCTTGGGGGAAATACAGTAATTGAATTTGAAGAGTTTGTATATTACTTGTAAAAAATTTGTACAATACCTAATATTTTCTTAAAGTACAGTATTAAGAACATAATTAAAGTTTTGTACCCCTGACTGTTTATTGTGGACACACTTTGTTTACATTAATTTGTAAAATGGATGTTCATGATTCAGCTACTAGGTCGCAGCACGTGATACTACAAATAAAATATTGCTGCTTCACAAAGATAAATAACACATTCTTTGTTTAATCGTTAAAATTATATTGTACAGTCTTACAGAAGACTCTAAAATCAGGTAAATTTAATGCCTGTAAGTTCATTACACAAAAATTCTGCTATAATTATATTTTGGTGATCAGTGAGAGGCATTTATTACATAAATTATTATTCAATAAACATTACTTAGGGTAGGGGATAAGTTTTACTTAATCTATATGATTAATCTTAACAGTATGATTAAATCCTAATGATAGAGATTTTCATTGCAATCAAAGCTGTCTATTTATAATGTGGTGTGCTCTGACAAAAGACTTTTTCATTAAAACAAATGAATCCTGTATGCTGACATGAATAATATTTTCGTCTTGTCATAAAAAATGAAAAAAAGCATGGGTCATTTTGATCACCTATTTACATATATGTTTTGTTCTTTTTAAGAGGGATTCAAATTTTACAATCCTAAATGCCCTGTTTTTGAGATAATTTACAAAAACTATACAGTGTCCAACTTGCTCACTTATTAAAGTATTATCATTGTTGGAAAAAGTACACCTTTTCCAGCAACCTAACACTAAATATTTTCCTATGAATCAACAACTGTAAATTGATTATAGGGCAGGAATAAAGAAATTGGGGAAAATGTAATGGGCCACTACTAAATTAGTTGAGTGAAAATATAAAACCCAAAAAAGGGTTAAGGGGCATGTATTTAAATTAGGTGACTTAGATTTTCAATCATATCCCTTAAAATAGTTAAACCCACATGCACAATAAACCCTTAGTTGACATAGATTTTTCTTCAAAATCTATGTCCATAAATAATCCTTAGATAGGAACAAAGATCACATATTTTTAAAATTCTCATATACTCAATTATTTTTCAAATTTTACTTTGAATTTTCTATTTAAAAAATATTATTAATCATATTTCAACATTACATTACATTTTTAAGAACAACTGAAAATTATAATTATCATAATCTCACATTAACCAAAGTGAACAACATAATACAAAACATTATTTTTTTAACATTTATTAGCAAAAACCATTTAAATCATCCAAAAGAAAGTAGCTGGAGTGTTAGAAGTCAATGTTTTAAATATAGTCCTGTATTAGAGGAACATGCATACAGTAAACATTGATTGATCAATGACAATTAATTATTTCAACAAATCCCATGAAATATTATACTTACTCATAAATAAAGAGAGAATCACAAGCAACATGCTTGTGGTCATGATGCCACACCTTCACTGGTTTACTAACTGAAGATAAGAACTTGATAAGCTGTGTGTGAATCAGTCTTTGTATGTACCAAGCATAAAACTTTTGTGATAAACTATGTGTTTTAAACCAAAAATGCGTAATTCAATGTCAATGAGTTTATTACGTGTTAATAAATTCTTGCACTGATTTAATTAATTTTTTTTTGATCAATGATTTTTTAATTTGTAATCAGCAACTTATATTTTAAACATTCTTTTTACCCCTATATCTTTATATCAGACAAAAGAATGTAAAATACATATTTGATGGATTGACATTAAAAAAATGAGTAATTGGGACAGCCATAATGGAAAGGCGGAGACAAGACATATAAATAACCTGAATCACATTTCAGGTGTGGATGTGTGTATATACAGCTTATGCTGCTGTACATTCGTGTTAATATTGTACCATAAACAATTTTGGGTTTAATTCAAACTTAACACAAAACTTAGCCAAGTCGGTTTTGCAATGGAAGCTATTTTTTTTTTTTAACGTCTGACTATTGTGCACACTTGGGCTAATGCAGACGATGGGATGATTTATAGCGTATGAAAATGCCAAGCCCTCGCTGGGAATCGAACCCGGGTCCTCGGGGTGAAAGCCTAGTACGCTATCCACTAGGCCACCAAGGCGGCTCAAGGCTATTAATTGATTTTAAAAAAGGAAGCTATTTAAAATATTCTTTTTTTAATCATATACCTACACTTCTTTGTAAACACAATTTTGCTCTCCTAATCATTGTTAAAACCTCTAAAATTAGCATTTTAAGTTTGATATAAAACATGAAAAGAAATATATAAATAAAAAATTCTAACTTATGTAGTTTCCAATAGTGAAAAAGATTTTCGAAAAAATATAACATTAAATATTATCATTTTTAAACACTGTGAATAACAGTCATTTTAAAATGGATTTCAATGAGCAACAGACATGTCAATGCTCTAAATTTCCATTTTGTCTATATCTGCAAAATTTTCTGCTTCCACACAAGTATATTTGAAGTGGTCAAACCCAGATGTGAATGCTTGAGTATTTGAGCATTTTATTTTGTACAATATTCTGCTATTAAAATATATTGCTTTATGGATAATACAACAATGGCTGCTTATATGGGTTATAACTTGGTATATACCAACAACTTTTGAGAAAGAAAATGATCCTGGGAGTAGATTAAACGTTTACAGTTTTTTAATGTCTCTCAATGAGCTTCTTGCACGTTCAAAGTTATTAGAGAACTTTGTAAGAATGACAGCAAGTGATTTTCAATTTTTGTAAATCTTGCAGAACCTACGATTTTTTTTTTTTTTTTAATGTTTGACTATTGTACACACTTGGGCTAATGCAAACGATGGGATGATTTATAGCGTATGAAAATATCAAGCCCTGGCCGGGAATCGAACCCGGATCCTCAGGGTGAAAGCCCAGTACACTATCAACTAGGCCACTGAGGCGGCTACCTACAATTAAGAACGTTGGTCGAAGTACATCTATGAAATTTTGACAGCTGCTATTTGATTCTTAGCTACTTCTACAAATAAATGTCAAGGGTGATTATGGTACACAGTAAGAAATATGGGCACTTCTGTTGCTTCTTGTTTTTTTATGGAGACCCTTTTCACTTGCTGGAGCTGAAATGACAGAACAAAATGGCTGTATGGAACTACACAAGTGCTGGTGTGTTTCCATTCTAACAAATTACTTACACTTGCAATCACTTATAAAAGTACAATAACTGGTCAGAATGGAAATCAAACACAATAAACGTCATGAAATCATTCTTCAAATATTTTTTTAACAATAAAATATTTTTTAGTTTGGAATAAAAAACTACTTACTTGAATTTATAAAAATAACCATTTTTACATTGCTTCAGGTTGTTGTTTTAGACTATAGAGGGGGATCTTTAAAAGGTCCTAAAGAAAAAAATACAGCATTTCTTTTCATTATTCTTCACAGGGCATAAGTGAAAACCTTTTCTTTTTGTAGACTGGGCAGCCACCAAGTGCAAAATGGAACTGCGCTGAGATGAACCAAGCGGGTAGAACTAAAATGAATGGTAACCAGAAGAGAAACTCAGTCAATTTAAAGAATGTGTTTGTATCTTTTAAGTCTATTTATTTAAGCCTACTGTAACTGATTCTAGGAAACTACTATGTTTAAAAACCGTAACCTAGGTAACGAGAAATAACAAGTTTGAAGGCAAGGTCAGTGTGGTATGGGAAGCAGAGTCAATTTCAAAACCAAACCTAATCTGAGTTTAAGCTACACAGAGCAGAATCCAGTGAAACTATCCGCTCAGCTCTGTTACGCTTTCAGTAGCCAAACTTACATTAAAAACAATAGGTTAGGTTTTGAGTCTGCTCTGCTCTGCTCAGCGCAACTCCGCTCCACACTTGGCGGCCACCTGACCTAAAACATGCATTGTCTCTAAAGCAATTTGTTTAGACTTTGTTGAATATGTTTTACTACACACTTTCAATTCTTTATTTTTAACCGAACATTATTTTTAATTATCTTTATTGATTATTTACCCCGCAGGGGGGTGCAGACTAGCTGCATTTATTGAGAGGATTTAGACGTCCCTCGCGGTACCCGAGTCTAATACACACATTTACAACAATACACTTACGACTTTAACACTTTACACTCACACTTACATTTAGGGAGGCGATAATAGCCTCAATGTGCTTTTCGCCTTAAAATAACAACAACAACAAAATTATTATTTATTGTAAAGTTTTAAAAAAAATAATAAATTAATTTAGGTACAATTATTCATTAAAATATGAGTATTATAAAAAATATAAACTGTAAATTTATTAATATATACAGTATTACATTTTTATTTTACATAAATTAAAATAATTTAAATAATTATATTTTTAAGTATACATAATACACATTTTGAGTATATTCTGGCATTATAAATATTCATATTTAGAAAAATGTGAAATGTCATTACAGGTTTTTTTTTCTGTTAAGAATATTAATGTGTAAAGGTGTTTTATTTTAACGTGCTCATATAATTTGCACAAGTCTAGATTTGATGTTCAAAGCAGTTATTATAAAATTAATGAAGAATTGCTTTATACAGCTTTAATACCAACACATTTATAAAAAAACAAATTAATGTGCACACATTCAGCATTCACTACAGAATTGGTTCAGCAACATAACTTGATTTAACCAAATTACATGATTTCAAACATACATAGTAGAATGTAAGCAAACATGTTTTAATATATTTTTCTTTTGTTGGAGGCAGGCTATTTATTGTTATTTTGACAAAAGTGTAATGTGAAGATATACTATTTTTAAATGCCGAATAGTATTAAAATCTTAGCTTAAGAAAATTTTTTTTTATAACACTTGTCATATGTGTCGAAACATCAGTTAAAGAGGTACAGTAAGTATATTTGTCTAGAATGTCTGACAACTCCGTGCATTAGTAACTGAAAGCTACTTTTGATTGGCTTCAACAATGTCAGGATTACTAACAAATTCTAACTTTTCTTTAGTAAATATAAAAATCTGTTCTAATTAAATTTTTGTTGATTATTTTTTTGTTATTTACCAATAAGATAAACAAATATTTCATTCTTAAATCAAATGTTTTTGTATTTATTTTAAAATTACTTATTTAAATAATTTCCATGTAAAATTAATTGCCAAAATATCAAATTCTTCGACTTTTCCAGACCAGATTAAAAAAAAATTTCAGGTTACAATGCAACAGTCAATATGTAAACTAGCAAACACAATATTTACTATTTTATTGTACTTTTTATATATGCTTGAATAAATTAAATTTTAGTGTTTTAATTTTTTTTTTAATGTATATAAAACTAGAACTGCTATAAAACTAGAAATAATAGAAATAGCAGAAAGTAAACTACATACATGATAGTATATCAATAATTTTACATCATGTCAAAATTATTTTTCATTTAAATCTCATATTTTGATCATATGAAAAATACATATTTTAAAAAGTAAGGAATAATATTTTAGATCCACGTTCACAGCTTGTGTCACTTTTCATCTCAAGATTTTAAGCTCAAATTTTATCTTAAATTTGTTTCATTTAACTAATAATGTTCATTACATATTTCTACACATTTTTCCAAATGTTAAAGTTAAATAATTAAAAAATATATAACAAACTAAACAAAATATAATATAATTGTCCCAAGGTTCATATATTATAAACATTCAAAACTTATATATACGTAACAAAACATATATACAGAAAGTCAGTTATTATTGAACAACTGACGCATCTCCAGTTTTGTCTTGATCTTTATCACCATCATAATATTCATTAGCAGGTTCCACTCTTCTATCTTCTTCTACCTGAGATATCCTTACATCAGGATCTATTTCATCTAACAAAATTGAATCCTGTGATGGAAATGCATCACCAGGTACATCATGCATCTGCACACTTGGTGAATGTTGAACCATTTTCAAGTTATCGTAAACATGCCTTGTAATAGTTTCTAAGTACTGCTTGCTATTTGCATTATCCGGTCTTGTCACGCTCTCAGGGTGCAATGTAAAATCAGGAGCAAAATATTCCAAGTATTCCGTATATGGCAATTCATTGCTGATAGGTTCATCAAGCAGAAGCGATGTTTCGTATGTCCAACAGCGAGCAACGTTTCGCAAAGTGTACCTGTAATATATTAAAGGAAACAACATTCAGTTGGGATTTCAATTTCTTAAAACAAAAAAATTATTACAAATAAAATATATGCATAAAACACATGAACTCTATTGTATTTCTCACATCCAACATATGTGTTTTCAAAAAATATTTTATAACATAGACAGACACAAATTTTTCTTTATAGGAAGAAAATTTTATTTATTATCAACACCTGTAATTTATCCTTGGTAAAATTGATATCATTTACTATATTCACTCCTAAATTTTAAGTCATAAGGGGTTTTAATAACATATATAGTAAAAGATTTACTAAAATATTTGTTTAAATATTTAGACTTAAAAATAGTTCACCAGAACTCTGACCTACACACAGGTTCAAATTGAGTTAATACTGTTGGCTTTTGCCATATATTATGTTGATCCCACGTCTTCATTCGTACAACTGGCATAATAAAGTATTGCAAAAAAAAGTATAAATAATGAAATTATTTTTTTATATACTGAAGAATAAAATATTACCTTATCCTGCAGTTATGTATAGTAATCCTGTATTATCTGCAATCTATTTAGGTTATCACTGTCTAAAACTGTGCATTAATTTAAATGCCTTAAATTTTTTTTAATGTATTAAAAAAATTAAATAATAAATAACAAACAAACATTATGAAAGAAGAACTTGAAGAATTTCATTAAAAACACGGTGGGCAAATCAGAACTGACAGGTTCTCAGAGCTGGCAGTTTGAGAACCAGAACGGATAGGCCTATCACAATATTTTTTGGTTCTTTTCCAAATAACTTTATTATTTTTCAAGCTTCTGAAAAATTAAAACAAAATGCTTCTTATATTAAAATAAGTATAAATATTTTGTTTCATATACAATTTTTCTGAAATTTATGATTTTGAAGATGTTTTTAATTTAAAAATATTAAATGTCCACCATTTTAAACATCCAATATCTTATCTATTTCTGGAGTTTCAATGAGTTTGTGTAAAAAAATAAAATGGCAGATTGCTACTAAACTAAAACAAATTCAAAAAAAGTATGTTTTATTTATTTAGACATAAAGAATCCGGTCCTGCATAGAGCGCTATGGTTCTTTGGGTCATTTGTATATGCTTTTTGCTTTTTAAGCATAACTCCTTATGCAGTAAGAGCTACATTTAAATTTCTTTTCAAAAACTTTACATTTAATTTTTAAACACAGTTATATATACAATGATGGATATTACTAGCCTACTGTTATAAAATTACAGTGTGTCCGGCATAAAGTTACAGAAAACAAATTTAGTACATTTTTTATAAACATTATTTAATTTTTAACTTTTTGCCCAAAATCTTTCAAATTGGTCATAACTTACAAAAATGTCATATGGTCCCTACTAGAACATACTAAAATAGCATTATTGCAGAAATTAAAAAAAAAAGTTTTATTTATTTCAAAATACCACTCCATACACACTTACCCCCCTCCACCAACAGCTAGCAATGGAACATTGAGATCTCGTACAAATTTCACACATTCCCCGTGACCTTTAGTACTTAAACTGAAGCATCCAAGACGATCATGGTCTAAAGAATCTGCTCCACATTGTAGTACAATTGCTGTTGGTTGGTAGAACTCCATGACATACTGTATCACTGGTTTGAACACCTAAAAAAAATCTTATTAAATGTATTTATAATATAGAAATAGTATTTTTATATTATTCATTACATAGGTTAGTAAAATACTCAAAACCCGCAGGGGGTGCAGACTTGCACCAAATGAGAGTATTTAAACGTTCCTCATAGTACCAGAGTCTAACAAACACTTATACTTACGACTTTAACACTTTACACTCACACTTACATTTACGAAGGTGATAATAGCCTCAATGTGCTTTTCGCCTTAAAATAACAACAACAACAACAAAATACTCAAATTTTTTTTAGGCCCAATCATTTTAAATTTTGTATGCTAACAGATGTATTAACCTCCCTAAATTTGTCTACAGTATTGTTTTAATGTTTAATTTTAATTTAACTAAGAGTATTTTAGCTACTTATAAAATTTCATCTAGAATTCATTAAATAAATTTCATCTGTTAAATTTGTTTCAATACCATATCTATAACTAATATTTAATATACAATTAAGCAAACTTTCTTTTAAGTAACTAGTGCGACCAGTGTTAAAATATAACGTTAGGCCATAATGTTGGGACCATTATTTTTTAAACCTGGAACAAATTATTTTTTAAACCTGTCTCATCACATTAAGAGAATACTGTTGAACCTCTTTCTAATATTCTCTTAGTTGTCTGTTTTAATGAAAGTTCATAATAAATTAAACAACCTATATAATAACATTGAAGGTAAATTAAAATAATGTAAGTTTACAGAACAAACTTATTTCTTAATATATTTAACAGATACTGTAGGTATAACAACATTATTAGGGCCTATATTGGTAAAATTATAGACAAAGACAAAATTTAAGTAAGCTTACATGACTTTCTGAATATTTATAGTACACTAAATGGTATATATCCAGGTTGTAGTGAAAATTATCATTGTTACTGCAGTAGTGTAACCAAAATGACACTCAGTCACTACGAACATTTGGGGGAGGCTTATTCTCCATATATGTGTAACTGTTACTTTATGTAGTGTAATTTTAATTTAAATATTATTCAAGTCAATACTTTACCAACACATGAAGTTAACTATTAAAAATAGGCGATTATAAAAACGTAAAATAACATCAGTCGGTACTATTTGAAACCATGTTTTTCTGTTGTTATATTAACCACCATGTTTACAGAAATATATTACTATAATACACATGTGTGAACGCGTGCACACATACACACACACACACACATACACACACACACACACACACACACACACACACACACACACACACACACACACACCATGTAATATAGTACAGTATCAGTAGGCTTACTATATTAATTTTTGTTAAACTATTTTTGTACTATTTTCTTCTAATAAAAAATTTATATGCCTAATACCATCTTGTCTATAGTACATAGAATTCATCTCAACCATTGCTGTTTTAGATGATGATAGTTCACATGTTTAATTTAGTGGTTTTACTTCAATAAACTTGCACAGTATATTCCATTTATTTTGTTAGGCTATACTTATTTAACTAAATTTTTGTATATTTAGACATGCACGTTTGATTTCAAAAGTACTCTACACATACAATAATTAAACAAAAACAGTCCTTTAACTAATGTTACAAGTAGCTTCAAATTACTAATTAGGTACATAGTTAAAATTACTTTCTAGGATTTTATTCAAAGAAACCACAGAACCCTACATAAATCTAAAATTTTAATACAGTAGTCAACACCACTTATTATCATTTAGTTATTCTATGAATAACCACTATTATCTATTATTCTATGAAATGAAGTAAGTAGGCCTATTAATTCACAAAATATTTAATAAGTTACGATTTGATGAAATTTTTAACAAAACTACTTTGTGGCATAATTACCATTTATAATACAGACGACTTTTTACACAACAGTATTGCAAAGTAGTGTTAAGGAAGTACAAAACAGCAGCTGAATTATATTCGATGTTAGAATGTTACTGACAAGTAATTTGTAGTATAGGTTAGGTTTTTCCTGACTTCTGATTATTTTCACAAAACCACACTTTGGGCTGTTACTTATAAACACGAAATAAAATATTTTGAAAAAAATGGTTTCCATTACTTACACATTAACATTACGCTGATATAAACATGGCTCATTTTGTCTATTTTAAAAATTTTTACTTAATGATAGAATATTTATGCTATTATAATTTATTTTGACATTTGCAATCATTTGTATGTGTAAAACAGTAAATGATGTTTCAAGAGTATGGATAAACTCTAGTTCTCAAGCACCTAACTTAATACCTAAATATGCAACAAGAACATGTAGATTGTTTTTTTTTTAAATACTGTTTAAAAGTTTTTTTTATTTTATACCTTATTATCTAATTAACACATGTTCAATTGCAAAAGTAATTTTTTTAAAATTACTAACGATTTTAAGCTATTTTTTATGGAACTATACTGTGATATCAATGTTGTTTAAACTGTACTAAACTTCAAACTTCATGGATTTACCAGCCATGTGTATTATTATTAACTACTGTTGTTACATGTACTTACTGCTCACACGCATTATACATTCTGACAGCCATTACTAAATGTTAAGATTTATTGCTTTGTTCATTCTTGTAATGAAAACATTGCAATGGATTTCTTTATTTATGAACTTTGCGATTTGCCTCTTTCTGTGTTAGGTATTGCCCAACAACGTGTTAGCTAGGTCAATGTATATTTTTTCTTAAATACAAGTTTTTTTATCGTTTTATAGGAATAAAAAACACGTTATCTGTAACTAGTTTAATTAAATAGGTTTTTCACATAACAACCATGTCAGTTGAGTCATTATTTCTTTTTTTAAAAAAATAAGGTTTTTTATCGTTCTAGTGATCAAAAACATGTTATCTACTTTCGCGTGGTAGCAATTTTTGAGGTTTTGCAGGTCACTTTTATTTTTGATTTTTAACGTACTTCCCTATGTTTTCCATGCTTTTATATTTTGGACTGCTGCTTTTGGGCATGTAATAAAGCGTTTTGGCAACAAAAAAATTGCCCAAAAGCAAAAACAACCTACACTGCATATTTACCTTATGTTTATTAGGACTAGGCATCTAGGTTTGCGTTCTTGTTGCATGTTTAGGTATTCAGTTAGGCACTTGAGAACAATAATTAACCCACACTCAAAATATTGCATATTTTCTATAGACACAACTGATGGCAAATGTCCAAATAAATTAGCTTGCCTCAAATAACATTTAGGAAATAAAAAATTAATTTATTGTTAATTATTACACAATTAGTTAATAACATTGCAATTAAGAAGATCCAGGTTAGGCAATACATATGAGGTCTGTTCAAAAAAAGACTGAACTTTTGAAATTATGACAAAACCTTGTACAGTACCAATTCACGTGCTATGCTACACCTAGCGGCATTCTTTAACAAAACGAAACCCATGATGCATTGCGGAAATTGATCAGTTACTGATCGGAACTGGTTTAGTGGACATTTGCAGTCAGCTCTCTGCTAGTAGTGAAAAAGTAAAAATCCAGGACTTTGAATAGCAACATTTAACATTAAATTTTGCTTTAACATCGGTAAATCTTTTTCCCGAAACATGGGCATTGTTTCAGAAGGCCCATAAGGACGACTGTATGAGCCGTACACAATGCTACGATTGGTACACGTGTTTTAAATCAGGCAGAAGATCGATTGACAAAAATCCAAGATCAACCTCAACAAATGACAAAAAAATTGATGTTATTCAATCTGTGATTCGTAGAAATCACTGTTTAACTGCGCGGGAGTTTGCAGAGGATTTCGAGATCAGCACTAAGTCGTACCATAAAATTTTTATAGAAAAACTTTGCATGCATTTCATCTCTACAAAAATGGTATCATAACTGCTCATAAGCAAACAAAGAGAAAACTACATGAACATTAGCCAGGTATTGCTTCATCGTGCTAACAGCAACGAAAACTTTATGAAAACTATAATCACAGGTGACGAAACCTAGGTATATGGATATGAGTCAAAATGAAGGCATAATCGTCACATAGGGTTGGTCAACATTCGCCACGTCCGAAGAAAGCATGTATGAGTTGCTGAAACATGCACCACAACGTGTCAAGGCACTTGTATTTGCTGGTTGACTAATAACGGAATAGCCATTCTTCCCCATCCTCCATACTCACCAGATATTGCTCCAGCAGATTTTTTTCCACTTCCTAAACTAAAAGCCAACTTAAAAGGACACCGTTTTCAAAGTGTAAAAGAAATTCAAGAGAAATCGCTGATACATCCAAAAGACATCACACCAAATACTCGTTCCGGGGAGGGTATGAACAGTGGAAAAACGCTGGGACCAGTGCATAGCAAGCAAAGGGGAGTACATTAAAGAAGACAAGCATATATAAAATTATAATAAAGATTTTATGACTATTTTTTTTTTTTTGACCAGACCTGGTATCTAAAATGTAACTAGTTTAATTATGTTTCATAGAATGAAGCTAAAAAAGTTTTATTTTTTTATTACATTCTTCAGACAAATAAGTATCCTATTCTAACCTCTTTCTTAGAAAAATATAAGTTTCCATAATCTCTCTGTTGTTAACTAGTAACCTCGCAAGGAGGTGGTGCAGACTAGAGAGGATTTAGACGTCCCTCGCGGTACCCGAGTCTAACACACACTTACACCTACAACACTACACTTACAACTTTAACACTTTACACTCACCCTTACATTTAGGGAGGCGATAATCGCCTCAATGTGCTTTTCGCCTTAAAATAACAAAACAAAAATGTTAACTAGTAATACCTATCATAAAGTTATTATTAGCTTATTTCTATAAAAAATTAAAATTTTATGTTACAATAATTTAAAAAGTACTATTGGAATATGTACCTGAAAATAACTAGCATCATCAATTCCTTCCTTTAAAGGCACATTTACAGAATAATATCGTCCACTTTCTGCACCTATCTCATACATATCACCAGTACCAGGAAAAAAATAATTTCCATATTTATGAAATGAAACTGTCATGACGCGGTCTGTGAGATAAAATGCTTCTTGAACACCATCGCCATGATGGACATCAATATCAATATATAAAACTCGAGCATGATACTTAAGCAGTTCTAAAATTGCAATGACAATATCATTGACATAACAAAATCCCGATGCTTCAAATTTTTTTGCATGATGTAAACCTCCAGACCAATTAATGGCAATGTCACAACAATTATTGTTAAGTTTTGTTGCCCCTTCCAAAGAGGCTCCTGTATACATTGAGCAAAAATCAAATAAACCTTCGAAAACCGGGCAGTCATCACCTACATTAAAATGACTAAGGTATTTAGTATATCCCTGAAGATTTTGAGGTGTCACTCGTTGTAGAAATTCAATGTATTCATCAGAATGAAAGCGGCACATATCATGTGCACTTGCTCGATAAGGTCTATAAATCTGCATCTTTTTATGGAGTCCATAATTAAGAACAAGACTATGAATGACTGCAAGTCTATGAGGCTTCATAGGATGACCAGGGCCATAATGAAAATTTCCAACATCAGGATCATAAAAATAAGAGACTTTTTTAGTTGACATAACAGAGAGTTAATTTTTAAAAGTTTAGGCTAGATCACTTAGCCTAATGAAAAGAAGTTAAGTATGCAGATTTATTGCATAATAATGAGTTTGTTGTTTGAAAGCTGAAACATCAATATTTTATATTGTAACCATCAATATACAAATACAACATTACTGCAAAAAATATTTAAATTACAAAATATAAATAATGTAAGA
The DNA here is from genome assembly GCA_022606455.1 of Callitettix versicolor. Lineage (NCBI taxonomy): Eukaryota > Metazoa > Arthropoda > Insecta > Hemiptera > Cercopidae > Callitettix > Callitettix versicolor. Next base: position 57,635,483 of record CM040184.1, on the reverse strand, counting down.
AAATATGAGTTTAAAGAGCTATTACACGTTTATATCAATAATCTGCAAAGATTCTGTTGCACAATATATAGACAATGATATTATTTTATTTCACTATTAATTTAATAATTTATTTACTCTGTTTTACTAATCCGAATTCACTAAATGGCAACAACACAACTCGCACAATACCGAATACAGAATAGTAGTAGTAAATAGTAATAGTAAACAAACAAAACATTAAAACCATAGATTCAGGAACTGAATAAATAGCCGTAGAGATGGGTAAGAAAACTCCAAACTGTTAAAACAAACTGTTATTCAATTTACGAAAAACAAACTGCTTTGCCAAACGGAAACTAGCAGTTTGAATTGGACTGGATCGTGATTTGTTAAACAAGGAACAACAGTTTGGACTTCCCTACCACCTACGTTCTATTCGAACGTTGCGCAAGCGCTAAAAATTTTTTCTTCCTATTTTCCTGTTAAACTGTTTTCCTTCAAACAGTACAAACACCTTTTCTTTAACTTGCTATTTGCTATACTTTTCCCCTCTATTTCTTCTTGCAACGTAGTGAAGTAAGAACTGTTTGGGCATTGTCAAAGTTTATCTCTATTTTGTTGCGAGTTTGAAAGTTTTAAATGTAAAATTTGTTGTTCAAACATTTTTTAAACTGTAAAAACAGTCATAATTGTGTTTTATATTAGTTTTTCTCCTTAGTTTACTTTGTGTTTAGAAATTTAAAAATATTTAGTGAACAATTTTGAAAGTTTTTTTTTACTTTTTTTATGTTTTTAGAATTAAGTGCATAGTTTTTAATTATTTATTGGATGTGTGGACATTTTAAAATTCACAATATCTACTCTTGTATATATCTTGAATAAGTTTAGGTTATTTTAGGTTAATAACCTATCATTAACCTGTAATAACCTAATGTTAATAACCTATAATTTTGTAACTATAGAACCAATTTTATTTAAACATATTTGGACTATGTTCATATTACTATATTTTACTTATTAACGTTACTTTTTTCAGTGTTGAAAAATGAAAACCTACTTTCTCCCAAATAAAAATATGACAGTAACATCTCACATCACCTAATTTGTAAATACATAACCTAATTTTATTTAAACGTATTTTTTATATTTATTATCAATCATCAATGTTTTTTAATCAACTAGAAATATTCTAAATTGTTTGCATTTCAGTAAATATGCAAAGGCTATTTAATTTTTAAGTAAAACAAAATAATGCTTCTATTAGAAATTCATTGCATTTTGTAAATATAAAATTCTCACACTATATATAAATTTCATTGAAGTTTATTGTTTTCTAACTGATTATGAATTAATGGAATAAATATTGAAAATAAATTAATAGATAACAGGACAATAAATTAAAAAAATTTTTAAATGATAATAGCAACAGAAAACAAAGAACCCTCGTTCTTATTATTCTAAATTATCATTCATTATCTCATTGAAAGACTTTTTTTTTTATTTGAGCTCGAAAAAAATGTGTATAGAAATATATATTTTTCTGAGCCCTTATTGTTCTTGTGTTTTTTTAATGACCTAAAAACAACAAATGATTAATAACAACAATAATAATAATAAATAAATAAATCTACAATTAACAGTACAGTTAAAAAAATACAAAAAAGTATAAAATTATAAAAAAACAGTTTATTTTAAACAAATATTTTAAAACTTCTCTATAAACTACATTTGAGGTCTTTTCATCTGTTGCTAAAATAACTAAATTTGCGGGTGTGCTGACTCTGGAGCATGCCACATAAAATTGTCCATGTGAAAAACAGTCTTCTCTTACATCAATTTCTGCAATTTTCAAGGTTTGACATTGAGATTTATATAGCGTCATAGCAAAACATACTTTAAGAGGAAACTATATTCTCTTGAATTGGAATGGATAATCTGATGGTATCATTGATGTACGAGGAATCAAAACTCATTCACCTTTTGCAGATCCAGTATAATTTCAGCTTCTATCAGGTTTTTTTGGAGAGCAGTTATACGTAAACATGTACCATTGCACAATTTAGGTGGGCTAAGATTTCTCAGAAGCATTATTGGAGCACCAACTTTTAATGTGAACATATGTGGTGGAAATCCTGGAGGATTTAGCGAGTTAAGAAATTCAGCTGGATAATTAACTACATCATCTAACTTCCAATACTGAATTTACAGATCTGTATTCCATATTTTCTGCTTGTAAAGAGTCTAATAATATTTTGTTTCCGCTGCTGTATCATTTTTTGACGTTAAAATGGCCCTCTCACATAAATATTCTGTAGATATCTCTTTGAAATTTTCGATGCCAGGATATATTTTTTATGTGTAAGATCTTTTAAAGTTCTTACTACTGTACATAAGTTTGGTGGCAATGTAATTTTTGCATCAGATTTTGGGTATTTTCCATCTCCTATTTTTAAGAGAAGTTCAGAAAACTGTCCAGCAATCTTGTTTCTTCCTAAATGTACTTGAATATTTTTTGTGAGAGAGTTTCATTATCTGAGGCCACAAATATGGTTTTTGATACATGCTGCAATCTCATTAGCCCGAGTTCCCCTAGGTGTAACTGGTATTGTTTGTCAAAATGTCTAGACAGAAGTACTATAACTCCCATTATTAAATTTTAATTTTTCATATCCTTTAGACAGTTATTTAGAGCTTCAAATTTCTGTTACTGAACAAAAAATAAAAATCATGTGTCGTGTTTCGAACAAATTATCACAATTAAAATAAAAAGAAAGAGAAAACAATGACATATGATTTTTATTTTTGGTTCAATAACAGAAATAATTTTTTTTTATTAGTCAGGCGCTCTGAAAGTGTTTGGTTCAAAAAACGGTTTTTGAAATAATTTTTGAGAAAAATGTTAAAATCAGATTTTTTTAAAATCAGGTTGATGATTGTGCACAAAAATATAATCCATATAATCCGTACTTACTCAAACAAAATGTATGAGTTCTTACAGCCAAAATATCTGGTTCTGGAGCTTAAAGAAAACTACTAATCAGATTTCGTAGGTTAATAATTGAAGTCAGTGAGCAAATTTTTACTAAACAAATTTATGATTCCGAATTAAACCGGAAAAAATGAAAAATAAATCCAGGCTAACATATGCGGATTTTAATGCCGATATTTGTTTTCAACAGTAGGTTATCCTGGTGTTTATGTTTGAGTTAAATAAATAAAAGTTTTTTTTGTTTTTTCTTTAGAGAATTTTACAGACAGACCAGACAATCAAAAAAAAATAAAAAAAATTCATAAATATGATTACTGGAAGTTTTTTTATATTTTGACTTAAGGAATAATTTCCAAAAGTCTGAGAACATAATTTTTAATCAATCTTTATAGTATGTTATGTATGCAACATAATTCTTTTACTTTTCCATATTTTAGGATCTCATATATTAATAGAAAAACTGGGTAGCAAAATAATTTTTTAGCACTATAGTTTACTATGTTAAAAATTGTAAAAATATTTTTTTAAACTTGGTGCAACATGATATGTGTATCAGATCTAATTTCATTATAACTCCAAACAAAAAAACTTTTTTTCTAATTCTCATTTGGGTTCTTATTTAATACTCTACCAACTTCTTGTTTATTATGCACAACAGCACTACTTAAAATATTTTAGGAATAGTATGTGATGAAATAAACAATGTAGTAATTGATCCAAAGTATGCAATTTTATACAGTTTTTTAAACTTCTTTAATTTTAAACGTTTACAATGCATGTACATTAATTAAGGTTCTACTAAATATTACTGTTAAATTTATCAAATAGTACTCAGTCAAATATATAGTTCAACTTCAGAAAATCATGATGTCGTCATTGTGGAACTGGTGGTCTAGGAAAGGAAGAAACCGATGTTTTGTATTAAATGGACAGGCTCACTGCCGTAATGAAAACGAAAGTTTAGGAAAGTTGACCTGGGATGTAAACACGAATAATTTTTGCTCAACCCCTCAGTTGTTGGTAGGAAGAGAGAGAGACAGAGAATGCTCCCCTATATTTGTCTCTCTCTGAGCTGTAAGTTCAGAAAAAAAACATGCAACGCTGTGTATCGGCGGGGAATCCAAGTAGCGTTCTCGGCCGAAAAAATGTGCTGACTTTTACAGGCAAGAAGTGTCCTTCTTATAGATTCTCTATTCGTTGCATTGACAAAACATGTTCTTACTTCACTACAAGCAACAAGTAGCGGCGATGATAACCTGAACGGTTTTTTGCCAGAAAAAAAAATACAAGCAACAAGCAACTTTCAAATAAAGGGAAAAAGCATAAAAGCAGGTAGAAAAAACGCAGTTAGCAGGAAAACAGTTTTAGCGCTTGTGGCAACGTTAAGTGTGGTAGTGGGGAAAGCCGTTCCTTGTTTAACAAATCATAAACCAGTCCAAGTCCAACTGCTTGTTTCCGTTTTAAAGAGCAGTTTGTTTGTTGTTTATAGAAAAGCAGTTTTTTTAACAGTTTGGTGTTTTCTGCCCCACCACTAATTTTCAACCAAATTAAAATTTTTCTACTGCGAAAAAGGTACCTAAACTCGGATCCCTATTAAATTTTTTATTTAAACAAATAACGTTGCTGTAAATAACTTTTTAAAATATATACTGGATACTTTCTAAATGTTATTTGTTATTTTTATTTTACTGACAGTTAAATAGGCTAGTAACTATTTATGAATGAAAATATTTCGCTCAAATTAGTACACTTTTGTGATTTTCACAAAAGATTGCCTAATGCAATCTAAATTATCCTTGAATAAAGTTTGGAAATGGAATTTAATTAAATAAAACATGCTTGAAGTGCAAGTTATGTTATTATTTATTAACATAAATCTGAAAATTCTTTGGAAACAACATATGGTCTACTATAGTATAGTTACTTAGACCAAATTAATTAAGATGTCTGGAAATACTTTTTGTTCTAGTTCTTAGAAATTAAACAAATTACTGGTTACTTAGACCAAATGAATTAAAATTTTTTATTTATTTTATTTTATTTTTTGTAATTCATAGAAACTATACAAAAAATCAGTATTTGGTTACTGCTTTATGTTATTTACAATAGTCAAATATGTAGCACTTGGTCATGCACAATCCATATGGGCCTATAAGCTACACACAGATATTCCCTAAAAATTTCTCAAAGAGTTTTGCAAAAACTTTAAATTACAGAAAATACACTCTGCTTCTTGATCTTGTGCAGCTGATGCTCCTGGTATAAATTTAAATTAACACAAACTAGATGAAACAGCATCATCTTTATCTGATTCATTTCTAGAACTAGGTACTTCAATTTTTTAAAATTTAAAGCAACTTTTAACATCTGGTTGGCTGCTAGTATATGCCTTTATTGAGCTAGAGATACAATTTTTACTATGAGGTTTTTAGGTCTTGCAGTTGGTCTTCGATCCTCGACAGTTAACCTATTTATGGGGAAGATGTAAATGATTTTAGAGGTACATCTTTCCTCCATGTGGTTTTTTTTTTTTTTTAATAGGTGTGTATTAAAATGGGCTGTTTGAGAAAAGTTTTTGTTATCTTGAAATTCCTGGCAAGATGTAGAAAGCAAAGGGAAATGGTTTTGATCAGGTTACATTTTATGGGACAAATGTGGAGTGAGGAAAATAACTATTATGTTGCTTCCTGTTTCTCATGCTGGTCGATTTAGATCATTGTTATGAGTATAGCTGTAATGGCCATCCAAGATTATTAACACAGATTCATCATAGCAAATACTGTTTACAAGGCACAATATTAAATATGGTAGAGTAATAATGAGCAATTTGCTAAGTTTCCAAGTTCATTAAGTTATTTAGGGGGAAAGCAAAAACTGGCTGGTATGTGACACTTGAGGGATGACAGACCTGATTACCTGGCTAAACAATAACTGAGTCAAATTTTGGCCTCATTGTTTGAGGAAGACTTGTTGACCTGCCATGGCACAGTACAGGGGAAAACCCATTTAAAATAAAACTTGCATTCTTTCACAAACTTAACAAAAAATTGGTTGTCAAGTAGCATTGTTATTATTTATTACTTTCAATCAGTTCTTATATTTATTTTATGTCACAAAACTCTAACCTTTATATCTAATGAAAATTTTCCATTTAGACGCCAATAAACTGTATTGTAAAAGTATAAAAAATAACATACTACCTATAAAGTGTACTAGTTACAAAACATTTAATTTTGTATTTAGGAATGTAATTTAGTTTTAGCGTAGACCACTTGTTTATAGGAATAAATCTATTTATCTAGATTACATTTCTAAACACAAAATCATGTGATTATTAACGGTAAATATAATAAAGGTTCCTATCAATCTAGTCAGATAAACAATATCTTGTAACACTAATTTGTCATAAAAATCTTTACCACTCTCAAATTTTGTTACGTCTGAAGATGATGTACTAGCAAGAAAACACCATTCCAGTGTCACACAACTGCAGTTGGTTGTTTACAAGGTGCTGCAATCTGTTCAGTCCGAATACACCCACACGAAAGTATAGCACCACTAAACATAAATTAGTAATTACGGACATAAACAAAAGCTTCAGTTCCATCCAACAACATTTGTCCTTCATATATGATACAATACTCTCATGATTTCCTCTAACATAATTCTGTTTTCACTATCATCAATAAACATATAAAATCCTACTCATTCAGATAATAATACTATCTGAAAAATGTTGAACAATATTTGCCATCTCAACTGTTAACTAATTACCAACTGATGTCAAAATGAGTTTTGAATTTAAATAGCAAAGGCAAGGGAAATGAAGTAAAAATAGATTGTGAAGAAAGTAGGCCTTATTCAGTCATATGAAGGGTTCACTAGGCTCTGGATATGATTATATTTGGTGGATATACTGAAGCATTAAGCAGAGCTTACATATTGCTAGTTAACACTGAACAAGTAACACTCTACCTCTGCCTACATGACAATTAATAATATCCCTACCAATATGAGTATATCTGCCTACTTCCTTCATTTTTGCCTGCCTTTCATAATGAAATATTAAGGATTATATTTCTGTCATAAGCTTGCCAAGGGTTAAAAGAAAAGAATAGTGTGTTTAATTTTAAAGTTTTATATAAATATAAAAGTTTCTTTTACAAACTTACAAAACCAATTTTGGTTACTTATTCTATGGCACTAAACATCATTAGCTGTTAAGCATTACATCATTGCCTATAATATTGTCTTAAGCTAACACTGTGAACATGGTTTTTAATTATAAATTATTTGACACACATTTTTAAAAGTAATTAATAAAAGTAAAAAGTAAAAGTATTTGACACACATTTTACACTTTAAAAGTAATTATTTTTATTTAAGCCTACACTTTTAAAATTAAAAGATTAGTAAGCACCATAAATGCACAAAATTTGTAGAACTGAATATACAGTATATCTTTCTTTTTAACAATTTTTTCACTTTTTATAAACTCATAATTATTGCTGACAATGGTAAGATTAAAAGAAGTATGGACACTTTCACTAGATTAGAACTACTGTAACAAGTTAAACCATCCTGAATAATTGAAAACTTTATGCTATCTGGATATCTGCAGCCAGTGTCTGAAAAATATAAACAAATAAATTAATATTTATTTATATACTGTATTTTAAGTAAAATATTACACATTAAAATATCTGTATTTGTTAAAATAAGTTGTTTGAGTTCAAGGCTAGTATACAGAAGGTTGTCTCAGTCAAGCACGCACGCCTCTTGCGCATGACGTCACACTACGACCTACCACCGCTGTTTAATATGCGAAGCTAGGTATTCACCTAGCTGTGCTCTGTTTGAAGTGTGTTGAAGCTGATCAAAGTTTTCTTTTCCAGTTTAGATCAAGTGATTCCATTGTTTACAGTTAGATCAAGTGTTGCAGTACTCCAGTTTGATGAAATAAAAGTAAAAAAAATATTTGAGTATGACCAGAAGAATGATCAAATTGTAGGTCCACACTCAAACATGCAAGTTATTTCTGCTCGTGGATTGTTTTAGAAGTGGAAACAGCCACTTTATGTAAAGTTTGACACTCAAGTAACGAAGGAAACCCTTGAAAAAATTATTGGAAAACTGAAGGAAACGGGTTACACAGTTTACTTAAAGCGTTACACTTAAAGCTTGTGTAAGTGATATGGGTGGAGGAAATGTTCGTTTGTGGAAGAAGCTTAAAATAAGCACTCAACAACATTTTTTGTTACCTCTACTGAGGATAAGGTGTATATATTCGCTGACTCACCACACATACTAAAGCTAATTCGTAACTGGTTTTTAGACCTTGTTTTTACGTTGTCAGATGATAGATTTGTAAGCAAGCAACCAGTTGCAGAATTAATAAAACTAGAAGAAACCAAAGAGTTGAGAATATGCCACAAGATTTCAGAGAAACATTTAAGTCACAAACTTAACAAAAATTGGTTGTCAAGTAGCATTGTTATTATTTATTACTTTCAATCAGTTCTTATATTTATTTTATGTCACAAAACTCTAACCTTTATATCTAATGAAAATTTTCCATTTAGACGCCAATAAACTGTATTGTAAAAGTATAAAAAAATAACATACTACCTATAAAGTGTACTAGTTACAAAACATTTAATTTTGTATTTAGGAATGTAATTTAGTTTTAGCGTAGACCACTTGTTTATAGGAATAAATCTATTTATCTAGATTACATTTCTAAACACAAAATCATGTGATTATTAACGGTAAATATAATAAAGGTTCCTATCAATCTAGTCAGATAAACAATATCTTGTAACACTAATTTGTCATAAAAATCTTTACCACTCTCAAATTTTGTTACGTCTGAAGATGATGTACTAGCAAGAAAACACCATTCCAGTGTCACACAACTGCAGTTGGTTGTTTACAAGGTGCTGCAATCTGTTCAGTCCGAATACACCCACACGAAAGTATAGCACCACTAAACATAAATTAGTAATTACGGACATAAACAAAAGCTTCAGTTCCATCCAACAACATTTGTCCTTCATATATGATACAATACTCTCATGATTTCCTCTAACATAATTCTGTTTTCACTATCATCAATAAACATATAAAATCCTACTCATTCAGATAATAATACTATCTGAAAAATGTTGAACAATATTTGCCATCTCAACTGTTAACTAATTACCAACTGATGTCAAAATGAGTTTTGAATTTAAATAGCAAAGGCAAGGGAAATGAAGTAAAAATAGATTGTGAAGAAAGTAGGCCTTATTCAGTCATGTGAAGGGTTCACTAGGCTCTGGATATGATTATATTTGGTGGATATACTGAAGTATTAAGCAGAGCTTACATATTGCTAGTTAACACTGAACAAGTAACACTCTACCTCTGCCTACAAAACAGTTAATAATATCCCTACTAATATGAGTATATCTGCCTACTTCCTTCATTTTTGCCTGCCTTTCATAATGAAATATTAAGGATTATATTTCTGTCATAAGCTTGCCAAGGGCTAAAAGAAAAGAATAGTGTGTTTAATTTTAAAGTTTTATATAAATATAAAAGTTTCTTTTACAAAACCAATTTTGGTTACTTATTCTATGGCACTAAACATCATTAGCTGTTAAGCATTACATCATTGCCTATAATATTGTCTTAAGCTAACACTGTGAACATGGTTTTTAATTATAAATTATTTGACACACATTTTTAAAAGTAATTAGTAAAAGTAAAAAGTAAAAGTATTTGACACACATTTTACACTTTAAAAGTAATTATTTTTATTTAAGCCTACACTTTTAAAATTAAAAGATTAGTAAGCACCATAAATGCACAAAATTTGTAGAACTGAATATACAGTATATCTTTCTTTTTAACAATTTTTTCACTTTTTATAAATTCAGGATTGCTGACAATGGTAAGATTAAAAGAAGTAAGGACACTTTCACTAGATTAGAACTACTGTAACAAGTTAAACCATCCTGAATAATTGAAAACTTTATACTATCTGGATATCTGCAGCCAGTGTCTGAAAAATATAAACAAATAAATTAATATTTATTTATGTACTATAAAGTAAAATGTTACACATTAAAAGACTTGTATTTGTTAAAATTGGTTGTTTGAGTTAGTTTTATTCAATAATTTTTTAATTAACTTGTTGTTAACAAACTTGTGTACTAAAAAACGAAAATCACTTCCATTAGCTAGCTATAATTAATTATTTAAAATTTTTGGCCCAAATTTTTATATTGTCTTGTACTATAAACTTACAAAAACTTATGAACTGTAAAAGAACAACATATTTTTATATTTTCCTTATAGCTAAAAGAAAACATAAAATATAAAAAAATAATTGTTTGAAACAAATGTAAAGCATTGATAATAAAAATTAATCATGGCATATACCTCTCTCGTTGATGTGATAGAAGCAAATTTCCCAAAATATTTTTTTGCCTTTACCCTTTTTGAAATTAAAATTTCAGCATTAAAATTCGCTTAATCAGCATTAAAATTCGCATGTATTAACATTTTAAACTTTCAAATTACATTGAATAATCAAATAAAATATATTCAATGACTGAAGTAATTATTACAGATGTAATTAATACTATGTACTAGAAAATTAGTTAGATATTAAATATGAACATATTGCCTACACTAGAGGGGCATGACCTACTCTTTCCCCCTGAATGAGTGTCAATACTGTTTATAACAGTAATTTCAACTCAATGCATAACACATAAATTTGAATGTGTCAGTGTTGGATTATAAATTTGTTCATATTTACTCATTTAACATTAACTCTATTTCTAACTGCTGAAATATGTTTGACATGACCTCAAAACTATATATATTTTATATAGCTTAACTACTGAAATGATATTTAATCTCAACTACCTGTACATTGGTAGTAGTTTGATGTTGCTGTGTTCTGGGTTGCTGACACTGAAAAATAAATAGGTTGACACTGAAAAGCATAAGAAGAGCCAGAACACGACTGATCATTGATTGTTATCTCATAAGAGCCAGATGTTATCTGACTGCAGGTTGAATCAGAAGAGGATGAGTTTGTACTGGGCAGAGGGTTGTTTCTGGACATACAAACTGTTAAAACAGCAGAAGTTGATCCTTGAATCTGAAAACAAATACAATAGCAATGTGATTATTTTTATATAAATAAATAGTAGCAATAATATAATATATAAAATGGCATAAGGAAATGGAAAAATTTGAAATAATTTTTAAAAAATGAATGAAAGCTATAAAACTTTATTTAATACAAAAAACATTTTCCACAAGACTGGAAATTACATTAGAGATCACATTTAAAAATTATGTCCGTTAGTGCTGTTTCTGTTACTGTACACATTCAATAAGAAGATTCTGTAGATTATGTACAGCACTGTGCAATGTGTTACATGGTATTTTAGCAATTTTCTCTTATCACAGATTGAAAGTTCTGCAAACTGGCACAGTAAACGATGTTAGTATTTCTTGAACTGATCCAATCACCAAGCAAACATCACACTGCAGTCACAAATTCTCATGCATAATGCAAAGTGGCTACATCCTGTTGAAATCAGATGTGCTGAATATCATGGTTTGGAGGAATAAGAGTCTTGAAGCAAAAGCATCTCCTGCATATTGATGTAATGTTGAAATGTTTCAGTGGCAGTATAGCCAGTTTGTATTTGCTTCATCTCTGCATCTCATTGATCTTCAAAAAGGATCCTTTATCCCATAACATGACATTGCACACTGTACTGTTACTTTGGCACTGTTTAACAGATGCTGGTGAAGCTGAGCATGACTTCCCTGTGCCCAAAAACAAAAATTCTGCTTATTCACATATCCACTTAAGTGAAAATGGACCTGACACCCACTGATTTTTAATTAAGTTAGTATCCTCATTGATTTTTGCCAACAATTGTTCTAAAAATTGGAGATGCAATATGTATCATTGAGTTTTAGTTCTTGAGCAATCTGTAGTTTGTAAAGTTGAAATTTAATTTCTTGAACACTTCTATGTCCAAATTGCAATGATGACTAGGACTTCTTATAATGGCAGCTTGCTTAGCATCAATGTTTTCTTTAATACGTGCATCTCCACTAGGTTTTTTTTCAAAGCTGAATCAGTCTCTTCAAAGTTAAGAACCCATGTTTGGACATGGGGCAGGATCTGATCAGATGATGGGTTGAATTGTTAATGGTGGATTTACATGCAGGACTTTGTGATTAGTATACTCACAATGTGTTGCAACTGTCAAAGTTTATTTCATTTAGGCCAAGTAGTCGCCAAATGCAGAATTGCACTGAGCATAGTGGACTACAAAGCTTTGGTTTTTACTGTGTGCAGCCACTGAAAGTGAAACAGAGCTGAGTGGAATCTAGTGGGTCACATGGCTTCATTTCACTTTCAGTGGCGACCAATAGGTTTGGTTTTGAAAGCGTAGCTTGCTCCTCATTTGGTGGTAACCTGGTCTTACACAGATAAACTGTTTTTTTTTAATGTATATAGGCCCTAGTATTTTGTACAGAACATGTCTTTAACTGCTTCTGAAAATATTTTTCAAGGGGTTGACAGAAGACAGTTTAAGGTAGAATGTGTATAATACTTCTACTCTAGTTTAATTGTTGTTGTAGGCTAGTATAGCCTATTATAAGTTGTTTTAAAAGGTTTAGACCATCTTACAAATAGGTAGGAAAGGTTTTTCTACTACAGTTGTTTTGTTTTATTTTGAGAGTTGTGAAAAAATCAAGTACACAATTAAAAATTTTTAAAAAATTGCATTAATGTATACAATTTAATTACAGGCTATTAAAGATGATACCTATGAAATTCTTCTTCTTTAACATTATACCCTATAAGGCTATGTTGAATTGGAGCAGGATGGTGGTGAAACACAGGATTCAAATATTTATTAATGTGTATAAGTTTTCTGTAAACAGTATAATGAAAATTACTTTTTTATTTTTAGTGAGTAACATCTAAAAATGGTAAACTGCAGTTTTCCTCTAATTCAAATATAAATTTTATTCTAAGATGTCCAGAATTCAAGAAAGACAGAAAGTTTTTAAGCTCGTTCTCTGCCATGTGGTTAAATAAGGAATATTTTGTCAATGTAACATATCCAGAACTTAATTTTTAACATATCATGCCTCCAATTCTAATGTTTTTTTTCTCGGTAGTGTAAGGTTTAAGTGTGACATGTTTGTTTTATGTGTATCTGTTAAGTGTAATTTCTTAATATGTAAATGAATGTATATATTTCTTAATTATTTTATGATAATAGCTTAATACTGCAATTCATAGACAATTAAAACAAGTTGTTTCAATAGGCAAATGAAATAACAAGTAGTTTTACTAATCAATCTTACAAATTTGCTACAAAATAGAAAACTTGTTTTATAATAGTTTTATCTTGTTAAATCTGTATTAATTTTCAAAAATACTCACCCTGATTCGTCCACTGCCTGACTTGTAGAAATAATTTGGGTGCACTCTATAGTAGTTAATTCCTAATTGGTCAACATAATCTGTTAATGCCAGGTTACTTGAATATGTGCCATAAAAACTGGATGTACATGCTGGGTTGATAATCCGCCTATGAACTACACAAATCATAAGTTTGAAAATATTATAGTATTGAAAATAATAATTTTCAAACATACCGTATTATAATCTAGAAAATTGTATATTTTTTTGTTATTAGTGTTTAAAGTTTAAGTTAACAAAATTTTGTTTTTGTATTGAATATTTATATACATTTGACATACCATATGTTTATTAGGCAACAAAACTTATTATTTTATAACAACTTCAAATGTAAACTAATTCTGTAGCTTTACCTGCAAATGTATATAATGTTGTGAATAAAGAGGGTGTGTGAGTGGATAATACTCAGGAATTCACAAGATTCCAAGTTATCCCCCTTACAACACTCCTCTTAATGTTTAAAGGATGCAATTCATACTTAGATACTGTAGCTATTGTTGTCTTCAAAGATTACTATGAATTGAAATGTTGTATCTAAAACTATTAAATTAGCCTCATATTGACTTTTTGATTACTCATGAAACAATTTTTGATCAGCAGATTTTTTAGCATTAAGCCTATATTTACATATAGTTCTCTAACTTATGACAAACAGGAGAATCATCAAAATGAATAAAGGCAATAAATTTTGAAGAATTATTAATTGTTTATGTCTGTATTATAAAACATTACGTTATGACACTATGCTTACCTTGTGCTAGCCTAACTATTAGAGGATCAATTGAAGTTGCAATGTCAGATGTAGAAAGTACAAAAATGTCACTGTTCGAATTTGCTACAAATGTACTGTAAGCATCTCTAGATCCAGGTGTGAGATACATAAACCTGACATCTGGAAATCACATTGATAAATTAACACTTCTACTTTATACAAAACAAATATGGTAGCATATAAATATTTACAGTTTTACAGTGCTGACTCTAGTGCTCAAATTTCCATGTATTTATGGTAATATTAATACTGAAAATTAAACTTTATACAAAATTAAAAATCGTTTCTCAAAGTATATTAATAGTCAACTTAATGACAAGAAAGATCAAAAAAATTAACAAGTTACTTAATTTGTATTATATAGATATATTTTTGTTATTAAAATGATTGTGTTGAAGCTAAATTACTTTTATACATATTTTAACCATCTTTAATTTTATGATGTTAATATAATAAATTAATATTAATATTAAATTTTCTACAATTTTGAAAACAGATTTTAATTAAAGTATGTTTTGACATTGTTGCTGACTTGCAAATTATCTGCAACAATGTTTAGATGGCAGGTCTTGGCTGTTATGTGAATATATTTAAAATGTTGTATTATTTGAAGTGAAGACACTGGATCTTTCTGTATTGGGAAAAATCCTCAGTGCACTCTGTGCAAGAGCAGCTCAAAACTAAATTCACATTTTTATAAAAGGTATTTTTGGCACACAAACTCCTGCTTCTCATTTTTATCTACTACCCTCAGTCTTCTATTGTGACTACCTGAGGGCTCATTGGTCAGTTTGGTTAAACCACCAGTCTGCTGAACTTCTGAACTTCACTCCTCAAAGTTCTTAGTTTGAGTCACAGTTACTCTTATTGCTTAACCCTTATTATTAATGCTGATACCTCATCCTCATTAGTCTAACTAGCATGAAGTATGGACATTAAAAAAAATCCTATTCTGACCTGATTCAACTTCAAATTAAAATGTAAGATATACTGATGCCAACATCATTTATTTAGCTGTCAAATCCAGTAGCTTATTACCTAACATATCATAAGAAGAATGGCTACCTTCTGTATATAGAAATTTTAATTTAAAAATATCTTAAATTTATAATTATAATATATATTTACTGTTCAGGTCATTTATTTTAAACTACAAAATCATGTTAGTTCCAAGCCAACAAACTTCTCTTGACTCATTGTTGATCTTAGGTAGTTCTTTTTCAGTTTCAGCTTGGATAAGAGTTTTTTTCGAAGAAATTTGAAGGCTCTATATATATATGCTACGCTATATTTTCAAAAATTCTCATTTACAGTTATTAGCAAAGTTGTGTACATTAACATTTCAATTTGACTCCTAGGGCATTATTTTGGTAAAATAAAAACAAGCACCAATATAATTTGTTGTAGTTGAAACTGCCTATTTCAAATAGATTTCTACTGCCAACATAGATTATAAATTGGCACATTTTTGTAACACTTCATGGTCTTTCTCTTTACGGTCAGTTTCAAAATCATAAGTCTCAGTCAGAGTAAACTAAACATGTTGTATAGTTTCCTAACAAAAGTGATATAGTAGTTCTATGTATTTTACATTTTATAGAAGGAGGAAATCTTCTGATTTTCTGGTGTAAATAAATATGACTAATATCTTCTCAAAATTTAAAATGCAACTATACAGTGAATGCCAGCACTGAAGTACCATTGTATTAACCAGTACAGTATTGCATAGTCATAGTGAAGTAGTACAGTTGCCAATTTCAATAAAGTTAGATATTCTTTTTTTTTTGGTTAAAATTTTATAGCTTAATGGTGAAAATATGATCAAATTTGACAAAAAATCAGAACAATGCCAATGTGGCTACATGCAGGCAGTGGAATAGCTACAATATGGTAAGTCTTAGGGGCCAAAAAATAAGAAAATAATAATGAATTTCAAGAAAAAAAGTGATGAATCAAATCAAGGCCTCTTCACTAATAATTAATTATTTAAATGACAAACCTCAACTTGTTTTTTTAAAAGCAATGCTTACTCCTAGTGTTTGTTAATTATGAACATTATTATTCAGTGCTGTCACTGAGGATCTGACAGCATGCCAATGGGGCAGTATTGAGCCGTCTCAGTGGTCTAGTTGATAGCGTTCTGTGCTTTCAACGCACTGAGGACCAAATTCGATTCCTCCCATTTTTGTTAGCTATAAAATCATTCTATCGTTAATTAGCCCTGAAGTGTGCACAATAGTCAAACATTAAAAAAAAAAAAAAAATGCATATATGGCAAATATTATTCCAAATCCTATTTGTCACTGTCTTCCTCTGGTAAGGCTTGAGAAGCAAGACAGCAACAAATTGAAGCACACATGTAAACAAGAAGATATGGAAGATATGTGTAAACACAAAAAACACTAAGAAGCAAAATGGATAGGCCAGAGATGAGTAGTTTAGCCACTTCAATTGAAAATGGAAGATCTAGAAAACAGGACTTTTTTCATGTAATTGATGTTTGGGCATATATAAATTATTGAATGAAACTTTAAATAAATTGTAACGTTTAATTTTTTTTTGAACTGGGATGTTTTGATTAGAAAATGTTAAAACATGATTTAATAAATAATTAATTTTTGCTTTTGTAAGCTGGTGTATTTTTATACTCTTTAAATAAATGAGTTTGTCAACTTACTATAAGAAGATGGAAAATACATAAGATTTTCTTATCACTTATAGCAAACAAAGGAGAAATATAGTACCAACATAAATTTTAGTGCTCTTTTGTGCACCATTGATTTTTTTTCACTGTAACACTTTCCCATGGCTTTTCATACAGATAACTTTTTTGACATTTCTCATTTTAATGCCTCTCAATTCTTTAGCAAAGTGCAGAATAAAAACAAAATAATGAAACTTATAATAATTACTATGTAATTATTTACTTACCATATGTATTGATTTGTATTTATGCCAATAGAAAAAAGAGCTAATTAGAGAAGTATTAGTAAGTGATACAAAAGTTTAAAAATTTTCAACCATATTTTTCATAAAATGGGAAAATACACTTAAATATACACCATGTCATATGACTACAAATTACTTAATTCAGCTACTCAATAAAATACAAATAAAGCACTGTTGTAATTTCATAAAAAATGAAATAGTATGGTACATGACTTACTGACCTGGGATTACCTGGCTGTAGTAAACAAATTTTCGACTGATGTAATCCTTGTCTGAATCAGATATTGTTGAAGTAGAGTAAGGTATTATTAGGACAACACTCGATGGTCCTCCTGTCGTTGCCAAAGTTCTGTCGTAGTCCAGTTTTTTTATTAAAGTATTGCCAAGCTCTTGCATTATTTTTGGCAAATCAAAACCCTTAGCACCTAATTAAAAAAAGGATTAATTTTAATAGAAGGATATTCAATCAGGATATTGAAATAAGACGTAAATTGTCTTGTGCTCCAATATAAGCAGAATTTACAATTCTATTTTAATAATAATCATGTAAAAAACACTAAAATTTAACAACTTATATTGTGTTTGACATCTTTTATAAAACTTACAATGTCATTTGTTTTATCAAATTTAGTTTAAAAGTACAGTACTTTAAATTTCAATCATTCGATTTTAATTTGTGTTCTCATAAAAAGTAACATTTAATAATCAATGGCTATTGATTTATTTGTTACAAGTTTTAGTATATACAGTACACATAAAATTATAAGTTTTTAGAATTAAGAAGAATACTTATTAATTTGTCATCTGAAACCTACCATTCGTGTAATTTGCTCTAGTAAAATTTCTGTAAAAGCCAAGAGGACTCTGTGTGTTATTGACAAGTACGCTTAAATCCTTAGCATTTATAACAGACACGTTGCATGAGAATATGCTTACTTCTGCACTCTCAATAATGTAGCTGTAAAAGAAAAAAAATATTTTAAATGTTTTACTGTAAGTAATGCGATGAAACATGTTTCATATTGACAAAAAATTGTTGATAACAGTTATTACTTGAGTACTTAATGAACACATGTAGGACTTTCTGTAAATAATGTTCTACATAGATAACAACTTATAAAGTGCACATAACTTTATAAGTGAGTGTTTGTGAGATGCTGCACTGATAATCAGATTAATCATATGTTATATATAGAAAACATTGCTGACATAAATTTGTGTACGTAATAAAGGTAGCCTAATGAATATTTGTGAGATAAAGGTAGCTTAAAATATAAATGTAAAGATAGCTTTATGAAGGTACTTGTGAAACTTTTCTAAAACCTGTAGAGTTGCTGTGATCACATAGGGGGAGAAGCAATTGTCACTTGCTCCCTTCTCCAATGTACAGTCAGCCTGAATATTAACTAAATATAAGTCATTATTTACTGTATACTGCAAATCCAATTTACAATTTTATATATTATGTTTAATTTTTTTTATGGTATAGGGTCCAAAACACACTTTCTATATTTTCTCAATATTCATTACTTGATTTGATGTTTAATTATTAAAACTGTTAACTGTTAATTATGAAAACAATAAAAAATATCCCCTCAGGAAATCACACATTGTGAGTGCAACGTTAGAGATCCTGAGATTAATTAGCTGGATCTAAGCTTCTTCCATTTATTCATTTGCTTTTGGGTTGGGTCTTTTGTACTTGTGGGACTTTAATAGCTGGAAACAAACCAACAAAACCCAAAACACCTTGGGGAACTAGCAAAAGTAGACATGGGGAGTAAAAACAGCATAAAGGTAAAGGAAATTGAGTCTGTATGAAAACCCACATTGAAGCCTTATGTAACCCAAAAAGAGTGCAGTGACTTGCAGCATAGTTTGCTGCATGTCAGTGCACTCTATGGGAGCTAGTTGAACCTACCCAACCTGCAGTGGAAGAAGGGAGAGATGGGGTCAAACATATCAGAACAGTTAGGAAGAGAGGATCTGGTAGCAATTAAACCTAGAAGCAGAAGACCTGTAAGGGATAAAACTTTAGGGGTGAGAAACAAAACTCTTACAAGATCTTATAAGGAGTAATGGAAACCATACTCCAGGACTGGAGGGCTGTCAGCCAGGAATATTGCACCATGGAGAAACCATGTGTAGGCTAAAGAAAACTACAAATGACAGCTGGAGGCAAAAGGTATTTAACTTTCAGAACCCTAAGGACCTTCAGCAGGATGAACTAGTCAAAACTCATTAAGGATACAAGTCTACTGAACTAGAATCCAAAAAGATTAGTTGCACAATAGATCCTATGATTGAGCTGCCAGAGGTTACCAAACCTCATGACCTCTAAATAATCAATCAGTCAAATAAAAATACATGTTATAAGTTAAGAATGATTCACAGCAGTCATTAATACCATTATTTGGAAATTAAATGATAAAAATTCATAGGTAACAAACACATGGGTAAAACTCATAATTATATTCTTATTTATAAAAAAACCTATTTTAATTTTAATTAAGTATCCTTTAAAACATTTGTTATCAAGCTTCATTTACCTTTAGATTAGAAAATTTTAAAGTGACAAATTAATTGTAAAAAAAACATATTGAGTCCCCAAAATACTAAAAGACACTACAGTTTCACATGAAACTAAAATATTTTCTGATTTATATAAAGAATTACACCTTTGGAAAGGACTTATAAAATGAACTATATGTTTTATACCTAGCTGAAACCATTGAAAATCATTAATTATTTTGGTAAAAGCTGTAAGTATTAAGTTTTTGTGATACCATTTTTGTTGTAACAACTTGTTTTGAAAATAGGATATCATAGAATTTTTTGCCTGATAATAAGAGAATAAGCTGGGCTCCATTAGCGACAATAATTAATTATTTTTATCATTGGTGGGGTTTCACCGCAAGTTGAAACTGGCACAATCAGAATTAATACTTACATCTTGAACAATAAGCAAATTAATAAGACCAATATTTTATAAACTTACTTTATTATTTTTTCGGCATCTAAAAAGTCATAGTTGAAGTCTATGACAATGTATAGAGCCACAGCTGGCTTGCTTCTAACATCTGTGGAAGTAGTTGAGGTTGTGCAGTCTGTTTCATCCATGCTTGCTATAAAATAAAAACCCTAATAACTGGCATATATTTTAAAACTACTGTATTAAAAAAGATGGGTGTTATTCTGTATTTAGTTTAATCACTCAAAAAACATTGAATTGATTCCTCTGAAAATTTGCAAAAATATTTTAATTTTATATGTATTTGGTTACAAAAATACTGAAATATCAAAATGAAAATCTCTTTTAAAATTTGTAGTTTCCATCACATTACTTGATAAACTATTAAATCTATTAAAATTTAAATGCATTTTTACAAGAGTAAGTGAGAAAGTAAAGAGAAATTTAAATTTTCCTCCAAATCACTTGTATGTCAGAACTGATTGTTCTGCTATAACTCATAACGCTTTCAGCTGTTTCATTGTTAGATAATTGTGATTATGTTTAAAATACTGTGCAAAATGAATTTTCCTGTGTCTGATTGCATCAAGGAAGAAATGCAAGCAGTGATATGTTTCCTCAATTCAGAAGGTGTGAAACCAACAGAGATTACTCGTTGAATGCAGCAGCAATATGGAGAGAATTATTTGTGTTGAAGCAAGATCAATGAATGGATTGATCATTTTAAAAGTGGTAACATTTCTTTGTATGAACAGCAGCTTGGTAGGCCTTCCACTTCAAAGTCTAATTAATATTGAAGCAGTTAAACAAATGATTTTCAATAATTGACAAATAGTTGAGCAATAGTTGATAATATTGCAAGTGAGTTGAATGTAAGTCATGGCTCAGCATATTCAAACATCCATGATTCTTTAAACTTTCAAAAAGTCTATGCTTGCTAAGTTCCACGTCTATTGACCAGCATCCACAAAGATATTTGTTTCAAAATTTTCCAGAAGCATTTGGTATGTTATAAAGAAGAAGGAGATTCATTTCTTAAGCAAATAATAACCGTTGATGAGACATTGGTCCATCATTTTAAACCAGAAAGTAAGCAAACAAAGTTTGGTGTAGAAACATCCTTCATCTCCCCAAGCAAAAAAATTCAAAACGCAGCTGTCTGCAGGAAAGGTTGTGATGACAATATTCTGGAATATGGAAGGTCCAATATTAGTTGACTTCAAACCTAAATGTCAAAAAATAAATAGTGACAGCTACTTGAGCTACTGTGTTTATTGAAGTCAAAAATCAAACACAAAAGACGTGGTAACATTTCAAAAGGCATAATTTTGCTTCAGGATAACGCTCAACCTCATACAGCTAAAACACAGTCCTATGCCTTCAAACTTTTGGTTTTCAATTGATGGACCACTCTCCATATAGTCTAGAACTTGGCTCCAAGTGATTTCATCATTTCAGCTTATTAAAAGAACAGTTGTGAGGAAATCATTATCAATCTGATGAAGAGACCATACAAGCAGTGCAAAATTTTCTGAATACCAGGCCAAAAACCTTCTTCCAGGAAGGAATGCAAATGTTGGATAAAAGATGGGCTAAATACATAGAAGTAGGAGGGTATATTGGAGGGAGCTGAAAAGCAGCAATTTGAAAATATTATATTGAAGAAGCCCATGCATATTTATTGAAGTCACAAAGGACTTTTCATAGATAACAATAATGCTCAAATAACAAGAAATACTCTCCATTTCTTCTTGACTTTGAACAAGAGAAAAATAATTACAATTTTAAATTACTTTTTGAATTAATGATAAGAGCTACACCCCCAATGACTCAAAATTTCCTTTAAAATATTTTTAAAATATCTTCAACACTAAAAAAGCAAATTTTTAACAGTAGGCTAACAAATCTGAAAAACCAGTGAATGCTTAGTGAACAACAAGATTAGTTACAAGAAAATTACATAAATTTTATTAATAATATTTTATTAAAAAAAGTATTTTCCTTTTTTAGATCACACTTTCCACAAACTTACATTTTAAGTTAAAAATTTGGTTTGAATTTTACTTACAAACATAATTAGATATTTTAGACACAGCATATTTGTTGAATTCTTGAATAGCTTCTGTAGCCAAGTTGACTGCAATCGGCAATTCTAACTGAAGTACTTCAGAAAAAGCAATTGACTGAAAATTTTAAATGTAAAATTATTAATCAACTAATGTTAATGTAATACATCCCTTATTTAGAAATTACCACTTATTAATCAACACTTAAATAGTTAAAGAGGTGCCATCGTCATAGTTGTGTCAAGAAGTCATATTTGTTGGTAGTACTTGGCATGTTATAATTTTTGTTGAATTAGCTGATAAATTTACATCTAACTTGTAACCAATTTAAACCAATCTGACAGTGTTTGCTATTTTTTAAAACATGAAAATGAATTTTGTTTTGGCTTTTTTATGTTTGTAACACTGTAGCTTAGTACACTAGTTGGCAATGACCTGTGAAGGTCAAGACCTATAGGGGATTAATAAACTAAAAAAGGTTTAAACTGCATAAATATTCTATATTTGAAATTAACTTAACAGTCAAAACTATTTCAAAGTATTTAGAGTTTAGTAAAACAATTAACAAAAGTAAAATGTCTTCATTGTTACTTAAAAAAATGATAATGTGTTCACCTCTTGTAGCATTGTTGTTGTTGGAGCAATTGTGGTAAACTGATTCCTACGTTGGCAGGCTCGATACGTTTTATCAAACACACCTCTTTCAGAATAGTACATGTCAAAAAGCTGTGACAACTTCAGGTTACTTGCGGCGTTTCTCCAAGTTTGGATATTTGTTGCCATCTGAAGCCCTTTTTAAATAAACAGTTAATCTAAGATTTATTTAACATTTTACAGTGAAAATTTAAAATGACATTCTATAAATCTACAGCTAAAAATTTTGCTGATTAAAAATAAATGGAATCAATTAATAATAAATTTAGTTTTATTAAATGTTTGAAAAAGTGAAATTAGAATATTTTTCTAATGCCAATTTTTTAATAGTTAAATGAAATATTAATAACTATAAACTTGTTTCAGTCTTGTGATTTTTTTAAGTATATGCAAAATTAATTAATTTTAGACTAAGAATCTTTTTATGAAAATGAACAGTCTTATCGTTTACAGTATGGTTTCAAAAAAGGGTTAACTATTGGGGATGTATATTTTGTAAATAACATAGCCACGTATATAATATATATTATATGGACTGAACAATGCAAATTATTTAAGTTAATGATAAAACATTTTAAAAAAACCTAAAACATACCATCAATTGCACCTCGAATGTCAGAATCAGTTAATGCGTCCCTGTTCTGTTCTGAAAGGAAATAATACCTCGGAACTAAAGTATTATTCCAACCGCCAGCCAGGCCCACTCTCATGCTTTGTTGGTTTACTGGTCCTTGCAAAAGCGAGAGCTCTGCTATCTCTCCTGCAAATATATGTAATTTTTTAGTGAATAAAAAAAATATTTTATACAAGATAATGCAAAGATTGTTGGTTGGTTACAAATGAGCTTTGTAAAAATTAGAGCTCATCTATTATTTCTGCAAGTACAAGTAACTTTTTATTTTAATATATATGTTATGTGAGGAAAAAGATCGATGCTTTGCAGATTTACAGTTCATTGTAAAAGTGAGCATACTCTTCTACTTCTCCTGGAACTACTCTTAAAGTTTCATAATTTACTTATAAACTGCTTATAGGAATACATTTTTTTTTTTTTTTGAAAAGTAGATTACATTTATACTTGATTTTTATAATAATTTTGGTAGGTATATATTACTAATTACTATCACAATGAGTAATTGGGGTACCAAGGATAGTCATTGGTTACCAAAGGTAATAATTCTTGTTGAAAGGCTAAGGAGGTCAATTGTTGTTAAGAAGCCTGAAGTAGCTGTACCTTCCAGATAGAACAAATAAATAATAATTGCTTGATTGAGTCACATGGTATTTTGATGACTGTAACTTTAAAGTTAATAATGTAGAACATTTACACTTTATAGACATTGTCATGAACTAGGCAATTTAAACATTTATAATTGCAGTAAGTTTATTTCTGTAAAATAATTTTTATTAGATTTGTTAAAAGAAGTATTATTTGGTGTGTATTTAATCAAGCACATAATTATATTTAAGTTATAATTACAAACCAGTCAAATAGGAAAATCTGATAGTTTCAATCAAACCTAGGTATTTATCAATCCTATAAATATTTTAAATTAGAGATATTTTTAAATTAGCTTAATGTTCAATGTATATTTTATAATCTTGAATATAATTTTATAGCCATTACCTGACAATGTAGCAACCCATTTGTTGCTAACATTTGAATTGGTGGACGTAACAGACATTGAAGTGGAAGGTCGTCTAAATGTCTTAGCTCTTGAAGCTAATTGAAACAAGTTCCTTTGACTGACTGATTGTGATTGTAAGCCTGCAGCAATTCCAGCCAAGACCAACCCAACCTTTACTGCCCCATACCTAAATAGAATTCAGTAAACATTGTAAATAATTGTAACATGTCAGTTTTGTATGACAATAGATTTTATAGTTAAAGTAAGGGAAATCAATACATTTGTTTGCTTTTTATCTTGTTTTATAGCAAAATATTTAATGTTTACTTTTTTAGCATTTCATAACCAAAATACTTACATATTTTTATTCAAAGTAACTATAAAATATAATTTTGTTTATAAATTTAAATATGTCTTTCACTAAATCTGTTTTATATTATTATTTATTTAATTTTTTGGCCTCATGAAACCACTTACTCTAAAATTTCAGTTCTTCCTAACATTGGGCTATAATTTTTTTTCTCCAATAATCCCTCATTTGATCAGATCGTTGCTTCCTGACGGCATCTGTGATCACTACCTTCTTGTGTCTCTTCAGGTTATCCACTTCAAATTTATTATTCTTAAGAATGCGTGTTATTTTACATTTGTCTGTTGCAACATCCATTTTCAGTCCTATTTCACTGAGGTCTCTGAGGACTTGTGTGATGTATATTTCCTGTGTTTTCCTGTTGATGCTTCTCATTACCAGTTGTCTCAGGATTCTGTCCTCCGGCATTCTTAATACGTGAAAGAAGTGGGAAATTTTTCGTTTTTATGTTTATTTTAATAAGAAATTTAATTTTTATTCTGTTCAGCTAATGTAGCTTAGTTTGTTGAGTAAATAAGTTGTGTAGGCTTGCTGGTGTCAATCACAACTGTAACCATGGTTTCTTAATCCAAACCCTGCATCTTTTTAAACTTGAAAAATACCTCTGTAGCTAAATATCATAGTGTACTTTGATGATAAATCCTCAAAAATTATTAAGTATCACCTTCCTGAATTTTTTTCTCTCTTTATTTGTTTCACCCAACTTTCGGGTACACTAAATCAATCACTTTTTAATGTTCTGTGCCTTCCTTGTAGCCCAGTATTGCTTCATTTGTTGTGATCTTGCTTTTCTTTCTTTGTCAGAGATTTGGATCGTTCGCTTGGATTTGACTTTGCCTTGGAACCATTGCTTCTTGTCCTTGGTTATTGTTTTGGCTGTTCTGTCCATGAGCATAGTGTTAGTGATTTGTAGTTCTGTTATGTCTTTCTCTGTTTCTCTAAACCAAAGTGGTTTGGCTCTTCTATTGCGGAAGTAGTCAAATATTTTTTTGGTTAGTCTATTTTTGTCCATTCAGAGGATGTGCCCATAAAAATCAATTCTCGTTTTTCTTATTGTGTCTGAAAATGTTTCAGTTTTTTGGTAAAGAGTTTCATTACTGATGTGGAGTAATTGGTTGTTACAGAATTTGGGGCCTAAGATTTTTCGTAATATCTTTCTTTTTTTGATCTCCAGCCTTTCAAGTGGGCCCTGGGTTGTGAGAGATAATGTTTCAGCTGCATATAAGGCTTCTGGTTTAATTACCGTATGATAATGCCTTATCTTCTGAATTTTTTTATTATACTAAAATACGAGTATTTTAAAAAAATACTAAAAGTTGTATTTAGCTTTAGTTTTAGCTAAAACTTTTAAAATAATTTGGATAATTGTAGCCTAAAATAGCCTATTTAACTTGGCAGAATAAATTTATTATATTTTTGTTTCATAACAATTTTTTTATTTTGTTATAAAGAAGAAAATTTGTACAAAAGTGTTCTTTAATACTTAAATTATTTTTAATTCTATGTTCTTCAAAACTTCTGGCATCACAGGTTCAGTTACTGAAAAACACTCTTTTAACTAAGTGCTGGCTAAAACTTAATTGATGTTCTGACTAAACAGAAGTCAGAAATAATGGTACTGTATATTTAAGAAACTAGAAATCCTATATTATATGGAACAGATTTGTAACTTACTTTGAATAGATAACTCCATTCTCAATAGGACAAGAACTAAGTGTAGTGTCCGTATAAGTATCCAAATATACTCGTGGAACTCCAGATTGGAAGTTACCTATCTGACCAGTTGTATTAATCTTTTGTTTGTAACTGTAATTATCAAAAAAATTTAGTTTTATATTTGAAGACATTTATATCTAAAAATGTTTAGCAGTTATATATTTTTCTAATAACAAATATTTGTATAGTTTTTTCACATCACAAAATATTTAAAGTTTTGCTACTCTAGATATGTTTAAAAATATGTTGTTTTCTAAAGGAATTTTTCCATTATTCATCTCATAAACATTAAGAATGTTGGTAGGTTTTCCTTTTATTAGTATATTTATAAATATATATTTACACTTTTTTTTACAGGCATTAAAAATTTTGTACAATGAAACATTTAATAATAAACATGTTTTTTTTAACAATGTCAGCACTTTTACATGGATATGACAACAGTTATTATATCAGAACTCTCAATGAAGATCATAACAGTCATTCACCAAATGTCACAACCATCATCTACCAAAACATGTGGATTATGACATTCTAGTTGAACTATTTTATAATAACTTTTTTCCACAACGAACTCGTTGATGTTTCAATAATTAAAAAAATACATTTGTTTTAAGTTTATTAAGATTCTTACTTAATCGAATTCGGATCGAATGACTCAACATCAGTGTCGAGGTTATTAGCTTTCGCTGCTCGAGGAACTCTGCTGTTTAATGAAGAAGATTTTTTATTTGACAATGAGTTGCAGACTGATCCCTCATCTCCTCTTTCCCAGAGATCAACAGAGCTACTAAGCATCGAATGTAGGCTACACTGTAACAAAATATAAAATAAATAGAATAAATAAATTTTTTAATTTCAAATTGAATTTCAAGTAATTGTTATTTTTCCAATAATTCATATTATGTACAAGGTGTATTTTTTAAGTATCATTTTGAAATTAAATACACAAAAGTATAATTGTTAATAATTTTATTTTTATATGAAAGCCTTTACTGTAATCTACTTTTCAACATAATTTCCACCAATATTATGGTAATTATTGTATTGTATAACCAGCTTTTGAATTCTATTCACATATAAATCTAATACCTAGTTTTACAACTTCTGCAACACAACTATTCTCACTTTATAATATTTGCCATAACACTGACCACCCAGATGTTTTTTTAAATACAGGAACATATGGTAGAATCATCATCAATGGGCGCTAGATCAGGACAATACAAAGGGTGATCAAGTTATTCCCAGCCAAATGATGCAATCAGATCTTGAGTTTGATTAGTCATGTGTGGACAGGCATTGTCAGTACAACAGCATGCCTTTGTTTTGGATTTCACAGTACAGTTTAGTTTAAATCTCATAATTGGTCATAGAATTGATTGTGTCACCATGAGGCAAAGAATCCTCAAGCAACACTCGCTTTCCATATCATTATCAACTTTCCTCATCAAGTCGTCTCTTCTAATGACAGAACATTAGTGGTTGCCCACCTTGTTCCTCATCATGAACATTCACGCAGCCTTTTTATTCTTCTAACCCATTTGCTTACCCTTTGATCACTTATAATGTTTTCTCCATACACTTCATTGATCTGTCAATGAATTCCAGTTACTTTCAAGTCTTTTGCATTAAGAAAACGAATTACAGCATGTATTTCACAGTTGGTTGGATATTCAATTGACAGTTATTGTCAATACTGACAGACAGACTTAAAATAGTCAAATGCTTCCGTAATGACATCTGTGGCTAGCAAAAAACGCAGATACTCAGTGCGTATGTGAAGATTAGCAGCTACAGCATTGCAGCAGCCAATTTTCAAAATGACACACTTAAAAACAAGTCTTGATGTTAAAATATGTCTAAGTGCAGTACTGTAGTTACAAACCTAATTTCAGTCAAGAAACTATGAAATTTAAGGCAAACTATGTACAAATAAAACAATTTATTGTGACTTGCTGCATTTTTAAGTGTGTTTATATTAAAAAGTTTCCAAAATGGTGTGAACCAAAAGGAGCCATTGGAAGAAGAAGAAGAAGAAGATATTAAAAAGTTATTTTTTTTAAAAAAGCTTTGACATCAGATAAGTTACAATGATAAAAATGTCAACAAGAACAACATTATTGGCTTAATAATATATCAAAATGAATTTATTAGCTGTAACTTAAATACTATATTAATTATATGGTCAATAATAAAATTTCAAATATACCTTTTCTATTGAAGTCAAAGTATTATTTGGGATTGTTAATCCACTATTTGGTATTAAACCATCCATTAAGATTTTATATCTGTAAAATTGTGAACCAGATGGACTAAAAGGTATTATATATTCATTCGGAATTACTTGAGGATTTCTTTCTATGCCATCCAGCCTATAACTGTAACAGATAAAGTTATTTATAGTAATTTCGAAAATATAAAACAACAAAATATTCAAACAGTAATGCATATACAGAAGAGAAGTAAGATTTAGTTTATCAGATATTTATAAATTGTTTAAATAGATTAATGAACCTGATTATAAAGGTAGTCTTAATCTATTAACTACTATAGCTGTACTTTATACTTTATAGGGACAAAATAACGTTGATTTAAAATGTTCAAAAACAACAATAAAAACACATTATTATCAATTAGTCTTGACAATACTGTTGTAAAATTCAGATGTTTCTAAATGAATTACTCCAACAAAGTTGCTGGAAACAAACTTTTTTAAAGAAATTCATCCATATTTCAATTTTGTTCAAAGTTGTTTAAATTTGGCAGAATCATTTACAAATGTCCATACCATAATATACTTGAACAGAATTGAATCATAAAAAAGTGACATAAAATACCTTGAAAGCTGCATGAAAATTATGTTTTCATTATATTTCTTGGAATGTAAAATCAATGTTTGAAAATATATAACAGCATTAGAATTGATTTACAGACAAAATAAACTCTAATTTTGTGTATCTGTAATTTTTCTATGTGATTTTTTTATTGATTGGATCATTACATAATTCTAAATTCAGATTTTTATTTCATGGGCCAGCCTAATATAAAAATATAATTATTTAGTAGCTAGTTATTAGCTTTTAGATAACAAATATTGTATTCTTTGTTAGTCCTCGCAATCACAATACATGGGATTTATATTACTCTATTGTCATATGACTTTTTCTGATTTTTTATTTCTTATTGGTGTCTCAAATAACCACAAACTGCCAGGTAACATGATTTGCTTCTTCAGTCTTTATAAGTAAGTTTAGTGATCATTTCTAAAGTAAAAAATGTTTAAAATTTGTTTTAAAACTTATGAAACATTTTTGGTTCTGTGTTTGTCTGTCTAAAATATTTATCCCTGTCCTTCTGTAATCAATTTTGTGAATATGTAAATCAATTTTAATACATCAATTATTATGAAATAAATATACATAGATGGATCTAAGGGGGCATATCCCTCAGTTGCCCAGTTGTATAAAAATAATAAAATAATTTATGAAAAATAAAATATTTTATATTTAAATATTTATTTTGTCCTACTATTTGTTTTTAATTCTACATACAGTTAATTAAAACTAACACAAGGCAAAGCAATGAAAATAGCTTCTATGTTGTTTTCAAATATTGAAACTGTTGTAATTGACATGTTACTTTTAAATATAGTTACAGTAATGATGATACAAGTATAATTATGACAGTTGTTTTTATAATAATAATAAATAATAAATGTTTCTTATGTTTTAAAATTTTTGAATCTTGCATAATACCATACTTGTACAAACTAGCTGAATACCCGTGTGCTTTGCTACAACAGTGTAAAAATTTTGGTAATAGACATATTACAAAATTTTAGGAGATAGAAAAAATGTTAAATTATAAAGCTGTATAAATATCTTAATTTCTGATTAAAGATGTTTAATAAAAACTTAGATAAGAACAATTGTTTAGATGGTGTGGATAAAAAAAGGGACATTACCAAGCATTTCATTATTTGGATGGTATTTCAGCCATTTATTCAGGATAATACAGTAACAGATACATTAATTTATTTAAAAACAGCTCCCCAAGACAATTAATTTGAGTATATGATTCATGGGTGTTTGATACCTATAAGTTGCTAAACATTTTGGTCATCCAAATGTATTGATTTTCCACTTTGTTTATCATCAGTATTGTATACAGATAACATTAATCTGAATCTGATTAATATTATTTTTTATAAACTATGATAACACGAAATGAGAACATATTATTATAAAAACATCTATCATATTTATATACTAGTAATGTCATTATTATTACTATTACTTAAAAGTTGTGATCTAAACAAACAACAAACTTTTTTTTCTTTCAAACACAAAAATGTAGTATAAAAGTGTATTAAAACCCTGTTTTTGAGTTTCAAATTTCCAAAACTTTTTGGGGTAGAACTGCCTTTTTGCTGGAGGATATTCCATACCTACTGAGACAGCTTCTGCCCTTAAAGTTATTACCCTCTTTAGACTCCTAAATGCATCTATAAATGTTTACCATAACTGCATTAATGGTGTAATAATGGTTTCATATACATTCATGCCTAATTGATCAAAAGGTTTGTGTTATTTTGCAAATCAACAAATTAAATGTCATGAAAGTTATACTTTAGTTATAGTTACGATCTCATGTAAGTTTAGCTAATTATTTATAATGAGCCCACATTTTAAAAATTTTGTATTTATAGAAAATCTAAACATGTGATATGTGAAAGTGCATATATTTTTTCTAAAGAATTCAAATTTTTAGAATTTTTGTTCTTATATGCTAAGATTGATAACTCATTTTTATGGTGAAATTATTTTGGTGTAGACACCATGGAAGCAATGTAGACTACTCATTCAGTGGCAGTATATTTTTTTATCTTGATCAATGAATAACAAATTACAATAGCAATGAACATAAAGTTGGGGTACAATCCAAATGTAACATCCACAAATAAGTGGAAGTTTGTGATGAAATTTAGGTTAGAATTTAGAATTAAATCTCATATTCCCCTGGTTTGCATCATGACCTTATTCTATTTCAACAGAGTAGGCTTACTTGCATATGAAAAGTTAAGAGTAAAATATTTAATTGATCCCACAATAGTGAAAAAAGCATACACTGTGTAAAATAACTGTTTTGAATAATGGTGATCACTTGAAATCGATATTAAGTAGGCTGTGTAATTTATGATAAGAAAGTAATGTAAGATAAGGTAGAAGGCTAAAATAGTGTGATAAAAAGTTCCAGTAACTTAACATGTTATTCCTATTTCTACACAAACAGTCACCACTATTCCAGTGAAACCATTAATAGCATTTTATAAAATTTGTATAGGAAAGCAAAAATGCAGTTTATTTCAGTTAAATGCAGATATGAAAATACAAAGTTACTTGACAGGTGTATATACTCTGAACATAAATTATTTAATTGTGTCTGTAAAACCCTACAATACAATAAAAATGTCTTGTCAACTACCAGTGAATTTATTTGCCTCATAATAAAACAAAAATATTTTTAAAAATCTTGAATTAATTCTTGAAGAAATAATGTGGCCAAAAACATTTACAAACTTTCTCATATCTTGCAATTATTTTCCAAAACATTAAATGGCAAGTATAAAAAAATTCTTTATTCTAAGTCATATGAAAAACATATTTATTTACTGCAAATATTCAAACTTTATTATATTTTTGGTCATTTATAAAATTAAAGACTGAAGTCAGTTTACAAAATTTTAAACAAAAAATTTTCACAGTTCTGGAATAAACAAAAATAAACCATGAAAACTATTATTACCATAATTTGAACAAATTGTGATAAACTAACTTTCAAGGTTTTGAGAAGGTAATGACACTTACATTTTCTTTGTTTGTATATTTATGGACTATATTTGACCAAAATTGTTAGAGTCAAAATTTGAGAAAGTTTGAATTTGTTTAATTTTTAAGAGTTTTAAGTTAAACTTAAAAGTATGATTAAAAATAAAAAGTTTTTAAAAATTAAAGACATTTTTCTAAAATATAACCAAACTATACATATTTGCAATATTTCATCAAAATCATTCATCGTTTAATTTCTAGCAAAACACACACACACACACACACACAAATTGCAGATATCTAAATGAAAGCTATTTCTTTAGATTCATGGTCCTCCATTCATTTGGATAATCCATGAAAATGTTAAAACTGTTTCTTTTTTTTAAATCACCTTTATTTATTTGTTTCTGAAACTCCTTACACCTCATCTTTTACTTTGCTAAAGGCTACATTAAATGTTTAATAGAAATATAGAAATTTATATATATATATATATATATATATATAATTAAAACAATTAGACAATATATATATATATATATATACATATATATATGTATACACACATTTATACACACACACACACACACACACAAAATTTAAATAACCTATAAAGTTTTTATTTCTGCAATTAATTAATTGAATACATCACATTGTTATAAACTCCTTTGCTTTTGAACTGTGAAACTAAATAAATACTGTACTTACCTACTTTGACTAAGACATGCAAATATATTATTAGTTGTTACCTTATAAGTAATGTTGAAGCTAACGTTCTCATGTCCATAGTAATATATGGTGATGATTCAATTTTGCGCAAAATTGCAGTAATGATGTCAGTGTGTTTGGTAATAAATTTTCTCGAAGTAAGAGTGATTGGTTTCTGTAACATTCTATGAGGTTTTCTGGTATTGTAGCCTGAATAGTTGCAGACACGTTGTGTAATGGTAGACCTAGTTAAAAAGTAATGCTTGAGAATAAAGTAAGAAAATATATAAAGAGAACAAAAAAATATTTTTTTAAGGATTGGTACTCCTGCTTTCTGGTTTTTTTTTAATTGTAGAATATTTATGGAAACCTCAATTTCCAGGTAGTAAACTCAATATTTATGCAGTAAAAATAAACTACACCAGAAATGTACTCTTAAATCTCAGGTTACTATTTTAAAGTTCATATATATTTACACTTACGGATATAATCACACATATTATTAATATGTACATATAATTTCCAAAGGTATACCTTCTTTAAATATAATACTTTAAAATTTAATCTTATCACAGTTGATTAATATAAATTAGATTTACAGCAATAATTTTGTCTGCAGATACTTGGAAAGATACTATCAGTACAATGAATATCTTACTTGATGTAACAGCTGATTGGCTTCCTCTTAATAGATTGTCTTTTAATATTGACAAAGGTTTTTATTACTTTTGGCAAGTGTAAAGATAGTGTTCTAGAAGAGGTTGAGATCAAAATTAAAGACAATTTTATAAAAAAGTTGATTATTTTAAATACTTAGGTGTTGTTTTTTATTTTAATGTCAAGTGAGATAAACATATTGAATATGTAACTAAAAAAGTAAAATATTTGATTTTAGTATTTTATAATTTAATAAACATAATGAACACGATCCTGGAACACTAATCTAAGGCACTACCAAATGATAGCTAGGCCAGCAGTCCTCTATGCAGTGGAAACACTTAAACTGCATACAGCTCAGGACGTAGAGAAAATAGGAAAGATGGAGAGAAGGATTTTACGAAAATATTGGGTCCAAAGAGTAACACAGGGTTAAAATATAAACAGAGGTCAAATGGAGAGCTTTATTCCAAAATAGAAAAAATAACAGACGTATTCAGGAAAAGAAGACTTTAATTCTATGGACACATATACAGAATGGAGAACACCCAACTAACTAAACAGATCTTCACAATATTAAACAAGCATAGGAATAAGATAACCTGGTTCAAAGAGATAGACAAGGACCTGACAAACAACGCAATAGACTCAGAAATTATAGGAGACAGAGCAATATTCAGAAGTACAATACGGCAACTTGAGTTGCAGGAGAATAAAAGACCCACGTGCAGGAGAGGAAGAGAGTGGACGCAAGAGTACAGAGAAAACCACTCAAGGAAAATGAAGGAAGCATGGGCTAAGAAGTTGATTAACCGTGCCCTCTAAATGGCTATTCAAGAAAAAAAAACATAATGAATGATATTAATGCTTATATATTATGTTTTTTTCCAAAGTATTGCAAGTTATGGTATAATAGGTTGGGGTAGAGTGTACAATAATTGTATGTCTCTCCTCCAAACATTGCAAAACAGGATTATAAATAAAAATTAATTTTTAACAGAGTAAAAACCTTTAATACTAGTGCAACTTTTCCAGTTGGAGTCTTTATTGCTTCATTGTGAGAATTAAAAGCTATATACATAAATTCAAATAGTAAGACAAGGAATAAAAGCGTCATATTACCCAATTGTAAAAAAATTGCGAAAAAGCAAGTGAGAAAAACAGTTATATAAGAACAATAAATGTATACAATTTACTACATCGGGATGAAAGTACTGTATTGTCATTCAATAAGAGCACTTATTGAATTTTGATGAGCACTTAATGAAAAAATAAGGACAAAAAATGGATGTTAAATAGATCTTATAATTGTGGTTATTGAATACAGGATGATGGCTGTGGTTGTGTATAAAATATGTAAAACATGTTGTAGTATAACTTTTGTTTAATATTGATAATTTTGTATGTAGTTTTAAAGTATTAGTCCGTGTACAGGGATTTGTTTCTCTCTGTAGTTACATGCCAATCATTGTAAATAAATAAATTATCATCTATCATTTAAAAACCCACAAAAATTATATTTCTTTTTTATAAAATTAATTGTTTTGTTACTAATATGATGTTTATTATACAGTATTAATAATTTAGAAAAGTTCTATCAAAATTTCCTCTTCATGTAAACTCACAATTAAAATATATGGTCCATATTACCTTTCATTACAACTCAGTTTACTTGAGGTTGTCATAAATTTACTTATTGTTAAAATTCTTGATTTGAAATTATATATATATATATATATATTTATTTATATATATATATATATATATATATATATATATATATATATATATATATATATATATATATACATATACATACATATATATATATATATATATATATATATATATATATATATATATATACATATACATATATATATATATATATATATATATATATATATATATATATAAACTATTATATTAACTATTATAACTATTAACTATTATATATTCTATTATTTTATATTTTAAACAAAATAAACAAAGAGTCTAATAAAATATATGTTTCATATTCGAAATTTCCTCGTCACGTAAACCCACAATTAAAATATATGGTCCATATTACCTTTCATTACAGCTCAGTTTACTTGAGGTTGTCATAAATTTACTAATTGTTAAAATTCTTGATTTGAAATTATATATATATATATATATATATATATATATATATATATATATATATATATATATATATATATATAATATATATATATATATATATATATATATATATATATATATATATATATATATATATATATATATATATATATATATATATATATATATATATATATATATATATATATAAACTATTATATTAACTATTATAACTATTAACTATTATATATTCTATTATTTTATATTTTAAACAAAATAAACAAAGAGTCTAATAAAATATAACTCTAAATATTAGTCTTTTAATGGGTTAGCATTTAAATATCATTAAAATATAGAATCATTGTTGTTCTACATAGTATAATTTCATAAACACATACTGTAATATTAAAACAGGTCTTTGAATAAAACTTTAATGATTGACCAGAAATTATAACTTTAGCTTCCGTTAGCATAAAGGAAGCATAATTTTAAAAGCGAATGATAAAACAGAAATGTAAAAAAATACTGGTAATTATTCTAAATACAGTGTGAATTGGAAGCCAAATATTTTTAAAATAACCCCATACATTTTCCTTTCCTTCCAAAATATATATTTTCTTTTTTTTTGTTTATTGTTTGGTAACTAAAGTAATTCTACTTTCAATAACTACATAAAATTTCCTATAAATTCAAACCATGAAAAAGTGAGTGTTTTAAAATCTTTGTTAAAATTCTAATGAAAAAAAAACTATTAAGTACTTAAACATTTTGTTTATATATATATATATATATATATATATTATTTTGTTTATATTATATATATATATATATATATATATATATATATATATATATATATATATATATATATATATATATATATATATATATATATATATATATATGTTAAAAGAATGTCAAAAATCCTGTTAAATATGAACATATGTTAGATGTTATTTATATAAACTATTATTATGTGCAAATTATAAGAACTAGAAATAATAAATCAGTACTTACTAAAAACGAATATAATCAAGGCATATTTACACCACTCCATTTTGTAATATCTGTTTAAAAACAAACAATAACATTAAAGCAATAATGTAATATTAATATTATTTATTAATCTTGTTTATGTATATGCTAGGTAATACATAATTAT
This sequence comes from Callitettix versicolor, assembly GCA_022606455.1. Lineage (NCBI taxonomy): Eukaryota > Metazoa > Arthropoda > Insecta > Hemiptera > Cercopidae > Callitettix > Callitettix versicolor. Next base: position 57,598,406 of record CM040184.1, on the reverse strand, counting down.
GAGTACATATTCTACCAAAAGAGGTCTAGTTTATTCATTAATCTTCATCAGTATAACATGTCCACAAGGTATTCACAGTAATACGTTTATTTAAATAAAATTAATTAATTATAGTATTTATTAAAATTGGATGTGTTATTTTGATGTAGGCTTATATTGGAAAATCCATGATTTACAAGAGCTGCTGTTCAAGTTATTTCATCATTTTTTTAAGTGATGTCAGATATAGGTGGGACAAAACAGCTGTGCACATGGTGCAGGTTATACCTACACTAAAAATATCTTCTTTGTCTCCATCCTACCACCATGAATTAATACTTGCCAGGTAAGTAATGGTAAATGTTTTGGAAAATAATTTCTGCACTCGTCTTACTCACCATAGGCCAATAAGTAGGCTGGTAGGTAAGTAAATGAATGAGGAATTCTTAGTCTTTACCTATGTATATGTAAACGTATTTATCTAGGTAAGTAAATACATATGAACGAGTAAATTGAAAAAGAAATATATATATTGTAAAAATAGTTGTTAACTGAATTTTAACAGTTTCTCTCTACTTCACTTACAGCCTGTTATCTACATAACTCCCTACACAATTTATACATACACAGAAAAATAGGTGTGCTGGTCTTATCACTTCCTTAGAAAAACAAAATTATCACCAATCAAAGAGATAGTAGTATATCAAATAAAGAATTAGTAATATTTAGACATATTTTTTGTGTTACTAAAGCAACTAACTAGAAAGTAGACCAAAAGCAAGCATTTCAGACAGGATGTCATGTTTGTTCTCCATATCTCGTATGTCATGGAATTCATAATCTTTCCACAGTCTCCTTAACCCAGAAGGAAACACATTGTTTCAGTAAAACAGAATTATGACCAATTACGAGCCAATGATCAACCACACAGTATACTACGCAACTACAATTTATTTAATGTGGATAATAATAACATTTATAAGAAGGATAATACGAGTACTGGGCTTGTACTACATTTAACCATTCGATTGACTCTTGGGAAATATTTACACCAGTAGAAAAAAATTTTAAAAGTCCAATGGTAATTATATGCATACATTTATTTTATTGGACAGAAGTAATAATGCATAAAATAGACTCATTTTCATAGCTCTTCTTTTAATAACTTAAACAAAAGTAGAAAACATAAAAACTGAGTTATTGAGGACAAAAGTTGCTAATTTTGAATAATAGAGCAAAAAATATTTATTTTGATTATATAAATAGTTACTTAATGCAAATAATTAATAGAGTAATTAATATAGTAGCTTATCCTTAGTAAATAGATACCAAGGTTATTAATTGTAAAATAATTCCAAAACAATGGAGGAAGTAAATTAATGTTCATATTAACATAATAAAATATGAAATTGCACAGATACAGTGTACCAAGCTTTGGTTGAAGTGGCATACATAAAAATTTTGGACACCTAATTAATAAAATTAATTATTTTAGTTTTTTTTAAATGTTTCCAACAATTATATAATTTCTGTTTAAAATATTGAGTGAAAAAGAAAAATCCAAACAACTTCATGTAACTAAAAAAAAGAGAAAAATGTGGCACTTGAGGGACTGGCTAAAAGAAGTTGAATTTTTTTGATTTGTATTGGTCCACTTATATTACTGATATTATTGTTAATTGAAATTATACAAAACTGATATTAAAGAAAATGGATACTTATCTACATAACATACAAATATAAAACATCATTATATGTATAAAGCCATTATATGCATTGTTAAGCTCTAATAATTAATTATGAAGGCTTGGCAAAGCATGTAGTACAACAGCACTCGATAATAATTGATTATTTCTTAATGAACTTATTTACATAAAATGTGCAAAATATATTTAACTCTAAATGCTCTAATCAATTTGGTACTACATGTGACGTTATAGTTTAATTATAACAGGTAAACATGTTAATTATAGCTTACATATTTATTATTCAACTTATGTACATAATTGTAAACAAATAAATTAAATGAAAAACAAATTTAAGGTCAGTAGTCGGTTTAGAAGTAATGTCTCTTAGTTTTCTAAGTAAAAATCATAGCACTGGAATCATGAATGTACTAGAAACAATTAATTAACTCTCTGGTAAACTTAAATTCACTTCAAAAATACTAAATTCAAAAAATGTGAATTTACGGCAAACATGATGCTTTCTTACATGCTATTCCTGCTACACACGTTTCTTTTTTCCATTTTATAATAAAGTCCCCGCAGGGGGGTGGGGGTGCAGACTGCACCTATTGAGAGGATTTAGATGTCCCTCGTGGTACCCGAGTCTAACAAACACTTACACTTACAGCACTACACTTAACAACTTTAACACTTTACACTTACATTTAGGGAGGCGGTAATAGCCTCGATGTATGTTTCGCCTTAAAGTAACAAATATATATATATAGGTAGGCTTGGATATTAACAATAATAATGAAGAAGTTTTTATTTCAAATGAAATTTTAACCAAATGAACAACTGTTAATTATGCTTGTAATACAAGTTTACAAAAGAATGACCTGACACTAAATTCATTTAAAGTATTTTTTTAAATAAATAATTATTTTTTTCAATTTTAAATTGCATTTTCTTGACATAATATTAAACACAATTGTAAGTAAATCCAACTTATGACTTAAACACCTTAAGCTTTGGTTTATTACTATACAATTTATAAACACTCAAAGCTATCATGTATCTGTTTAATTGGTTTAGCATCAGGCAAGTTAATGAATTTATGATGTTTTATCATTTAATTTAAATTGTGATATTAATGTTTATAAATCTGTTCTTCTTCTTATTATTATTATTATTATTATTATTATTATTCAAGTTATTTGTGTTTTTGAGCATTTTTATAACTTCATCATTCTAATTATTAAAGGTGAATTAATAAATATTGTACACAAAGAAATTTGAAAGTAAGACTAATTAATTAATTCAAAATTTATTTTGAAATGAGGAATACTATATTATTATAAGTACTTTTTAAAGAATAAATAACAGTAATTATAAATACGATACTTTATTTGGTAAGAAAATTTAAAATTAGCTTGTAAAAAAATTGTTCTTACATATAATATCATTTTAATGTAATACCTCATAGCCTACCTTCTAACAAACAAATAGGGACTAACACATTGACTTGTATTAGAAAGATAATAAAGTTTTCTGTTAAACAAATAATGATGTCTACACATTTAAAGATAGTTAAAGAGATGATGATTATCGCAATGGTTTTCCACCTAGAAACCACAACAACAAATAATGCAACACTTTTAGAGTTAATTTACTTTTTACCAAAGAAATATAATTTAACATATTACTTATACTTACTTTATTTTATTATATTCCTTACTTGAAGATTTGTTTTTCTTATGCACTTATTCATTCGCAACTTACTAACACATGTTGTACTCGAAATCAGTTGTAAAAAAAAGTTTAACACAATACGTTTCAATGAACCAATACACAGGTAAGTGGGAAATGTTTCACCATCATGGGAACAACTCACATTTGCCACACCTAATCATACAGGTGGTGCAGATAAGATAACCAGCTAAAGAGATTAGTTCCCACTTAGTAATGACTCATAAAGTATCAATACCGTAGTAAATAAATATTTCCATTTTTAAACAATTTTACAATCTCGGTTACTACTTACTGATTGTTTCTTCTGACTAGTTAAACAGAGACAGTCTCATTCAGTTTATTTGTTACTGTTTATTATTTTACTTAATGAATTTTTGCAACAATGATTTTTTTGTCTTCCATAGTACAATCACCACAGCTCTGAGTCATGTTTTGTGTCCTACATAGAAGTCATAACTTACATTTATTATCTTTATTTCTTTTCTGATAATGTAAAGGATATAAACAAAAATATTCCTTTAATATAAATAAAAATTAGGTACTGTAGTCTCATAAATTTGATTTACTTCATATGAAGTTTTAGAAATTTTTTAAATTTTAGTTACTGCTACCCTAACTTAAAATATCATTAACTAAAATATCTAATCCTTTATTGATACTTTCTTCTAATTAGTGTTACATTTTTGTTGACATTAAGTTCAGTACAGATAATTTAAAGATAAACAACTCCTTTCAAAATAATATTTTGCAAAAACATTTTATTTTAAGGATACTAAAATGAAATATTATTAAAAAAATGTATAAAAAGATCTTAACCCAACTTCACTTAACCAGTAAATAATTTTGTTTCTATAGGTACTATTTTTTATAAAACACTTATCTTATATCAAAGGTATCAAAACCAAGTATTGGAAACCATGTTGTAGAAGAATTATTTTCAAGCCAATTAAAATTTGATTGAGTATTGTTTATAGAAAGAATAATGAAACTATTACACATAATTACCTTACTGAGCCGTGGATCTCCAAATAAATTAAAATAACAATAAGGCCACAATTTATGTTTTCATAATATGACTGCACATATTTTCTTGCAAATGGAAATTCCACTCTGGCCATTTTTGGTGTTTTCTGCAAGCACGGACAGTTGAAGTGACAAAAATTTAATGTTTTTATGTTTGGGATACTGTTTATTTTGTAATACTTCCATTTGTAAAATATTCTAAAATGTCATATAGGTGTTTAGAATATAAATAATTATACTGCTACACTATTAATGAACATGAAAAGTGAACACTATACAATGAACATGCAAAAAGCAAGTGTGATTAGATTAAGAAGAGCTCAATTTTTATATATATATATATATATATATATAAAAAAATTTTAACAATTGACTTTTTGAATGTAGAATTTTTTTATTGAAAAGTCGAAAATATTATAACCATATTGCCTGTAACACACATACATACTTTGTTATACAATGTGATTAACAAGCAATAATGAAAATCAAACATATCCGTTTTTTACCTACTTTTTCCTAATTTTTTGAAACATAAAGAAATAAGGACAGAAATGAGTGAAGCTTTTAACAGAAAGTACTATATACACAATCAGAATGTTATTCAATTATTGACAGTTTTAAAGAAAAAGAGATCATCAGTGAGTAATATATATTTTTAATGTATCTAACATTTGTTACAGTTCTAATGTGCTGAAAATACTTTGATGAAGAAATATTCTGCAAGATTTATACTTTAGAGTATAACATTTTCATACTTTTGCTCTCAATTAAGGTAGATTTAATGTCCGGAAAACACATCTATGCGCAGTTGGTTTGATGGTTGGGCTTACAAAAATATTACAATTATGTAGTAAACAATAGATGTGTTTTACATAATTATTGCAGGATGGTAAATGCAAACGAGTATTCAAAATAAATTATAAAACACAAGTATTGCAAAACTGTATTATAATAACATAAGGTGAGCATGTGTAAAACTAATCTACTCAACAATAATGTAAGATCTAATGTACAATTAAAATGTGATTATTATGCTATAATGATAAAGGGGACAATGTTTACATAAACAGCTATTTTAGTAGCAAAGTAGTTCTTTCCATAATATTATTTCAATAGAGTTCATTATTTCAAAAAGTTCATAACATTTTTAATGTTGAATTTTTTTTTTTTTTTGTGTTTAACGTCCAACTATTGTGCACATTTGGGCTAATGCAGACAATGGGATGATTTATACTGTGTGAAAATGCCAAGCCCTGGCCGGGAATCGAACCCGGGTCCTCGGGGTGAAAGCCCAGTACGCTATCAACTAGGCCACCGAGGCGGCTTTTAATGTTGAATATAAATCATAATACACAAATTGATATCAATTGTTTTAAAATTAATTTGAAATAGTCATGTGTTTTATTATGAGAAATACAACCAAAGTGATTATTACGGATACTAGTAACAATAATTATTAATATTATGATTGTTACAATATGATCAAGATTATTATGTATATAATTATGATTAAAATAATAATAATAATAATAATGCTTATTGTAATATCATTCAGTATGGTCAAATTTGAAAATAATATTTTGACATATTATTAAGTTGTATAAAAATTACTAAAGGCTTATTTTAAAGGTCTTGGAATTGAGGGAAATGGACATTTATATCAACAACTCTTAGGAACCCTATAGAGGGCAAACATTTACACAGAAATTAATTGTATTTATCAGCTGTTTTCAATCTCAATATTTTGAATAACAGCTGTTTTAATATTAGTAAAATCTAAATAACAGCTGTTTTGTAGTTGTGTTTTGGTATTTCGTTATTTACAAACTTTCAGGGGTTTAAGTTGGCAAATGTTTCTGTTTGAGATTTTTCAGTTTGATTCTTCAAGAAATTCTAAGAGAAGTTGCAATTGTAAGGAGATCCAGAATTATGAATTTATAAATACAGTCATTTGTTATAAATATAATTTCTCCATTTTTATTAACAAATATATAAGGGCTATTACCACTAGTTGTGTTGTGATGATTAACATGTTTGATAATTATATTGTGTAAGCCTAAACAGTGTTATGAGGTGTTTAAGGTGTTTTCAGATAAATATAAACGAGACCTCATTCCAATACAGTATGAAATAAAAAGTATAATGAAATACACTTTGTACAGTATCAAGGTGTAATTGTTCCACAGGGGGTGCAGATTAGCTGCACCTATTGAGAGGATTAGGCATCCCTCGCAGTATCCGAGTCTAACACACACTTACACTTACAACACTTTAACACTTTACACTCACACTTACATTTAGGGAGGTGATAATAGCCTCAATGTGCTTTTCACCTTAAAATAAAAAAAACAAGGTGTAATTGAAATGATTACACAGATACCTGTGTTTATGCCTTTATGTTTATATAGGGACAGAGGATCGGGGTTGCTGCCAAAGGTAGTGAAAAAAATTGCAGTTACTTCCATACTTTTATAAATAAAAATTTAATCTCTAGTTAAATGATTTCATCAACAGGCAGGCAAATAAGTGAAAGGATTGTTTGGTAATAATAAACATGTAGAATAATTTAAAAAAATAGATTGACTGAAAACTTTTACAAAGTATGTATTGTTTGATCTTATAAAGCAGGACAACGACCACTGCATTTTAGTTGCAAAAAATGTGAATAGGCTAAATTATAAAGGAGCCATATTATAAACCTCCTTTATAATTTTTGTAAAGTGATAAATTATTTGAAAATTCATATTGAACATGATTTATTTTTGAGAAGCTGTTTTTAATATTTTGTGTTTGAAGTAAATTCAAAATTTAATAACCTAATATTGAACATTTATTTAAAAAAGAAATATTTATATGAATTAAATCTTTTTGTAAGTGACCTACTGAACAATAACAAATTTTGGTTTTAATTTTCAAAATTAGCTCGTAGCAACAGGATTTTTTATTGGGAAGTATATTAAATGTACTAATGAAGTTGTCAAGTTAAAGGCAAGATTAAATAAGTTAAACTTAACCACTCTGTTGTTTAGTCCCTCTAAATAAGTACACAGAACATTCTGGTCCTTACACCTCAACCTGGACAGATCTATTAGATACATAATTAAAAAGCAATTTAATTTTGCCTTCATTTAAATCAGTACCTACTACAACAAAATTTGATAATTTCAGCTTTATAATATAAAGTTGAATTTTTTTTTCTTAATAAATTGGAATGAGGTCTCGTTTATATTTATTTGAAAAAAATAGAAACTGTAAAAAAAATGTTTTAAATTGCAATTTATGTAAACCTCAATACTTCTGTAATATTTCTGAAAATTAGAATTATTTTTTTAATAAAAAATGTAAAGTAAAATCGTGTATTTTAATGTTGAGTGCACAGCCTGCTAAACACACACCTGTGCCACACCCAACACGAGTGCATTCCCGTTGCCTAATTATAAAGTTGAAGGCTGAAGCATGGCCATTACTTAATTAAAATCTTGCTGTCATGAAATCAATAATAATAATATTATTTGTTATTGTTTAATATTCCTATTAAATATGTAAATGACTGACTAGAATTAGTTTTAAGTGCAATTCAAATAAATTTTGTAGAATTTTTCGAATAAAGTAAAAGTTTTAAATGTGTCTCCGGATGACCAAAATGACCAAAATCGTTCCGAAAAAGCACATATTGTCATCAGAAACTTTTTGTGTTTTGGAATGAATTTTAGATACGATTTCAAACTAGAGAATACAATACCACTTTTCATGAACACAAATGTTCTCTGTGTTGATTATCTGAGTGTTAGTTTAAACTGTATCTCTTTGGCACAGCTTCTAGTCTTACTGTCCGCAGTGTCTGTCTGTAGAGCTCACTTCCAGTGCTTAAACCGAAAGTCGGCGAACTATGGAACTGGCAATTTTTCTGAGTGACCGTGTTAACATTTAGGACACAATGATACAAACACTTTAGCGAATTTCTATTGGATAAATAAGTTACTGAAGCTGCCATCATGTTACCAGAACCGGGACCTTGAAATGAGCCCTGATCCTGACCTTTTTGAGAGGTCGTTGAGTTATTTCATGTAATTCAAAATTATATGCAATATATAATTGCACGCTCATGTCCGCAATTTTGACCCGATTGGATATTCAAACTTGGCACAAAGATCGATTATGGTAATTGCTTGAACAAATTCGCTAACCAACAAAATGCGTTCAATAGTTTCAAAATGGTGTTTCAATAGTTTACAATCGTTAAAAATTCATAACATTTTCGTCTTAAATCTTTTTGAAAATCTGATTTCACCATCGTAATCAGCGTTAAAAACCGCATAAAATAGCATTTTGAATTTTCAAAATCCGTTAAAATTAAGACATTTTTTGACAGCTGTCAGTGTTCGTTTTCGTAATTTTCAATGTAATTTGGAAGTTCAAGATGCTAATATATACAGATTTTAATGCTGATTATGATGGTGACATCAAAAATTCGCTTTTACCTCGTCAGCGAGACAGCTGCGTGCAGCGATTATTTTCAAAATGAATGGGTAAAAAGAGGAATTGTTCAAAAAATTAAAACATTTTCTTTTCTTTTAGAACTAAATAGTTTTAAAAATCATGCAAATTTTAAAACTTTTAAGAACTAAAATTTCGAAACATAGCTAGTAATATAAAATAAATGTTACAATAATATTATATAACATTAAATGATATTAAAACAAAATTAAGCTACTTGTCAGGTTTTCCGATAACTTAAGAATCTGAATTTGGGGATATAAATACCCATACGTTTTATTTGTGAACTTATTTACTACAATTGGGCAAATGTGATCAAAATCGTTAGAGATGATTTTGAGAAAATCAAATTACTAACAGTTTTTTGATATTTAATTTTTTTTTTTTTTTGCAAAAGTAAAAAATGATCTGAAGATGACGGGCAAATTAAATTTGCACATTAAATTTCAACAAAATATGTCAATTATTTTGGTTTTCAGCGATGTGAGCGCGCGCGCATGCACATGCCGAATGGACAAATGTCCAAAAAAACATTTTTTTGAATCATCAGTTCGATTTTTTTATTATCATTAAACTTTCTTTACTCTTTCTATAACAGTGAAATAGTAAAAGAATAATTGTTAAAAAAATTACCTTGATAACAGTTTATAATAGTTAACTGTTTTTGCAAATACAAGTATAAAACATGCGGATTTGGTTCTTGTATGTCCTTGACAACAAATTTGAATTTATATAACAGTAACAGTTTTTCATTGAATACAAACTAATCCTGGAAGTAAGGTAGCTACTATTTGACTATAGTCATTATTGAGATTGAACGACGCTAAACCAAACCCGGCTGTTGTATATGTATTCTTTGTAACAAATCCTTTGCACCTTTGAAGTGTGGTTTTAACAAAAACTTGTCAGATTCATTCCTATTCACAAAACGAATTCTGTTTTTAAAACGATTAAGTGATAAATCTGTTTTCTGATAAACTTTTCTCGGATGTAAGTTAGAATTACAGGCGAATGTACAAAACAACACCAGGCTATAAGGAAAGCTTAGTAAAACTTTTTTAATCAAAGAAGTAACTCAGACCAATTCCATATCGAATGCTGTCGGAACACAACATTACTGAGTGTAGAAACTAAAACAATTACATTATAAGGGGGGGGGTTGTTTGAGATCTGATACACTCTCTCAAAAATTAAATATGTATTTTCTCTTTACTTTAAATTTATTGTTGGTCTCATAATTGCGTCTTATATTTCAGACTTAATTTTAAGTTTTTCACCAAGCAATAAATGTTACATATTGAAAAATAATATGAAGGAAGTAGCTGAAGCAGCAATTTCGTTGTTTCTTTGAATTCGTCTTTTTTCAATTGTAAGTTCATAATATAAGCGCAATGCATCTTTCTCGTCTACGTGAGCAAAGCGAATTTGAAAAAATGTATCTTATATTAAAAAAATATCAATTTATCAACATAATAAGCATTAATATTAGCATGAGTAACATTAAAAATTTTGGTATATGAAAACCATAACCTCCGTCAGGTTCATTTTCATGTTTTCAATGGGTTTTGAAAATGTAAAATGTTAATTTAGGCAGATTCAACATTAGTTAATAAGATGAAATCCGATTTACAAAAATGTGCGTCATAGAAGTTAAGCTTCTTTAAATATTTGAACTGACTGACACTTTAAAACAGTTGAACGGATTTTGATGAAAACCAAACCAATCTTTTACTGACTTACATTATTAATTTATTTTAAATTTTTGTGTGTGACTAAAATTTTAATAAAATCTTATGAACCGATTTTGGGAGATTATTCTGTTATTTTGGCGATAGTTGCGACACTAAATATTTTTAGGGAAATATGAGAAAGTTTGTGTAGTGTTTCTGCGCCTGTCATCATTTAAGTTACAATGTTTTAAAGATAACTTATGGCGGAGTAGTGTTGTTTTTATTGAAAATGCTTTCACCATTGATATACTAATATCATTTTAAAAGTCTTACTTTTGTGTGTTAACGTTTCTGCCGTTTAACTGATATACCACTTATTTATTTTCATTGTAACCTAACTTGTATTTTAAATACGCGCAGTTATTCCTTATTTCATTTTTGGATTTGCTATAAAACTGTTAAACAATTAAACAGTTATTCAGTTAAAGGAAGTACATACACGCTCAAACCTTAGTGGTCATCCTCGCCTGAACATACTCTAGGAACACAGGTACAGTAGCTGTACAATAATTTCTACAAAATTAGATTCTGCTACTTCCCACTGATCACGTTTAATCAAGCATCTCGCAATTGGCGAGACCCCAGCAAAGTTCGATCGTGTTTACAAGAGCTAAGAACATTTTCCGTTTGGTAAGCGAGTAAGTTCCTTTTGGTAGTTATAAATAGAAACAGATCGAGGTGAAGGGCGTTGCCATCGCGCTTGTAGCGTGTAGCGTGTTGCGTGTTGTGAAGTCCTGTTTATTTATAATTAATTAATCTGATTCGAATGTATTCAAAGTGAAGCCTAATTTGTAGACTTTGCGAGGCGCTGATGAAATAATGTTTGTACAAACACGCACTACGATACTTGTACCTTACTAATGTATACCTGCCTATTGCAGAGGCCAAACCCGCATTCGAGTTTCTATCTCGGACTGTTGCAAATGCCAATTTTGCACCACTATATTATACTGAAACAAAATTGTAGTAAACGCGAAGGAAAAACTAGGATTTTTGTTCAAATAATTCAGCTGTTTTATTAACAACTGCTGATTGTTTCGGGCGATGCCCATCAGGTTTTTTTCAAAAGAAATCAGCAAATTTTATATTTAAGTAAAAGAATGATTTTATTTGGGAAGTTACACACACACACACACACACAAATATGACCTTGACGTCTATCAAGTTTTGTTAATTAAAAAACGTACTCTCGGCATACAGCTAATGGAAACTGATTTCTGAAGTACACTTTTTTTAAAATCTGACTGTATAAATATTCTAATCTATGCAATTTAGCTATTTTTAATGGAAAAAACTATGACCTATTTGTGTATTACTAGTGAAATTTGAAAATTTAATATGCAGAATTTAACACTGATTACGATTGTTAAATAGAATTTTCGAAAAAGTTTAAGATTGTAGTTATGATTTATTAAGATTTTAAATTAATGCAATTTAAAAATTAAACAACGTATTTTGCTGGGTAACAAATTTGTCTAAGAACGTTGTGATTTTAAAGGAATAACCGTTACTTTTAACGGCTAAAAACAGATAATCGATAAACAGATAACAAACAAACAGATATTTTAAATATTCAGAATTTTGTTTTTGTTAACAATCTATCTTTGAGCGTCGACAGCCATCTGGCACTATAAGAAAACATCGAACAATGTCAAAAGGACTATAACACTGTTTCTCTTTTTGCTCAAGTGTAAAAGTTATAACAATTATTGCTTAACATATTTTGTTATTGTCTGACAATAACACCGCACTAGTTAAATCAATCAGCGTAGTGTTATTATTTCAAGAAGGCATACACCATTGACCTATATAATTGAATAATTTACACATTCGTTATAACACAACTTTTACATGTATTACCTAACTTTATTCATGCATAGGCCTACATACGCAAATTATATGATAACACGCGATACTGTCATAGAACACGTAGGCCTAATAAAGTTATGGTTGGTTATGCTGTCAACAATATAGGCCTATCGTGCGAGTTTGATGTCTTAACTATCGTGCGACTGAGATTGCAACAATTAATATTACGTAATACGTAACAATTAACCTTATTAGTAAAATTGTTGAAAGTACGTTATTTTAATAATGTTTAAAAACAGATCTAAACAAATTTTAAACAGTATTTTTAATGTAAACAGAAATATTCGTGACGATTTTTAGTACTTTATCTAATAATTTCCGAATTTAAATTAGTTACCGTTTGCAACGTAATTTAAACAAATTTTTGTTATTGAACCAAAAATAAAAATCATGTATCATGTTTTCTCTTCCTTTTTTATTTTAATTATGATATTTTGTTCGAAAACATGACAAATTAACGTAGATAGTTTTTAACAACATAACCTGAAGTTAAACTTACAACTGTTCAATGAAATCAGCTGATCGTTATGAATTAATATAAACGACAAATTAACATAGCTAGTTGTTTACAGCATAACCTAAACCTTATTGTAGCCAATAGGCTGTTCAATGAAATCAGGTGATCTTTACGAATTAATATAAAACAACTGATCTTTTAATATCACTGCCAAAATAAATTAACGATTTATTTCAAATACTTAAACCAGTCAAACGTCTTCGTAGTTTCCGTAGTTTAGTAGTCATCACGTGTAAGGTCCCCGGTTTGATCCCAGGCGGAAACACAGTGATGTTTTATTATAATTAATTTAATATGAGACTTGCGACGTGCAAAATATATTGTTATGTACCAATATAAACATGTTCCTCGCATCACGCGTGCCGCAGAATCCATCACAACCAGCCCTAAAACATGATATATGTTAAATTTTAATGTGCATTCTCTTACCTCAAAGAATAACCTAGTATCGAATACTTTCTCTCGATATTGGTCTATATATCCTACTAGGTGAGTACCCATGTCTCGGTACGTTATTTTAATCGATGAATAAGACCTAATGAAAAATTTTGAGGTTATGTAAAATCAAACAAACAATTACAATCGAATAATCTATTAATACTATAGACTGATCGATGACAGTTCAGGCAGACCTTAGAGGGCACTGCAAGCTCTGCAGGCCTATTTAATTACCCACATACTGCTGCAATGAAATTGAAAAAATACACAAACAAAAAACAAAACTAGTCGTGTAAATAAAGTGTATGTGGGCAAAATTTATGGCATTTTTTGCTGTAATTTAGATTTTTTTTTTAGTGTTTAACGTCCGACTATTGTGCACACTTGGGCTAATGCAGACGATGGGATGATTTATAGCGTATGAAAATGCCAAGCCATTACCGGGAATCGAACCCGGGTCCTCGGGGTGAAAGCCCAGTACGCTATCAACTAGGCCAAGATTTCTGTTCCGGACGAACATATACACTTTTGATTTTATAGATATAAACGTTTGTTAGGTTAAAAAATAAATGTTAGGCTACATCTGCAGTTAATGTACAGGAACATTTAACAAAATTTTCCCATTTAATTATATCCAAACATAATACAAGCTATCGACAAAAAACCCGGGGGGGGGATCTTCAATTTCCCATCGAACATGTTTGAAATAATTTTAGTTATATATAGCCTGTTATTTTATTCACATAACATTTCATTCACTTTGGTATAGTCATTCACCAATAAAAATGGATTAAAAAGTAAATCGGGAAAAAACGACGATTCATTTTCCGTTTTTTTAACCGTAAATTTCTTTTGTTTTAAATTTGGTACAATGACGAGTTACAAATCTCCATAAATTACCGAAATCAATAAATTTCAGTAAAAACTGATGAACCGATTTTGAAAAATTAAGGCGATTTAACATTTTTTCGATTATTCTTAAACCGGGTTTGCTATATAACGATCAATACTTTTCTGTGGGCTCTTAAAGGTTATGTTTATATAACATCGTTAGAGCTGATTTTGGTACAATCCGACTTAAAATGGGTTTAATCAAAAAAGGTAAGTTGTACTCGAAATACGGGTGAATAATATATATATATATATACTAAATTTCATGAAAATCTAATCCAAGTGTTTTTCATTCTAAAGGCCTTTAAATTGATATTATCGATTAAAATATTAAAAACGATTTTTTTTACGATTGCTGTATTTCTTTTTACTATGCACAGTGAAAAAGTAATCCTGTAGAATAATTATTTTCAATACCTGTATAAAATAAAAGAAACTCCTAGAGTTTTTCATTGATTTTCATGGGTAAAGTATAATTTTAAAAGGTTCATTAGATTTGCATAATAGTTGGGAATTTGCTTCCATATGTTTTTATGATCTTTAGAAGTTTATCCCAACACTGATTTTTACTATATCATACTATAATTATATTTTTTGCCATTTACAAAAATTTCTCTTGTACTAAATACATCGTGACGGGAAAACACCTCATTTTCTGTACTTTGGTTGTCTTACAAACGTTTCCGTAACATATTCACAACAAGAAGTAATAAAAACATTTTTTTAATAACCGTTTGTTATTCTTACAAGAAATTTATTGGTAGTATTATTTAACAATGGGGGTTTACAGTGAAGCCAAACAGCTGATTATATTATATTACAAGTAGCGTATAATATTGTAGCAAACACGCCACAAAATAATATAATAACTCGGTCGGTTGATGTGTTTATCTCCTTCATCCGCCATAACCAAGCGGGCTTTATTGCATTAATTTCGCATTTAGTTCTGTTGACATTGATGACTTTAATCGGGCAGCTGCAAGCTATAAAATAGTCTGATACTTCCGCCAATACCAATACTGGGAGCAGACGTCGACCCTTTATTGAGCAAGGGTCGATTCTATCGAAGGCGTTCCTGACGGGCCTAAATAAACCTCACTTGAAGCTGCACTGCATTGTGTACATTCCGGCAAACGTTACTGCAACATTTGTTCTTCAAAATTACATTTTCTCGTTTTACAAATAAAATATCGGAGAGATATAACTTTGCATCGATATTTGGTTTGGTTATCTTGTAAACGAAAAGGGACACTCGAGTTGTTTAATGCACAATAATGTATGTTGTAATGTAAATGTTTGTGAAAATAAAACGCGATGTAAGAAACAATATCACGTATGTTTTAATTCATATTCTCTAACAAAAGTACCCAGCTCAATAGACTAACTGCACCTATTGAGAGGATTTAGACGTCCCTCGAGGTATCCGAGTCTAACACACACTTACACTTGCAACACTACACTTACGACTTTAACTTTACTCTCACACTTACATTTAGGGAGGCGATAATAGCCTCAATGTGCTTTTCGCCTTAAAATAACAATAACAATATAACTTAAATGTTGTTCAATTTTTTAACTGTGGAAACTGCCACTATGTATACAATACGATGGTTTAGTAAGCAACCCTTCAAACTGACCCTTTAACCCATTTTTTAAAAGTATATATCTAGACAAAAAGGAAAGATTATAATATTTAGTAAAATTTGTTGAACAGTTTGCCAAAACAAACACCATTTATAAAAATATCTCGTTTGATAAAACGGTGTTGGATTTAATTTTAAACTAAATTTTTCACTAGATCTACGAGATTCAAATTAATTTAGAGGTACTCAGATCCAAGCCAGATTGTGTCAACCAGTACGAAAACGTCGTGTACAGGCACTTTGTTCAAAAAGTTGGTGTGTTACTGAAAAAAAGGGTAAAAAATATTAAAAATTCCTGAGGCACTACACCTGGTGAGTATAACGCGTTAGACGTAAGCGGGTTCGAACCCGCATCGGGCGATGATTTTTCCGTGCAACTTGCTCAGTGATCACCTGTTTATGGCAGAGCGGAGGGCGAGGCTTACCGGAAATAAACGATGGACGGTTCGGAAGGAAGCTGACAGGAAATTCTTTATAAGTTGCATACGTGACCAATAGGTTTGTTATTTTTGTCAAAGATAACATAACATTAAAAGTCAAAAATTGAAAAACTATTACATTTTCGGTCATGCCAAAATAGCACATAGCACTAAAAGGGTTAAATTTTAAATCAAAGGTAGCCTATGTATATAATAATATTGCGGTTTTTATAGAGAAACGTATTTTTTACTATGTAAGTTTTAGTCATTATGTGTTATTGGAACAAATACTGCCAACTATATTTGGTAGAAGTATTCATTTAAATAGGTTAACTAGAAAATATTAACTGGTAACTGTCATAGCTAGTTAAATAAATGGTACAAAACTCATTTACTTTCAATTATTTCTCCCAAAATACGAAAGCTATTGACAAAAAACCTTAAATAATCAAGATAAATTTTAAAAGTCATAATGTAAAATTGATAACTCATTTCAGTGTAACAAATTGTAACAAAAAAAAGCACGGTTCTAGAATAAACTGAAATAAACAAAACTAACTCAACATTAGTCAGTCTTATTTATGTGTATGTGTGTGTGTGTGTGTGTGTGTGTGTGTGTGTGTGTGTGTGTGTGTGTGTGTGTGTGTGTGTGTGTGTGTGTGTGTGTGTGTGTGTGTGTGTGTGTGTGTGTGTGTGCGTGTGCGCGCGTGTGTGTGTGTGTGTGTGTGTGTGTGTGTGTGTGTGTGTGTGTGTGTGTGTGTGTGTGTGTGTGTGTGTGTGTGTGTGTGTGTGTGTGTGTGTGTGTGTGTGTGTGTGTGTGTGTGTGTGTGTGTGTGTGTGTGTGTGTTTATTTATTTTTAGCACGTTCACGTTCGCAATTTTGATTTCAAAATGGTGGCATTTCAAATGTTTATGAATTAATAACATTTCATCCTAATTTTTTTGAAATTTCAATCAGCGTTAAAAACTGCATTAATTAGCATTACGAATTTTTAAAATTCGTTGAAATTAAGCAATTTTTTAACAGCGGTTAGGATTGAGTTTCGTATTTTCAATATAATTCGGAAGTTTGAAATGTTAATATATACAGATTTTAATGCTGATTATGGTTGTGAAATAAGTAGGCCTATGTAAAAACGGTTAAGACAGAGAAAACTACTTTTGGAATTTCGCTTATATCACGTCAGCGGGACAGCTGCGTGCCGCGATTTCTTCATTAAAATATTTTTCAATGTAAAATTAATATCTATTAATTATGTAAAATGATATTTGCACTGAAAAAAAACTTTCAAAAATATAAAGACGTTTAACGTATAATCTGATTTTTAAATCCCAGAATTAATTTTCATATTTAAAACATAGGCCTGCCTTAAATCTTGTTGAATAATTAATTCTTTGTTTTAATAATTATAATCATTTCAAAATTGGCATGGTAACATTACTTAGGTTAATATACACGTGCTTGTGTAATATGAGAAAAAGTCTAATTTCTTGTTAAAGCGCAGGGAACAGCTTCTGGTCTTAATTAATTACCATATTTTTTTAACTTTCTGTATTTTAATGGATACGTCTAATTTACTACCTTCAAGTTTAAGTCTGCCCAAGATAAATTGCTGGCGCTCGAAGGTAATTAATTATTAATTTTTGCATGAAGAAAGTAATTAATTGATGAAACAGATGTCCCGTTGAGTTGCGAGCTAGGCCGGCGTTACGTAAGGCCATGCGGGTGGTGACCATTACTTTCTTAGTGTTTATAATGTTTGAGAGTGCCCCATGTGGGCTCAGTCGTCGTATTCATAGCTATGCTGAACGAAACGAACCATGACCGCTGCCAGAGTTATTTTCGTATTTGCAATGCAATTTAAAATTTTGATGTATTAAATTATTCAGATATAGAAAACAGATTTTCATAAAAAAGAAACGATTTTTTAAAAGATTTGAATCGACTGCCTGCAAATACAAATAAAATCCTTAAACCCCCCTAAAAACGAGTCTTAAAAGTCAGGATTGGGCACATTTCATAGTTCCGAGTCTGTGTTTAACCATGATGGCTGTTCCAATACGAGTAGAGATTATTTTTATATGGAAATTCGATATCAAGTGTGTAGTAAATGCTCCGTAAATGTGCATTTTTGTGTGGGAGTAAGAAATTTGCTAACGTGAAAAGATTTAGTCTCCAGCTACTTCCGATTTGTGTAGTGTATAGTGTGTAATTGCGTGTTTTACGTCTTCTGTCCGATATTTGTCATACGTTAAAAATATCGCACGGATGTTGGCAGTCAACAAACTCTATTACAGCGACAGCCTACAAGATATGTGATATAGCTTATAAGTTTTGGATATATGTATATATATATATATATTGTACAATTTGAGACAGTTAATCATTTTAATGGTGGTTAAATAAGAAAGAACAAAATACAAACTTTTCTCTAAAACGCTTCTAACAATTTTTTTAACTTGGTCCCAGTATATCCCATAGCACCCGAACAGAAGTTGTGTAATTACAAAAAATTTGGAACTTGACCTACAAAAATATCTAGATAGTTAGTAGTGCCTTAATTAACAGTGGTTAATTGTTCTGTTAAAAAATAGTCGGATATTTGAAAAGTAAAGAAAAGATCTAAAAATACAATTAAGCTTTTGAAAAGACGAATTTTGTTTCTTAAAAAAAATACATGTACTTTCAAACTCATTTAACGAATGTTAATTATATTGAAAGTAAAATATTCGTTTTTATAAAAAGAAACTATTGGAAAAGGAGGTAGATTTTCTTTGTTTTTTTCTATAAATAAATTTTACGATATGGGCGATTTACAAAGTTATTGATTTATTTATTTTTATTTTACAATACAACAAAATGTTACATTTTCAATGTTCAACTTGTGCTTCGGCTAGCATTCAAATACAGAATCACTTAATGTTTTTAAAATAAACTGTTTACGTAATCTTATAATTGAATTCTAAAGACTATGCTAACATTTCACTTTACTTAATATCTAAATGTGCGATATCCAGGTGGAAGACCTCAGGTGATTTATAGATGATTTAACAAAACAAAATGATGAATTTAAATTTAGGCTATTTTACATTAGATTGGTCTTAAAGCAGTCAGTAAATGTTCACTTATTCTAAAAATAGGTTATTAAATTTTTATTAATGATGTTATCAAGTCTGAAGGTTAAAGCTAATGGTGGAATTTTGAATTTGGTATTAAAAATTTTCACTCATCAAGTTTTTGAAGCTTATAATTCTGTTACCAGATCTTTGTATTAATATTTTTTTAAGATTAATCAAGAATAAAACGGAGGTTAGACTCTATAATGCAGTCTTAAGTTAATTTGTTTCACCTTAGTAATCGTTCAATTACGTTTTGTTTTAGGCCTTCTTCAAATTGTTAAACTTCTCTGTTCAAATGTTGTTTAAACCAGAATAATAAAACGACTGATTGTAGAGTTTCTCCTTTTTTTGTTCTTATTCCTCTACAAACCATTGGTTTATCTTTAATATTTTTATAGATTGATCATTTATTGAGGTAATTCTTTACTTATGTTTTATATGAAAGTATCTTAAACGTAAATAATGGTTACAATTAATTATATTAAGAAGATGATAGTTAATTTTATAGGGACTGCGAATGAAAAATGGCATTGAGAGTTTTCTTTACTTAAAAAGAGTACGGAGTTTGGTGATTTATTATAAGTTACCCTGATGTGATTAGATATATTTATTTATAAGAGAAATTCGGTATTGTTGCATTTCTTAGGACGAATAAAACACAGACATATAATCACACAATTTTTCCATCTAGGACAATTCCTACATCGACAAGACTGCAATATTTTCTTTCTCTGCAGTAACGATAAAGTAAAGAAATTAGTATGCAAAAGATTTAGGAATATTTAAACAACCATAAAATATTATACATTTTTCATTGACCAGTTCCGATATTTCAGAACTAAAATTTGATTACCCTGAACTAGACTGATGTTGTTTATTTTTATTATGAAAATAGTTGTTTATTCCTAAAGCAAATCACGTATTGAAATTAAAAGACAAATATCATTATTTGTTTTTTATTTTCGTAAAAAAATGTTAGGTTATGGCGAGAACAGATTGCTACACCGTTACTTCATTTTAATAGCCTACTATGTGGTAAACATGAAAAAGTGCTTTCAACGTTATTTAAAACCTTAAAATAATAAACGGACAAGGAAAAATGAATATGTACTAACGAGAAATATCATAGGTTATCAAATTTAAAGTTTTTGGAAGCAGAAAAGAACATTAACCAAATGAACAACGATAAATAAAATAAGTATTATATCCTGTAAATACGCATGCGTACTTGATACAGTATGTGATTCCCGTAGTTCTTTGTGGATTTTTTTATTCCTTCATTTAATTATAACCGGAAAGTTCATTTATAGCGACAAAAAATATTCTGCTGAAAGGATTGCATGCATCTGCAAGCAAATTGGCGTATTTGCGTGGGACGTGGCCCGTGGGATGCAGAAATTGGCTGCCGCAGTTTAATCTGAATGGATAACGGAAAACTTTGTTGTTTACTGACAAATATTACGCAATACGGCAGCAAGCTCCTCTGTTACATTGTTGACTGTTGGTGAAATATTCTGTTCTCTTATAGGCTAAGCTGGCAAAAACCCAGACCCGGCACAGAATGAACACTTATAGAACACGTTCTGAGTGAACGTTAAAAATTGTACATATATCTATTTCTCTAGCGTTCGCAATTTTATTACGACCTGGGGGACTGCGAAATTTCGCACTATGGACGTTTTAAATAAAAGTAGTCGTTGTGTGAGGGCGGTAGTTGGAAGGAAGGGAAAACATGTTTAAAAAATAAATCGGAAAGCGATCGGTTTCAAATTATAATAACAAATTTATGACTGTCATCGACTGTAATATTTACATTAACCTGTTGTTAAAGATTAGTGTAATGAGAAATCGTAATATTCAAATACAAATAAGTAAATAAATGCGAAATGTTAAAACATTATGCTTGCTTCTTACCTTGTGTTCACAAAGTCCACAATAACCTCAAACTGTACTTCACAAAGTCCACAATAACCTCTAATTGTATTTTGACATTTTAATTGTACTTCGTATTTTATTATGTCCGTATTAACGATAGATTAATGCACGATTAAAGAAGAAATCACAAATATATTTGTGTAAAAACAGTGTCCAAAACATGTGTCTGGTATTCGAAATGCTTGTCCCGGCTTTTACGACGGGCAGGGATAGGGGACTGTCAGTAGGGCTACATAACCTATAAGTTTAATGACTTTTAAGTAAATATTGAAATTGTTCTAAGCACGTTAAGTGAAAAAAGAGGCATTTTAATGAGATTATCTATTCGTGATTAATAAGTTAGCTTCGTAAAATATATAAAATATTGTCTGATTTGTGATGCCGCGCATGCGCATCATGATGCCGTTACATAGAAAACACGAAAATGAATCCAACCGCCGTCAAATTAAATTCCTCAATTCCAAAATATTTTGAAAATTCAAAACGCTAATTTTATACAGTTCTTAACGCTGATTACGACGGTGAAATCGGACTTTCGGAACACTTTCAAACAAAAACGTTATGATTTTTTAAAAATAAGATTGATTTTAAATAATAACCACAAATGTATGCGTTATTGTAGTATACACAATACAATACAGATAATTGTTTTTTAACAGAAATTTTTACAGGGAATTACAATACCTCGTTGTAAACGATATTTGATATAAGAATGTAATTTTCTGGCACTTTTTGTCTTTCATTTTCTTTAATGGATGCAAACATGTTAATTGATTTAGTTACCCTTAAAAAGGCTACAACAATTGTCCGTGAGTAAAGACGGCATTTGGTACATACAATCCTGCTCTTTGAAATCACAATTATATTTGTGTAAAAACAGTGTCCAAAACATGTGTTTGATATTCGAAATGTTTGTCCCGAAATGACAGGCAGGGATAGGGGACTGTCAGTAGGGCAACATAACCTATACGTTTAATGACTTTTAAATAGATATTGAAATTGTTCTAAGCACGTTATGCGAAAAAAGAGACATTTATAATGGGATCCATTCGTGATTAGTAAGTTAGCTTCGTAAAATATACAAAATATTGTCTGATTTGTGCTGCCGCGCATGCGTATCCATGATGCCGTTTTGCCTATGACAGTTAAAAGTGTCTGTTATGTTAAAATTGTCCACAAACAGTACGTTTTAACGCAAAATCGTTCTGCAATTTCAGAAGCCGGTTAGTAAAGATACCACATTTATGCTTATACGAATAATGTGTGCTGAGAAAAAGGGATGCTGACTGGAAAAACAATTTATACGATTTGATTCAAACTTCACACAGAAACTAATTTTGGTTATAGAGTATATGTGTTAACTAGCAAAATACGTTCAAAGTATATTTGAAATACGCTTCAGAACCTAAAAGTCATAAATTTTATCTTCATTTTTTTCAATCTGATTTCTTCATGAAAACGTAATTACAGTTGAAAAGTGCATACATTAACATTTTTAAATTTATTTAAAGTGTAACAAAATTTGTAGTCATTGCATAAATGCAATATTGTTTACACAAACACACAGGGCAAATCCTAGGCCACACCACTGAGTATAAACTGTTTTCTTTCATTTCAACAAGACGGCCTTTCTTTATCGGTAACGAGTGTACGCAATTTTAATCAAACGAATCGATCGATTTTTTAAAATTTGTTAAGGTGATACCTTGTATAAAGCCCGAAAGTCGTATGTGTAAGATTTTTTTCTCATTCACACTTCCGTTTCAAGATGACGTTCTCTGATTCAACGTTGAGAGTATAGTTGCTGGTTGTTTCCTAGTAATACTGGCTAAACTGCAAGACCTATCGCTATTTTGACCGCTTCCGGAAGAGCATAAAATTTCCAATAAAGTTGATCCAGTAATATGTTTCTTAAATATTACGGTTACCGGTTAAATTGAAGGAAAAAGTTAAAAGCACTGTCGTAATTAAGAATATACAGCGAGGTCTACAGTTCTTTGAAATACTAGTTAAACATTTTCTTGCATTAAAAGCTTAGTACCTTTTCTAAAACAACTCCAATTATTTCCCCGGTATTCATCTTCAGAAGCTCTCGGCAAATAAACTGGAAAATCTGCAAAGAAAACTCGAAGTTTTATAATCACACTGTATAAAACTGTAAACTGTAGTTCATGACTACCAAAAATAACCAAAGAAACGTGGTTTATTTTGGTTTTATATCGTTCAAATGGTATTGTTTTGTACACAATACAATCTTCTAGGCCCTATTTGTATACAAGAAACGGAGTCTGGAGAGTGTTCCTATTTAAATCGTTTGTTTACGTCAGTTTTTTTAATCTTTTCCTTCCAATGAAAGCTGGATGTAGCATTGATTTAGAACACACACTTGCATTTAAAGCAGTTCCCAGCGCCTCTCGCAACTGTAAACTCTTGTGGTAATTTACTGACCTCAGCCTTCGACCTCTTTCCCCGTTACTCTGGAAGTGGTGGCAACATTTCTGTCATTTCGAACTGTGAATGCGAAATAAAAAAGTTTGATAAATATGTCTGCTGTATTCGCATAAATAAATAGAAAGAATAAATTTTACTAAAACAAGATTAGATTTGCTCATTAGTGAAACTAAATTTATCTTGTGAAGGGGTATGAGTCACAATAGGACCTATAGGACCTGAAGGAGAGTCCAAAAAGTACATTTGTGGAACTCTGGGAGTTACCGACAGAAGCGAAGCTTTTGTTAATGATATCTTTGCTGAATATATAATTAGTTTGAAGATATGTTTACAAATATCTTGTTTTGTTTAAATAAATAAATACGTGAACCTAACTTAGATATTATTTACTGCAGTTGTAGTGAAAGATCAGTTTTTTATATTAATTCGTAACGATCAGCTGATTTTATTGAACCGACCGATAGGCTATAGTAAGTTTCAGGTTATGTTGTTAAAAACTAGCAATATTAACAACAATTATTATAAACGTTTATATTAATTTCGAATGTATTATAAACGGTTACAACGTGTAGGCCCCTACGTGTTCTTCAACTGAGGAAAAATACCGAAACCAAAGCAACACAACGTTTTTATATAATAAAACAGTAACTTGTACTGTTACTGAAAAGGAGACAGAAATAGAGAGACGAAATTCTGCTCGTTCGTTCCATGCTTCCATTATATTCTTCCGTCCGGAGATTTTTTTCTATCATTCCTCTCGCCAAAGCTAACAGTAAAACTTCTTTTCAAAACCTTCCCTCGGAAAATTTTGGATAACTGTTTTCATACGACGTATTTTACGATGTTTATGGACTGTTTATAAAATAGTACAGTACATTCAAAAAATTCTTTATTACAATAAACTTTAAAAAATCATGCATTTTTTTTAAAGAGAGACCATAAAACTAGAACTGGGGCTGTGTCACTGAATTGCTCACCTCGAGATCTTGGGTTCGAGACAAAATTAGTGCCGTGGTCTATACCTTTTCCATTAACGCCAATCCCTCGTCCTTATTAGTCTAACTAGCATAAAGTATGAACGTTAAGTAAAAAATAAAACAAAATAAACTACATCAGCAAGAGTGACAAATTATTTATTAAAACAAATCGCAGTAGCCTGCATTGTTCATAGTGAGGATGAACTGCCAATGTTTTGATTAATGCTACTGTTTTGTCGACTGAGGGACACAGTAAGCTGCTCCCGCCTTGAAAACCGGTACGCGGCACTTCGACTGATCCAAATATAGTATTTACCATTGATTCTTAGAGATACTGTATGTTCTGTTTTAACTGTTCAGAAGAAAATACACGAAAAAGAAACACATTCTTGAAACATTCATGAACATGTATTTATATTTAAAATTTAAATAAATAAATATATTATGTCTACAGGTTACTTAGCCTATATTAAATAAGTTAGTTTAGTATGCGCTGTACGCATGCGTGTCCTCCGTTCGATCGGACAAGATTGTTCGGACTGGCGGACTGTCATTTCAATTCTCAGCGCAGACGCACGTTTTCTAGAAGGAACTCAACTGTGACCGCCATCTTTTTTGCATTAGTGGGTTACTAATTATGATGCGCGGTTAAGTTTTGGCACCAATGGGCGCTAGATCCTTAGGTCGTGATCCGAAGGGGCCAATTCGCGATATGGGGCAGGCGGCAGTCGATATTTAGTTTTAATATTAATGTAGTATTCCTGTAAGTAATGTAGTCTTCCTCTAAAATTTGTAGTGTTCGCGCGAAATTGGTAGCAAAATTAATATTAGTATCCCACTTGTTAGGCCTGTTGTGTTTACAGCTGGGGCAGGAACCAAAGTGAAAAGATCCACGTCCGTGGCTTGTTAGTGAACTTAGTGGAGCGGGCTTTTTTATATATCAGGCTATTTAGGCCTAGTGCCTAAGTAAGGTTAACGTAGCCTAAAAGTACGACCCCGTATCTCGCCGCAGCCATTAAGCTCTGCGCCGCAAGTAATAATTTAAAATTTCTTTTTACTTTTACTTCTCTAGAGAGAATTAATCTCCCCTTAGTTAGGCCACTAGTTTACTACCACTTCATTGCTACTCTATCCGGCCATCTTGGGTTCGGGCAGCCACGCACTCCCCCGCCCCCTCTAAACACCAACACCAACAGATTGTATTGTGAGTAGGGCTTAGGAGGGTGGCGTGGAGCTATACTACAGTTAGTAGCGATTATCTTCGCGTACGTTACATTTTTATTTTCTATATAAGTTTGCTTTTCTTGTTTACTTTTTACAATGTGTTGAAGCATCACGCATCTATGACAGCTGTCCGATTTTATCCGGAGGTTGAAGGTTGAGCCGTGTGAAGTAGTGGAGGGCAGCTGTGATTTCGTCGGCCCCGATGGTTTTAAAATAGTGAAGCATCATCAGAAAGGGGGACATGGATTTGTAGATTTGCGAAAGAGAACATTTGGAACTAAAAACTGTCCGTTTATCTTAGTAGTTTATGAAGTGAAAACAGTCAAATAATTCGATTTTTGACAATGCAGCGTTCAGATAATTGGTGTTTGATGTGGCAGACAACAGGTTAGGAACCGGTCTCAAAATCAGGAAGTTTTTTTGTAGACGAAGCACGAGCAACGTGACTTGGCATTAATTGCTTCCATTTTTGGAAGTGAATTTAATCTGCACCTGTGACTTGTTTAGATTTATAGGTGTTGACAAAACAAGTTTTAAATTTACTCGAGCAGCTGATGCGAAAAGATAACATCGGTTCTGTTGGTTTAACCTAACTATTAGTAACTTGGCCGGAGCGTGTTGTTTAAATAAGAATAAACACTGTTACGCACTAACCGCGAGTGAATAAAGAATAAAAAGATTAACGAGTCTTAGAAGTGGCTGAGGTAAAACTTAACCGTCACGTAAAAAAACACTCCGCAAGTAATCAATAAAATAAATCCGTCAAGAAAATGCTGACACCTCATGTCAAGGGTAGAGACTGCGATACTATCGTTCCGATACGGTATCGATACCAAGATAATATGAAATGAAAAGTATCGAAACGAAAGTCAGACTTTTTAAGGCTAAATGAATGTAACGACAATTTATACGAGTATAAATATTCAATTGTTTTCTGTTTAGTTTGCTTGTTCTGGTTTAGTTACCATACTAGGGTCCTATACCAGTAATGATTGTGTAACAAATAAAAAAATACTATTTAAAAAATAATGATATGGACCTACTATATGAATTAATTAATCATATGACAAAACCAAATTATTAATATTTTTCCTGTACTGTATCTCTACTAAAATTTTACGGATTTACAATATAATTGAATAATTACAATAATACAAATACAACTAACAATATTATAATTGCTTGTGGTTTAGGCCTATGTAGAATTATTTAGATATATTTATAGAGAAAAAAAGAAAAAAACGTCTTTAATTTTTAGCATTTTGTAATTGTGCCGTTAATCAATTTGCATGGTAATTTTATGGTATATGATAAGCCCTTACGAAAGTACCTCAGTTTGCATGTAATAATAGCTTTATTTTAGATAAAACATAACTTTCATCAACTGTACAAATAATTCAACATAAAACAATGTTAGATTTCGTTAGCTACAGTTATTTTTTTCCTGTTGCAAAGGAATGAAAACACTTTGAAATGGAAAAAATATTGTAAAACGTTAAGCAAAAAGAAAGTAACGTATAACCTACGTGTAGAATGTGTAGAAAGATCGATTTTCAAAAATATGTTTTTTAATTTTTACATTCAGGAAAACATATACTTCCACTTATAAAAATCTACGATAACATTGGTCACACGTTTCTTCAATAGTAGGCCTATCCCACAGATTATGTAGAACAAATCTGGCCGGCCCTAGGCCTATCAATGCAGAACACCACGCTATGCACGGTAACAAGGTAGGCATATACTGTTTGAAACTATTTAGCTAAACTTGATTGTTGTGTTGTTGTACTTAGAAACAGCTTAAATATAACTTATACTAGTGAACTCATGCGACCTTTGCTGTTAATGGGAAAAAGAAACGAACAATATACAACTACGTACAGCAAGAAGTTGAACAGTGTTATAACACTAAACTATGAAATCTTAATATATAAAAGAAGAAGTCCTGACTGACTGACTGACTGACATAATCAACACAGAGCCAAAACAATTTAAGTAGCAACTTGAAATTTTCAGGGTACATTTATGTTACCATATAGGCGTGCACTTAGAAAGGATTTTGTAAAAATTTGATTTTAAAGCCATTAAACGACTTACCTAGTCCTAATTTAATAAACAATGTACAGCCAGTACTATTATAGCTAGAGACCTTCTTACAGCCGAGACTATTAGAGATTTATAAATTTAAAGTTACCTTCTTTCAACAATGTCGATGTGCACAAAGAACGGATTATAAAAAAATTGATTTTAACGCCTTTAAACTACTTACCCAGTCCAACTTTAATAATCAACGTACAGCCAATACTATTATAACTAGAGACTTGAAATTTTCACCATCTTTCAACAATGTCGATGTGCATTAAGAAAGGATTTTGCAAAAATTTGATTTCGACGCCATTAAACTACTTACACAGTTCAACTTTAATAATCAACGTAGAGCCGAGACTGGAAATTTTCAGGGTACCTCCTTACAACAATGTTGACGTGCACGTAGAGAGGGTTTTGCAAAAACTTGATTTTAACACCATTAAACTACTTACCCAGTCCAACTTTAATAACGTATAGCCGAAACTATAATAGCTAAAGATTTGAAATTTTCAGGGTTATCACCATATGTAGGGGTGCACTAAAACGATTTTCCAATATTCAACCTCTAAAGAGGTAAAAATGAGGTACAACAATTTTTATAAGAAAAAATATGTTTTTCGTCTGACCTTCTTAAAACGTAACATAGTCATTCTTAAATATAAGTCGTGAAATATGTTTTTGACTTATTCCCAAAAATCATCCTCTAAAGAGATTGAAAGTGGATATTCAACCCCTAAAGAGGCAACCCCCTAAATATGTTTTTCGTCTGACCTTTTTAAAACGTAATATAGTCACTCTTAAATATAAGTAATGAAGTATATTTATCACCATTTCCCAAAACTCATACCCTAAAGAGATACCTTTGAAAGGGGGTAGAAAATGTAAAAAAGGGGTATACAATTTTCAAATTGAAGACATTTTTGTTTTGGATCATACATTCTAGAAATATGCTATGAAACACATATTTCAACATTTTTTCGAATTAGTTCCCTAAAGGAATAAAAATGTAAAAAGGGGTATAATTATAGAAAAAGAGTGTTTTCATTGTAGAAAATATTTCTATCAGCTTTTCTTAAAAGTAAAAAAAATATTTTAAAACACATAATATATGATGAATTCATCCTCTAAAAGAACACAAAAATATAAAAATATATAAATGTTTGTATAGGAGAAAAATATTTTTTATCAGATTTTCTTAAATTCGAATGGAACACGTTTGAAAACAATAAAACAACATATTTAGGTTATAATATTTTTTCATATTCACTGTAAAATAATCATCAGTTTAGATATGATTACGCTTTTATTAATATAGTTTTTTATGTTTTTAAATTATATCATTAATGAAACAGTTTAAGTTTCGTGGGCGAAGCCGCGACGGGTAATGCTAGTATAGTTATAAACTATATAAACTACGAAATGTAGTTATAACCTATTTATAACTATAAACTGTTTATAAACTATGATATATATTTGAAATATAGATGACCTATGAAATATGTGGCAATGATAACTTTCCTTGTTGGTGCATGAACAAAAAGGAAAAGAGGTTAGGACTTTTTTATAAAAATAATTGAACGTAAAAAATCTTGAATTCTGTAAATAAAATAATTAAAATAATTTCATGGCTGGTAAGTAATTACTGTAATGTACTCATCTTTAATTAAATACTTGTATTTTATGATTACTGTAGATATCTTCCTAAGTAAAATCGTTGCAAAACCTTGTAGGAATACTATTTCTTGTTAGTATGAACTTCCGTTAAAATAGAAGTTATAGTTACATTTAATACTTGTATGACCTGTTAATAAAACAATATCATTAATTATATTTAGGTTTGCCTACTTACCTTGTTCTACTTTCTTATTAAAAATTATAACCTATAAAATTAATGGCTGAATTCTAACATTGTACCTTTTTCAAACATTTACAAATGAAACCTATTATTATCGGAATTTCATTACAGTATCCAAATACAAATTAGGCTACAGTATTTATTGTTTACTAATAGCAGAGACTTTTGTTTAATAATATTTACATATTAGAACTGCCCTAGATTGTCATGCCGATTCTATTTTCAAAACTGATTCGTTCAATAGTTATTTAAGTCATGGATACAGGAAAACAACAACAGCTGATTGCTAAAAAAATTGTTGAAAGTAATATTTAAATTACTGTTTAAACATTACTTAAATTTTTTTTTAGCAATCAGCTATTTTGATACACAATGAATTATTTGTCACAGTTGCCTGCTTCACACTTTCACGGGGATATTTTATACTGCTCCTGGAATTTTGTTTACACAACTTTTATCAGTTTTAAGTCGGTTTTATTTTATTGTAAAGCCTTAAAATGGAAAAGTATGATGCATGAGAGTTCCTTGGTGTTCTCATGAACTGTATATAACCTACGATATATGTAGTTTCAGTAACGCAGGTCCTTATTTTTGGTACAAAACCGTTCAGAATGCTTGGCGTAAAAACATATGAAGGATTTTGTTAATTTATGTGTATACTGTTTTACATTTATGTTATTATTAAACACTTTTTAAAAATTCCTAAAATAGCCTATTTGAAATATTGAAAAAGCTAAATCACTTTTTTGTATCATAAAAATCCTGAACAATAATTATATTCATTACATAACTAATTAGTTTGTGATCTTAAGATCTACATGTCAACTAAATTTGATTGATATTATAATTAATATTGCTTTTATGCTAAGTTTTTATACAAATAACTCAATTTACTATATTCTGACTTGCTGAAATATGCAACTAACATACTTCATAATACGTACCGTTTAAACGATAAGGGGTACTTATTGTAATACCTTTAACACGGAAGTAGAAGTTCAACATTTGGGCTCTGAAGTGGGGAGAACTTTAACAATAAATTAAACCTAATAACGACTTACTAACTAAAAGTATCCAAAAATACCCTCACTCTGAACGGAAGTAATTTCCACTGTCAATAAAATACTGCCTTCTGGGGAACATCGTCTTGCTCCGGTCCAACGATTCAGTACAGTATTGTAGTTTGATGAACAGCAATCTATTTACGTCTGTCTGCACTCAGAAAAAGAGATGGTTTAGTTTCGTCTCTTTAGGGACTTTCTAGTTTCTGCACTGCGTTATAGAATATACACTTTTTGCCATAGCATATAAGCTATGGCATATCTGTGTTCTTTACTTACGTTCAAATATATGTACAAATTCTCTACCATTAATAGAAGTAAACATTATACAAATAAATCGATTATACTGTACAGAAATCCTATTAAACAAATTATTGTAATTTCAATAGCAAATTTACCGTCTTCAGAGTAGTTAGTAAGTAAACTAAAATGACTACAGTAAACCTGTGACCTATTTACCCTACTTCACTCGCGATGCATATCGGCCAATCAGCGACAGGCACGTGAGGTATCTGACTCTTAAAGACTGAGAAGCAACGTAACAGAATATAGTAGTAGTAAGTAAGTTACAGTACTTCTTTATTTGTTTCACCCAACTTTGGGGTACACCAAATCAATCACTTCTCAATGCTCTGTGCCTTCCTCGTAGCCCAGTATTGCTTCATTCGTAGTGATCTTGCTTTTCTTTCTTCGTCAGAGATTTGGATCGTTCGCTTGGATTTGACTTTGCCTTGGAACCGTTGCCT
Source organism: Callitettix versicolor (assembly GCA_022606455.1). Classification (NCBI taxonomy): domain Eukaryota; kingdom Metazoa; phylum Arthropoda; class Insecta; order Hemiptera; family Cercopidae; genus Callitettix; species Callitettix versicolor. Next base: position 57,566,524 of record CM040184.1, on the reverse strand, counting down.
CTTGTCCTTAGTTATTGTTTTGGCTGTTCTGTCCATGAGCATAGTGTCGTCAGTGATCTGCAGTTCTGTTATGTCTTTCTCCGTTTCTCTAAACCAAAGTGGTTTGGCTCTTCTACTGCGAAAGTAGTAAAATATTTTTTTGGTTAGTCTATTTTTGTCCATTCGGAGGATGTGCCCATATTCCAGTACAGTACATGCCCATTCCAAGTTACAGGAGGATGTGCCCATTCCAAGTTACAGTACATTGTTTTATTTTTTTTTTTAATTTTTAAGTTTTTTTGATGACCTTGAAATGTTATTGACTGTAAGTGGTAAGTGAAATATTATTGGCCAGACTACCGCTTGGTCTGGCCAATTTATAGGTTACCGTAGTTTTGGAAAATTTATTGTTGTAACAACTTTTTTCTTTGTTTAAAACTATATATGTACATTGAAAGTACGGAACAAAATTTCATTTCAATCGGTTTAGCTTTTAAGAGATATACTACATTATTTAAAAAAATGGCTGGTCACAACCCATATAACTACTTCCTGAATTATGTCGCATTGGAGGAACATCTTGTGTTTAATTATATATTATACGGTACTTTTTTAAATTAAAAAATCCAATGTCTTTATGTTCGTACCAGCTGTCTATTACCCACATACTGCCAACTAAACTACGGAGTAATAGTGAAGCAAGGATACGTCCAACAGACAGAAGAAACTTGTTTCAAACTTATAGGCTAGTTTAATTAATGATCAGGCTGTAGTTAGAAGGTAATTCAACAGGAAATACGTAAAAACATATGTTATTAAATCTGATTATACTGTACCAAACATCCAGAACATTAATGGACTAATTATAAATAACTTATGTTTCCAGAATAATGTATCGCCACCACTGAGTACGGGAATATTGAACAACACATTTCGACAAAAGAGGAAAGGTTGCAGAAATGCGATAGTGTAACGTGTTAGGATTAACTGATTATTTCTTTGGGGTTATCTGAAAGACACAATTGACGTTGTGGAACGAAGCATCAGAAGGAATTTGATCTGAAATGATACATGTTTTAGACCGACAATACATTACATTATTTTTATATATGTTTGGTCAAGAAGCATTCACGCACCTGTTCCATTAGGAACTTGGTGTCGGACTCCTATTAAGACTACCAACACTTAAACCTTAAACCTTCCACTTTTCCAGTCATTTCTTCCACTCCGGATGGGCTCTCGCATTAAGTGGTGCCTGTCGCAGGCTCTTCTTTACATTTTTATTATTGATTTAGCCAGCCTACATATTTTTTGCACCTTAGTACCTTCAATGTACTCGTTACACCTTCTTAGCATTCTGTAGATGTTAGTACCTTCAATGTATTCGTTACCCCTCCCCAGCATTCCTTAGATGTTAGTACCGTCAATGTATTCGTTACCCTTTCCCAGCATTCTGTAGATGTTAGTACCTATTCAATGTATTCGTTACCCCTTCCCAGCATTCTGTAGATGTTAGTACCTATTCAATGTATTCGTTACCCCTTCCCAGCATTCTGTAGATGTTAGTACCGTCAATGTATTCGTTACCCTTTCCCAGCATTTTGTAGATGTTAGTACCTATTCAATGTATTCGTTACCCCTTCCCAGCATTCTGTAGATGTTAGTACCTTCAATGTATTCGTTATCACTTCCCAGCATTCTTTAGATGTTAGTACCGTCAATGTATTCGTTACCCTTTCCCAGCATTCTGTAGATGTTAGTACCTATTCAATGTATTCGTTACCCCTTCTCAGCATTCTGTAGATGTTAGTACCTTCTTCACAATACTTTCAATGGCCAGTTCTCCGACTGTGTTGCTAGTGTTCGAAGCGCTTACATTAAAGGAACGTATGTCTCGCATCATCTATGGGATCTTTACATACTCGGAAATTCCCCAGCTTGTCGAATTACGACCGAAAGTATTCATGGCCCGTTAAAAATTGTGTAGTAAAAAAACCTTTTCGTGTCTTCGATTTATCCAGTCTTGATTTATCCAGTTCGATTTATTTTCCGTCCATCTGGTTTCACTGTCTCGGTGGTTCTGTTATTTAAACATGGTGTCCTTCCTAGCATTTCTTCGGGCCTCCGGTTTACCCATCCTTCTAACGAAGTCGTTGATCTTCCGCTCCTGCGATAGTACATCTGGGACGATCCCCAACCACCACGAGCACTACTGACTCCCACACCATGTTAGATTAACAACTGTTGTCACTTGTTACTATGCACACATATATTACATTTTTTTGATTTGTAATAATTTATTTGATTTTTGTTTATTTGTTTATTGTTTTGTTATTGTATTTTTTATTGTTTATTGTTTTTGATTTATTGTTTATTTGATTTTTGTACTAAACATCCATATTTGATGGAGAGCAAGGTAGTACAGTAATGAAGTAAATAATAAAATATGAATAAATAATGTTATTGCTATAGAGTATTACTTTAGATGGGAGACAACGTTAAAATAAAGATCAAGTTCAAGACTTAATTAAACATCAAATTCAATTGGACTTTTAAATGGTAAACAAATACGAATATCTTCACCATTGACTTTCTTTTGAAATTCCGCAACAACATTATATCATACGACAATCTTTTTTTTTAAATAGTTACATTCAATAAGACGACCAAGTTTTTGAACTCGCCTTAAAATATCATTTTGTAATGAATAGGTTTCACAATTGCATTTTGCATTTTGCATAGGTCCCTTTTCATATTTTTGATTTACATGCAAAATACTAAGCATTTTCCAAAGATTTCACTCACCCTGTAGACTTCGTATTAATACGAAATTTATATGCGGTGTCAGTGTATTTATTTTACTACGGTATTAAATTACTACATTAGTGTTAAGATTGTGAAATAATATCACGTTAATGTTTGAACAATTACGCCGAGAAACTTGAAATATTTTAAACGAAAATGAATGCAAAGCCGAAATTACAATCTCTATTAAACAAAAGCGGCTTCATTTCGTCCAAACACGGTGCCGTGAACATTATGAATAATGACGGAAACCGGAAGTAATGCCAAGTACTGAGATTGTTGTCTTTTTCTACTTCCTTTACCTGAAGTAGTGGAAGACTTTATGTTTATTTTGTATTACAGTGTTTCTATTTTTATTATTAAGTTTATTTATAATGTTTTTGTTACGTTTAGGGATGTTTGAGGTAAAAATTAACGCAATAAATACCCACTTTATAAATACCAAGTTAAACTTATATTGCAATAACACAGTAAGTCCATAGTTCATCTACTGTTTATAACTTGCTTTTATGGTTGTTTGTATTTGCATACATTATTTCACTGCACACTATTGTAAATGTATGTACTCGTTGACATTTAAATATCTATGAATTATGTAACTTAAAAAATAAAATATTATTACAAGTGAATAACTTATCCTTTCAGTGATTTACATTTCATAAACAAGAGACACTTAGGCTATACGAGATAAAACCGAGTGAATGTTCAATCAAATCAGGTTTTGTTCGTCGCAGACTTCTAACTTGTCCAGGAGTTTCAAGGAGTTCATTCTGCGAGATGCGTTGTCCTTGTTTCGCCGCTTGCTTTTTTATTTTTTCGTTGACAAAGTCTATGTAATATGTAATTTTAGGCCCCCAATTTGGAAAAATTACTTTCACTAGATTTATTTCTTAAATTGTAGAGAAATTTATCTGAGGGGAATGGTTAATTCGTAGAGCTTTTAGTGAGAACATTTCAGTTTTGAAGCCCCTCATGAATCAGAAAGGGCTTTGGGGAATGGCGGTCTACCTATCTACAATTACGGAAAGCAAAACCGAGTCCAGGGGAATGTCGGTCTACCTATCTACAGTTACAGAAAGCAATACAGAGTCCATGGGAATGTCGGTCTACCTATCTACAGTTACGGAAAGCAATACAGAGTCCAGGGGAATGTCGGTTTACCTATCTACAGTTACGGAAAGCAATACAGAGTCCAGAGGAATGTCGGTCTACCTATCTACAGTTACGGAAAGCAATACAGAGTCCAGGGAATGTCGGTTTACCTATCTACAGTTACGGAAAGCAATACAGAGTCCAGGGGAATTTCGGTTTACCTATTTACAGTTACGGAAAGAAATACAGAGTCCAGGGGAATGTCGTTCTACTTGTCTACAGTTAGGGATAGCAATACAGAGTCCATGGGATTGTCGGTCTACCTATCTACAGTTACGGAAGGAAATACAGAGTCCAGGGAAATGTCGATCTACTTGTCTACAGTTACGGAAAGCAATACAGAGTCCATGGGAATATTGGTCTACTTATCTACAGTTAGGGAAAGCAATACAGAGTATAAGGAAATGTCGGTCTACCTATCTACAGTTATGAAAAGCAATACAGAGTCTAAGGAAATGTTGGTCTACCTATCTACAGTTACGGAAAGCAATACAGAGTCCAGGGGAATGTCGGGCTACCTATCTACAGTTACGGAAAACAATACAGAGTCCAGGGGAATGTCGGTCTACGTAACTACAGTTACGGAAAGCAATACAGAGTCCAGGGAAATGTCGGGCTACCTATCTACAGTTACGGAAAACAATACAGAGTCCAGGGGAATGTCGGTCTACGTAACTACAGTTACGGAAAGCAATACAGAGTCCAGGGAAATGTCGGGCTACCTATCTACAGTTACGGAAAGCAATACAGAGTCCAGGGAAATGTCGGTCTACCTATCTACAGTTACGGAAAGCAATACATAGTCCAGTGTCGGGCTAGGGAAATGTCGGGCTACCTACGTCTACAGTTACGGAAAGCAATACAGAGTCCAGGGAAATGTCAGTACCTATCTACAGTTACGGAAAGCAATACAGAGTCCAGGGAATGTCGGGCTACCTATCTACAGTTACGGAAAGCAATACAGAGTCCAGGGGAATGTCGGGCTACCTATCTACAGTTACGGAAAGCAATACAGAGTCCAGGGAAATGTCGGGCTACCTATCTACAGTTACGGAAAACAATACAGAGTCCAAACAAAATATCAAAATACGTTTTACAGATTTTGCTGTATATGTTCTAAATTTGTAGTTCGATAACCCACACAAGTTTTAGATAAATAAATAAACTGGGTTGTAAAAATATTGCTTTTCGTTAATTCGTCGTAAGTGCAATATTTTTTCAAATATTGTTGCATATTAACCAGCATTCATTAGTTACAAAATGGCATTCAACGTTTTGATAAACTACATATTTGTTTATAATTTTATTCTCATATTTAATTATAATCTACTGCATTATCAAAGCATACACGATTTTCTGAACTGAATTTAATTTGTAATTCCCATTTGAAAATCATCAAAATCCATTGAAATTTTTACATGCCGAAAATATACGTGATTTGCTGTTTTAAAAAACTGAATAAAGCATGTAACTTCATCTCATATACGCCATTCTAATACTAAATGGATACTATACAATGTCACTGGATTTCTTACGGATTGTATTAACTGTTAAACTAAATCAGCTTTTTTAACATACATTCAATATTTTCATATTTCCTATTAATAAATAAATTAATTATTACAAGGAGGTGGGTAGGCTACTTAATTAATCAGTTTTCCTTTCGTTGCGAAAAATTAACAATTTTATTTGTAAATCACACACATTTTTATTTGTATTTGTTGAACTGGTAGGTAATATTGTAAATATGTGGCAATTATTTTAGAGCATTTTTAAACACTCGTGTTAATTTTCTAGTTTTTAATAAGCAATCAATGACTTTTCATTAACGCACGTTACAAAATTTCAATCTGATAATTTCTTATCTTAAATTTCATTGCGTTAATTTAGAAATGATATAATTTATATCCGAATGATTGTGTTGAACAATAAAAAAATAAGATAAACATTGATATCAGTCATTTGTGAAGATTATTGGGTATTGATTGCAGGTTAAATATGTACATAGCCGCATGCATGTGTATTTTAGTTCGAATACAAGTCGTGCAAATGTTATAAATTAAATCAAGAATCATAATTAATCTGAACTAAATTGACAATCGGTTTGGGCTGTGGACAAAGAACATAAAACATTATAAAGCGAGATTAATGGCTTTGCGTAGTTGCAATGTATGTTTGTAAGCTAGTTTCAATGCGTAAGTATAAAGAGGGTAGAGCAGAAGGAGGAAGAGGGAGAAATTTGTCGATCTGTTCATCGGATGACGCACTGCGCATGTGCAAGCTGGATACTGGTGGCAGTGCATTGCTGAGTGCTGAACGTAGTTGTAAAATAGAAGGCGGCGTAGCGTTCTCTGCGCTAGTGATAACGTTATGTCAGTGTGTTTGTGGTTAGACTTGTGATACAATTATAAGATTGGTTTTGTAGATAAATGTCAATTGATTTGTACTTAGAGTCGTGTACATATTGACACCAATAGAAAGTGATTAAATATAAGCTGTTGAATCAATCAAATCAGTTGTAATATGTGAGTGCAGTGAATTGTTCCCTGGACAGCTGCAAATAAATGAACTGCTTTCGAAATGAATTGTCTGTAAGTACCGGTTTATAAGATCATTGTAATATAATTAGCTATAATAATTCATAGGCCATAAGGAATGGTTGCATAATGATGATAACATACTGTATTTATGAATCCGGTATAACTAATTATACCGGTAGCCTATAATTATTGTAAAATTATCGAATTTTTACGTAAATTCATGGCATGTTTTAAGATGTTTGAAGAAATAAGAACTGAATTATATATTTTTAGATAATTAGGCCATAGGTACTCAAGAAAATCTGAATTTTAGATAGTGTTAACCTATTTTAGATAGAAGTTTTTGGCCATATTTTTTTCATATAACTTGAAAAGACATTTTATTTTATAAATGAATGACTGCCTGAAGTTTGATTAATTTGAAGTTTTAATCTGTAAAAAGGTTAAAAATGGCTTTCAAATTCAGAAAAAAATATTTAAACTTTGCTGTCACAATCTTAAAAGGAACAAACCTAGTTTTTCCGAATAATTGCCTCAACGATTTAATTTAGAATGGAGATAAAGCATCCTATATTTATAAAAAATCACCTAAACAACGCATGGGCAGGCCTATCTATCTGTCCGGTTTATAAGCTACCCACTATAACCGGAAAACCAGCATCGGGCAGACCATAAAAGCTCTGAATTCTGTTTTTAAAGGTTTATACATGAAGATTTATGACTTAATGTACAGGGTCTAGTGTATTATTATTCTGTTTAAGTAAAAATATAGGCTACACATTTCGAAATTTTTATTTTTGAAAAATTGTGCAAAACACATATGCACACAAAAATTGGTCTAACCTTTTGATTTTTAATATGAAGTGAGAGCACATGTATACACAAAAAAAGACTTGTTTATTCAATCTAAAAACCCCTTCAAACGCCTTATCGAATTTGTCGTTCTTTACATAAATAAAATGTAACAAAATTAGACTAATAGGACAAATTATTTTTATACTGTTACTGTAAGTAATCACTCGAGAAAATTTAGTTATTTTCTTATAAAATAACAGTTTTAGAATAGTTGTGATTTATATTTATCAGAGGCCTATATGTCAGCTGCAGGAACAAGCAGTGTAGCAAAGGTCTGAGTCGAGGTTACATGGAACTTCCTTCTGTAATCCAAACATTATTGGTTTGAATGGTATTAAAGCGATAACAATGCTGGGAATCTTAGGCCTTGCGTAGCGGCGTTAACAATGTACGGAAACCACTTTTAGCAATTTTTCCCAACTAAATTACTTTCAGTCAGACGAAGGAAACCGATAGTCAATCAGTTTAACTTCTCATTACACAAAGTAAGACCATCGTTCAAAAAAAACCAAAAATATATTTTTCTGTGTCAGCTGCTGGAAACTGAATGGATTGACCGATGTCGACGAGATTCGGCTTAGGTAGGCCTACAAAGTTTTCTGTATTAAAAAACAAAACAAAACAATTTTTAATAAAAATGAACAAAAGTCGATTAATAAAATTTAGTTCAAATGTTGCTTTAGGACACAAACCAAACGAATGGGTTGTAATTTTTCCTAAAAATCCGTTTGGGGAGATATCGAACAAAAGCAAAATCTGGAAAAACGTAATTTCTCAAAATCGGCTCATATTTTTTGCTGAAATTTTTGTAAAACAGGCTACTACTACTAACTTACAGGAAGATCAATAACTAAAATATGTGTTCCAATTGCAAAATTCATAAAAATATGGAGTAGAAGTAAATTGAAGCAGTGAAAATAAACGCGGTTCGCCGTGGGGATGTTAGTATGTTTGTTATTTAACTCGTACAGGGCGTTTTGTGTAATGTGTTTGCATCATTAATTTATTGTATGTGTGACCGCCTCGGTGGCCTAGTTGAGAGCGTACTTTCACCCCGAGGACCCGGGTTCGATTCCCGACCAGGGCTTGGCATTTTCATACGATATAAATCATCCCATCGTCTGCATTAGCCCAAGTGTGCACAATAGTCGGACGTTAAAAAAAAAATTATGTGTGTGTGTGTGTGTGTGTGTGTGTGTGTGTGTGTGTGTGTGTTGTGTGTGTTAAATTAATACAGAAATTAACTTTTGTTACAAATGTGGCTGAAAGAAGTGCTACACAATTGTGGCACGCGAATGTTTCGTCGACTTGATGGAAACAAATTCCAGCACTAACGAAGTGAAATTACCTTATTATTAATAAAAGAAAATTTCATTATGCGAACATAGGTCTATTTTTCAGTATTTTCAGTAAAAAAAAATTAGAAAACGAATCAATGGAATTTTGGTATGAATTTTCCTGTGGAAATTCGTCAATGGTAGATTTCACGAGTAGTTAGTGCATTGTAAATAAAGCTATGGCCCGCCATGAAACGTCGGGCCCATGATCCAAAATTTGAAGTCGGCTCCTCATTATGGTTAAGTAGGTCTATATGTTTTTTTGAAGTGGAAAAAAATAGGCGTTCCGTACGCATAGAATGGGTTTTATTTATAGGTTGGTTTTTAATCGTCTGTTAAACATTAATTTTTACAATTAACAGATATTTTTCAAAAGTTTTTTTTAACGTACTTCGAAAGTCACCCCCGGATATGGAGCCCTCAGGTGCACTTGTACTCTTTGTGGGAGCCATGAATGAAGAGCGTTGTGTATACAAGCTGCCAGTTATAAAGTTAGCCTGTAATTAAACATTTATAAAAAAGGAGGTAATTTGTCTGCCTTTACTTTACATGGGGATTGTAGTGGGGTCATTTAGCTATAAAAACCCTTAACAATAAGATTGCAAAAAGATAAAAAATAAAAGATTGCCAAAGAGACCATTTCATAATAGCGTGCAATTTATCCAAGAGCTTTGAAGCCACATGGCCTGTTTGCTGTACTAATTATGGTAAAAGCACTTCTCCGATAAAGGAAAATGGGCTAAAAGGCGTTTTGTGATAACGTAATATTAGCTGTGTCCGGCAGTGGGCTAATATTTCTTTTTGGGACTTCTCAGTTGCCTTATTTTAAAAGCGTGAAACGTTATTTCAGTGTTGTAAAATAGCCCAGTAAAAGTTTTTAATAATTAAAGTAAGTTTTCAATTATTTGTGCTTTAACACTTTTCTGTACTTGTTTTTCAGTTTTTACGGTTATTCTGTGGTTTCAAAAGTTTGCACAATTTGCCAAATTTTGTTGCCGCTCAACTGTTAACGGCGTAAAAAATGTATGCATATTTAATAAAACAAATTTGGTCTTCTATGTAAACGGAATTTGAGTTTATATCGTGTTTTATAAATCCAGTTCGTACCTGCAGAAAAAGGTTTCTCTTGAAGTGTTTTATCAGTTATAAAGGAGGAACTGGGATAAAAATATCAATGCAGTTCTTGGTTTCCGTTATTTCTGCAAGTTGGAGTTTATTTGACCGATTTGTTTTTCAAACTGCTTAGCTCGCGTGAATAAGTATAAGTGTCCCTTTATAGTGAATACCAATTTCGATATCATTGGTTTCTATTTTTGGCTGACTGAAAAAATCGATACGTAAATCGACATACTTGATGAAAGTCGAACTGTTACGTATACGTTTAGCACAGTTTCACTTATTTATTTCTGTGAATTATAATTAACGAATTTCCGTTGAAAAATGAGCTATCGGAGTGGCCATCGTGGTAAGACCCAGATCTGAAACGAGCACCTTTAGATCACATTTTGTGGAATCGTTAGACTGTGTATATGTGTTGACACGCTCACGTTTCAAACTTTGGTCCGGTTTGATTCAAGCTTGGCACAAGAATCGATTGTGGAAATTGCTTGGACAAGTTTGTTCACCAGCAAAATTCGTTCATCTATTTCAAAATTAAAAATTTAAATTTTTCAAATTGAAAAAAATCATTTTATCTCAAAATTGTTTTAAAAATCTTTATCGGCTTTTAACATTCATATATTAACATTTTGAATTTTAAAAATCTGTTGAAGAAAAGAATTTTTTTACTGCGGTCAGGGATCATTTTTGTATTTTTTATGTAATTTGAAAGTTTAAAATGCTTATATACATGCAGATATTAATGCTGATTATGATGGTGAAATTAGAATTTCAAAAAGGGTAAGAAAGAAAAATTATTTTTGGAAATTCGCTTCGCTTCTATCACGTCAGCGAGACAGCTGCGTGTCGCATTTATTTTTTATTTAATTATTTTTAATAATTTGTGCGAATAAAAATGTCACGCGGTAATATATTTATAAACCAAATGATGCACTTTAAAAAAATGCATTTGCATTTGTTATAACAATACTAGGCCTCATCAAAATAACACTAAATCTTAAGCTTTCATTGACTGACATTACTGTTATTTTATTTACTGCTTGTAAATATTTATAGTGATCTTAATGTCACATGCACACTCATGTTATAGGCTGCCATAGATATGAAAGAGGCCCTTGACCTACAATTTATTTATTGTTTGTCGTTTATAAAGATATGCCTGTAGAAACTGAATTTTACTGTCCTTAACGCCCCCTGGTTGAGAATCTCTGTTTTACATTTATAAGTGATTACATTACAATACATCCTATTAGCCTTGTTCAGCTCTAACTTCATCTTGAGCAGTTTGAATTTGTATAAAGTTTTTTTTTAGCAAATAGCATAACCTTCCTAAAAGCATAAAGAGGGTACAATTAGCCAAATTTCGTTGTTCTTTGTTCAGTGTAGATACGGTGGTTTTTAAAGACGTAAAACATTTGAGGACAGTCATCGTCACAAAACCTCCGAAAAGGTCACAAAAAGTTAGTGACACGAATCACGTATCAGCTGGAATAAAACCAGTAGTTCAAAGAACAGCAGACCTGTGTGCATTCTTAAGTAACACACAAAGCGCCCCACGACATCGATCTTAAATGTTCCGCCAATTTAACCCGTAATCGTATGTTTTACGAAAAAAACACTGGACCAGTTTTACTGGAAATTTTTATTGTTTCTCCATGAAGCGGTCAAAACGATAGGTTTTGCCGTTCAGCCAGTATTGTAGGAAATAACCAGCAACTTGGTGTTGAGTCAGAACCCGCTATTTTGAAACAAAAGTGAATGGAAAAAGCTTACACATGCATTATTCCGGGCTTCATACCATACAAGTTAGGCCTACCTTCGTACCAATCAGTCAGTGCGTTTGGCCATAGCTGCATACATACAATCTTCGTTGAATCAGAGGCAGCCATCTTGGAACAGAAATTAAATGAGGGAAATCTTACACATTTCGGCTTTATGCAAGGTACCTTTTGTATCAAATTTCAAACCAATCGTTAAATGCGTTTGCTTAAAACTGCGTACTGTCATTGTTCTAATCATAGGCGCCATATTGAAACGGAAGTGAATGGGAACAGGTCTTACACATACGTTGTTCGGCTTTATTCAAGTTATCCCCGTACAATCTTTCAAAACAATCGGTCAATGCTCGTGTAGCCAAAACTGCGAAACAAACCAAATGCCAAACGGTTGAGTTGAAACAGACCTCTTTGCTCAGTCAATGAGCCATATGAATAAAACCAAAGGAAATACTTTAAATAAAAGGTAAAAGTAAAAGGTTTTGTGTCAAATAAAATGAAAAAGCAAAAGCATTTTCTTCATTCCATATGAATAATTGCTTACGAACAAATCTTTTAGTCTGGAAGTAAAAGGATCAACAAAAGAAGGACTTGCTTTTACTCTAAAGTAAAAGGTTTTGATTGATATTTTATTCATTTCAATTATGTTTCAGATTTTGCTTCTTTTTATTCATATGGCTCAGTCACCCAAATAAGTACGTACAGGACACCTACTTCTGCAATATGTTACACAAAATTTTTATATTATATTCTACATAAAAAAATACAGAAGAGTATTTTCGGTTGATATTAACATACATGCTCTTTGGAGAATAACTAGTGAAAAACCATGTCTTTCGTAATATGTATATTTTTGTTAACACATTGAGCAAGCTATCTCAGAGGCTTTGCGTAATACATACAAATATTTCAGGAGTAATGTTCCTAATTTCTACTTTTTTTCAATTCTGCAGTACTTCTTAGTCAAGATGAAAAAAACGCTTTCAGATTTCCCCAAAGGAAGAACCATTGGGCAGCCAAGTCCTGGTTATTTTTGTCAAAACGTTGCTGAAGGATTTCGTCAGTGTGACAATAAGCTGACTGAGTTGAACAAGTTGCAGTGTGTACTGGCGAAAGTGAAGGTACCTAGGCTCAGTCGTGTTGAATCTGCATCACTCGAGCATGGCGTCGACCTGAACTCTGAAGCATAGAAAAATAAATATATAATATTATGTATTCATTTTCCTGTAGCCTAAGGCTGTAAATCACAGTAACTCGTACACGCTGTATGTTCTCTGAAGTCACCGTTCTTTTCCGTCGCTGTGACTTGCTTTGAACACTTAACGGCACGCTATTGTTTCATACATTATCGCCCACGTAAAAACTTGTTTGTGGTTTTGTTGTCTGTTCTCTTGTTTAAACATGACGAATTGACACGTTGAACTTTGTTTCTGAAAGTCTTTGAACCAAGTACGTTGTACTTTGCCTCAAATCAAAATCCCAAACTTTTGTTTGTTGAGTATATTTTCCCGTCTTTCCCAGCTTTGTCAGTCTTTTATTTGTTGGCAGGTTTCGGATTACTTCCATTATCAAAACTTACTGCTGTACCAAAGTAAAATCAGTTGGTAAAACTATTGGAGAACAGCAATGAATTTCGTAAATGGAGTTAGGCGTGAACAAATGAAGTGTCAAATCTAGGAAAGTTGGATGAATGATCAAGAAAATTATAATAACATTCCTAGTAGAAATAAAGAATATTAATAATCTCAACCGTTAGCTTTCACCAGTCCTGTCTTGCTTGTACACTGTTCCAGTTAGTGGCACTAAAGTAGAACTACTTAGCCAAAAATACTTAAGTATACTTCTTTATGGAACGTTCACATCAGGACTTCAGGTTAATATATTGTTTACCTTTAAAGTAAGATTTGTAAAACGTGTTTTATGTAAAGTATTTTGTTCTGTGTAGACGATTTTTTTAAAACTTTGTCAAGCAGGCTGACTTACAAATTAAAATAGATTTTACTTTATTCTTATTATTTTCTACCCTCCATTTCCTACCATATCTACTCATTAGGTATTCTATCCTTTATGCAATCAAAAGTTATTTCAAGTCTTAAATATTTATTTAGGCCTTGTATGAAAAGAGTGGGTTATACTTTCCTTGTGTAGGCACAATTGTACAGATATAAATAAATACGTTAGGCTATGTTGAGTACAACTTGTTATTGCCAGTGCCAGATTTTGGGGGGGGGAGCCCGAGGGCGCTAGCTCAGTTAGGGCGCCGCTGTCTAGGTTTTTAAAGTTATCAATAAAAATAATTGTTTTAAATAATCTTAAAATGAATGAAATGAAGTGAATATAAATGCAAATTGCATTTGATTTTCCCATTTGTATATGTAGATTCATTTTTATTAGATACCTTAAAAACGCGTCCCTTACACACATTCGCCACAGTCCAAAAGGCTAAGGCCGGCATTGCTTATTACCATTCTTAGCTTTTTGAAACACAGCTACTGTAATTTACATGTATTTCCTAATGCACTTCTACCGCCCCTCATCTTCATGAAATGCATTAGCAAATGTACAACAGAGAAAATAAATAGCATCGTAATTTATAGAAACGTAGCAGTAATAATTAGGCTACTTCAGTTTTATAAAGATATTCACGTTTTGTATCTCCATTGAAAACGTAGGGTAGTTGTAGCATTGCTTCCATAATTAATAATTTTTCATATTAAAATGTTACGGTACGTCTTTGTAACAGGTTATGGCGAGTCGTTAAATAAAACCTTGGTTCGGGAATCAAATAAATATAAATAACTTAATTAAGGCAGCAAGGACTTAATTACTTATTACAGTAATTAACTTACCTCGTTAAAAAAAAAGTTCAGGTGTTACCATCCTGCTTCTGTTATTAGTCGTAAATGGTTAAATTATAGAGAACGTGTATAGTGCACAAACTTTCTGCCGTGGAATGTTTCGTGAAACCTAAAACATGCGTTTGTGTTGTAAGGATTAATACGCTAATTTAAAAAAATAGATTTGTAAAACTAAATTATGAAAGCTGGGAAATTCTGCAGAATTGTTACCATACGTTTTGTTGAAATATCAAGTCATGCAAACAGTTACTTTTGTAAGTATGAATCGGTTGGTTGGTGAAAAGACAACACAAACTTTCAGTTATTCAGCAAAAATCTGGTTCGGTTAGGAAATTATCGACAAATAAATCGTAATTTCTCAAAATCGATTTATCGCACTCGTCTTAAATTTTTGTCATGTATAAAGATTTAAAATTCAATAGGCCATATACAATTTGAAATAAAAGAAATTTACGATGCATTAAAGAAAATTGCTAAAACTCCGACTTCTTTCAGTGTGTTTTTTCTATTTCCTTTCGAAATGTAAATTCCTTTCGTTTCAAATTTTTTATAATTCTGATGACACGAATTTGATAAATTAGGATGATTTTTTTCAGTTTTTTCCAATAGATTCTGAAAAGGATTCTTTGAAATTAAACGATTCATATGTTTTGTTCAGGTACACAGAATACATTTGAGTTAAAATGCGATCAAAATATAATTAGCCAGTTAAGAGAAAATTACATTCTAAAAAGTTTTTGACAAAAAAAGGCTGAAAAGTAAGATTTAAAAATGGCCACGAAAAATTTTCGAAACCAAACCAATGCCTTCTTTGACGATGTGCAAAAACGCAGACATACATCCATGTCGGACCACTTTTCTGAAAGCAGGGTTTCTGAAAACGGATATATTTTAAAAGCTGAAGATTTATGTTTTTTCACGATCACGAAAACTTTAAAAAATTTCTAAAGTGAGAAAGAAAAAGGGAAGACATCGGATTGAAGAAAAATCTAGTGTTTTAAAATCTCCTCAGCAGAGTTTTTGGCGGTAAAACCACTAATTTTGAATAAAAAAGTCAAGGTTTCTAAATAAACAAATTCAAAAGCTGAGTACATATTGGTTAGTTAGATTTAATTGCCAACTAAATGTTTTATTTGAAATTCGGTTTAATGATTTCTGAAATAAGTAAGTGTAACGTAAAACCTTTAAAAAGAATCCGACTCTCAGCCTTTTTATATCAACCACTGGTAATAAAACACAAATAAAGCCTTCTACTAAGTAAAGTTATGCTTTTACCCTTTAAAAAATTCTGTTATTGAACTAAAAATAAAAATCAGGTATCATGCTTTCCCTTCCTTTTTATTTTAATTACGATAATTTGTTCGAAAACACGAAAAATTAACATAACATAACTAGTTTTAACAACATAACCTAAACGTATTATAGGCTATCAGCTGTTCAAAGAAAGCGGTTCTTTACGAATCAATATAAAACAACTGATCTTTTAATATAACTACCAAAATTAAATTAACTATTTATTTCATGCACTTAAATCGGCCAAATTTCTTCGTAGTTCCGTAGTGTAGTGGTTATCGCGTGTGCCTTACGCGCAAGGTCCCCTGTTAAAAAATTTCGGCGGAAACAGAAATTTTTAATTATAATTAATTTAATATGACACAAACTGTACTATTGTATATCAATATAAACATGTTCTTTGAATCACGCGTCCCGCAAAATCCAACATCAAAACCAGCCCTAAAACATGATACATGTTAAAAGGTTTAATTTTTGTGAAAAAATATTTACGCTTCTTTAGTGTAAATACAGTAGAATTAAGCTGCAGAATTAGCATGTTGCAGTTGCATTGTATAGAATGGCGAACGTAGAATATAGTTAATTGCGAAATTTGTACTTCAGTCTGTCGCTGCGCTCTGCAGAAAGGAGTGAAAGCTGTAAGAAAGGTCGACCTTGGCCGCAGTTATTGAGGATGGCTCCAACACTGTCTGTGTCCTTGACTGTTTCAATTAATTTTATTGTGTTATTACCTTATTTGGCGTGTATAAGGAAAATTGTCCCAAATTCGGTTTGCAGCAGTAATAATTTTGTTTAAAAAAATGAAAATCTTTAGAGCCATTTTTACCGGATTTTCATTGAAACGGCAGTATTCGACGGGGCTTCGAAGTAAGTCCGAAGTAATTTTCATCTTTAGATTACTTTTTGAGAAGTCGTTAATTATTTCTTCGCAGTTTCGATACGAGATTGGCACAAAAATCGTGATTTCAAAGACGTTTACGATGAAAATCTAATCCAATCGAAGATATTGTTTGACTATCTGTTTTTCCGAGTCGATACTCGTTTCTCGAATTTTCTTTTTTCAGTCTGAACAGACCCCCAGTGGTTAACTCAGAGGTTAGAAGGAGATCTTATGTAAAATCTAGATTGTGTGTCACGAGGGCGCGCGTACACACACACACACACACACACACACTCTAACCCACCCACCCACACACACACACACACACACACACACACACACACACTCTCTCTCACTCATCCCCACCCCCACACTCACTCGCTCATTATCTCTCCACACACACTCTCTCCTCCCCCCCCCTCTCTCTCTCTCACACACACACACACACTCTCTAACCCACCCACCCACACACACACTCACACTCACACACTCACACACTCACTCTCACTCACTCACTCACTCACACACTCACACACTCACACACACACACACACTCTCTCACTCACTCACCCCCACCCCCACACTCACTCGCTCATTCTCTCTCCCTCTCCCTCCCTCCCTCTCTCTCTCTCTCTCTCTCTCTCTCTCTCTCTCTCTCTCTCTCTCTCTCTCACACACACACACACACACACACACACACACACGGTTATCTTTAATTTTAAGACTTTTCAAAAAAAGCTCATTCTAAAAGAAACAATTATAAAATTTGAATCAAATCGGTTTAATAATTTTTACTCTAGGACGTAATAACATCCACATAAATGGGCTACTTGTTACATGAAAGTCTGTTAAAGGTAAAATTGAAATACAGTATGCAGTTTTTGCGACGGTATATTTTCTCTTACTGAGTAGCGAGTAAGTTACCATTCACGTTGTACTTTGCTTCCTGGTTAAATTCATAAACTGTATGCGGTAAAAAGCGAGGTTATTTACATTGTATTAATTAGGCGTAATAAAATATAAACTTCTTTTAGGTAGCGTGTCGCGTACACACTACATGTTTTGGCTTTTGAAGAAACTAAATATTTCTTAATTTCGAGTTTGAAATTTTGTATGAACAAATATCTGTCGGAATAAATATCCCTAAAGTATAAAATCTGTTGGGACGATACAAAGTGATTTTGAGAGATAATTTTAATAATAGTTATTTGTAGGTAACGGTCACTGGCACTAAGGTTGCTACCACCACCCGAAGCAGTAACAGGATAACCACCCTCCTATAAGCTACAACATTAACTGCCTGTATAAGTGGCGCAGTTAGACGTTTTCATATGCTCTTGACATAAAAGTTCTTTTAGGTGTGTAAATGCAGACAATAGCTGCAGCAAATAAAAGTTCGCTTAGTGGTGTAAATGGAAATAGCTGCACCAATATTTGCTTGATTGTAAAATTTGTATTATTGTAGAATATGAGTTAATTATTGCAGAATATGAGTTAATTATTGCAGAATATGAGTTAATTAATTGTAGAATATGAGTTAATTAATAGCAGAATATGAGTTAATCCTTTCCTCTGGGGTTGAACAAATCCCTTCCTTCCTAGTTAATTAATTGTAGAATATGAATTAATTGTAGAATGTGCTCTAACTGTAGAATATGAGTTAATTAATTATAGAATATGTGATTACTGCAGAATGTGAGTTAATTAATTGCAGAATATGAGTTAGTTAATTAATTGTAGAATATGAATTAATTGTAGAATGTGCTCTAACTGTAGAATATGAATTAATTAATTATAGAATATGTGCTTACTGCAGAATGTGAGTTAATTGTAGAATATAAGTTAATTGCAGAATAATGTGTTAATTAACTGTTGAATTATTGAAATAATATTAGTGAACCCATATTAATTCACTCACTCTGAACTCAAGGAGTTCACTGTAAAGGCCAGTTTAACCTTAAATAAAATGGCGCACAGTTTAAATATTGCAATATTACAAATATTGCAAATATTACTTACAAAGGGCTAAGATAGTCTATAAAAAACTAAAGTGGCTCACAGTTCGAATAACGTATTTTGTTTTGTCCAAGTCTGTGTACTTTTGAAATATCTGAGTACTTTTATTGCCAAAAATCTGTTGAGCCGATTTTAGGGTTTTTGTCAGTAGTTTCTGTATTTTAAGATTAAATTGGACAGCTAAATTCCGTAAAATACGACTAAACAATTTTAAATAAAACGATTTTTGTTAATTTTTAAATAGTTTTAGTAAAAAAATGACTGGATTTTTAAGAATTAAAATTTTGACACCGCGATATGATAAAGTAAGTCTGAATGCTAAAGTTCATCATCGGTAAATTACTCTGTAGTGATGTGCACACAAATACACAGACTTCCAAGTAAATGCCATTTTTTTACTCAACAAATATATTAGTACAAATTAAAAAAATTGTCCACGATCACCTTCCCAGTACTTAATTTTTAAATAACACCTAGAAACTCTTCATTTCCCTCCTGTCGGAAAACATATGAAAAGGGTACACACAATACGAAACTTTTAAATTAAAGAAAGGGTGCACTTTTATCTGTTCAACCCCATTGTCGATGTGTAGCCTGTACTATATGTGCGTGTTTTGGTAACGCGAGACTCCTGAAGCGAGGGTAGTGGATGGTTGAGAGGCGCGATTGTTAGTAATTTAATTAACGGCAAAAATACAATACCACTGCGTCCCCTCGCCCCTCGCCCCTCTCAGTATGCAGATTGCAACGTTAGTATTGTGGGGCACGTCGACATTAGCGCCATCTAGAGTCGGAGACAGACCTCCCTACTGTCACGGCGAATTTAACTGTCTTGATTAAATTTGTGCCGCAGTCATGTTCCGCGCTTGGTTAATGTTTGTGCCCTTTTTGTACGTTAAAAAAATCTTTTGAAAATATTGGAAAAATCTGACGGCGGTCAGGTTTAATTTTGTTCAATTTACTGTTTTTAATTTTGTGCCATAGCATGACTGTGTTAAATTTGGTGTTTTCAATGGCCACCCAGATATTGCATTCGCATCACTGTCTGTCTCGTAATGTCGGCATTGAGTATTTTTTTTTTTTTAGTATGGTAGGCCTGTCACGGCACATTTCAAATCATTTTGTTAAGCTGAACACATTACTGTTAAACAAAACTTCGTTCGTTTTGTTATATCTTAATACATAATAATGAGCGACTTTATTGTGTCCGTCTCTTATTGTTCCAAATCTTCTTATACGACTTATATTTATTTAAATATCGCTTCCGAACTACTCATATCATTGTTGGGTTGAGTAGTCAATACTTAATTTTATCAAAATTTTTATTTTCGACCGTCTTCTTGAAATCGTCATGTGGTATTACGACACATTTTTATCGGTGAGCACAATTTCACAGTTCTTACGAAATGGCAGCTTCTAAAATATTTAGCGTGGAAGACACCTGTAAGGTCTACGCTCAGAAGAAATACGTGAATATTTTTTAAATTATTTTTACGCCAATCTGGTTTAGTGTGAAAGTAATCTAAAAGCATTATACTACACACGTAAACAGAATTAAGTCATTTCGAACATAACGGTTTTAAAATGGCGGCCAAGAAATGCCAACTTTACGCCAGATCCCTGAAAACTTATTAAGTCACAATAATTATAGCGTTAGTTCGGAAGCGATATTGTAGAAATGTACGAAAAAGACATATATTTAAAATTCATTCAGTTTTAGAGATTACAGATACATTTAGAACAAATGAAGGTTTTCAAAAAAGAATGAATCCATTTTTTTCAGTGTTAACAAATCGTGCCGGAATCGTGTCGTACTACCAAATTAAGTCGCCTTTTGAAAAATTAAGTTAATTTCTGCGAAATAGCGGAGGAAAATTCCAACGCATCATAACTAAGTATTAACTACGCGATATGTGAAAAATGTGGGAAAACATATGAGGGAATTTACCCCATCCCTAATTAATTTATTGTAATGTTTATATACGAACTACGAGTATCAAGTGTCAAAGCTGGGGGATGATTCACCGTTAATTAAAGCTGAGAAATCCAGTATTGTTAATCAGACAGTGTTCAAGTCGCCAGTGCTAGGAGAGACTGGAATTTCGCATTAAACAGCTTGGGTTTTTTGGTTACCTCTGACAAAAGGTTTTAGAACGGAATGAGGTTGATGGAATGGACTTCTTAGGGGAACAAACAATTGTGTTAGAAGGCGCTTGGCCACCCTCAAGGACCTAATGGTTCAGAGATTGCTTCTGCAAACGTATGGTTCCTTTAGTAAAAGTATTACATTATAACGAATGGTTTTCCAATTTCCTTTCTTATGCAACATGCAATATAATCGTAATATATTATGATTTGTGAAAACATATAAAACTCATCTGGAAAATTTTGTCATGTGGTTTAACGTCTTTACTATGTGACAGTTAGACGGAGGAACGTCGTAAAACATGAAAAAAATTTAATATAAACATACTAGAATAATAATCTTTATGAGAGTATGTGAGCGATCGCTGCTGGTGACACCTTGCGGCAGACTGATCAGCTACAGTTAAATAGATAATAGTACTGTCTATTATCTCAAACGTCTCGTGCCCTTGCAGCGTGTATAGCGGCAGATATTCCAATTACTTGGACTTTAGCCTCTGATATTGAGTACGCTTTTTATAATGGTGGCTGTACTTCGAGTCTGGCTGTCCTGAGATACGGCGCACACCTGGAATATAAACATAATCAACTAAATGCAGTACAGTTAATTCAATGCTTTGATCCTTAGTACCGTAATTGAACGGTATTGATTCCTGGAGTAGACATTAATTCACTTCCGTCACGTCACCGGAAGCGCCGTCAAACTACTTTGCGGTCGTTAATGGCCCAAACTGTACGCTTTAGTAGCTGTCTCCAAAAGTTTTCCTTTCGGGAGATTTCAAAAATAGAACCAGAAAATCGAGTGGAAATATAAAAGAACCAATGCCTGAAGAATATGCGAAAAGTTACCACTGTTTGATTTATTTGATTGTCAATAGTCTGTAATCTTTGAATAGACTACCTATATATAATTATAACCATAAACGTAAAAATCCATGGTGCTGCGGTTAGTGGAGGTAATGTTAAACAAATTTTTGATTTGGGACAACAGCCTTATCAAAGAGTTATTGTTTAACTGGTGCTATCTTTATTAACTTCTTCAATAATTTTGTTTTAATGTTTTTGTGTATGAATTATTAACGAATTTCAATTGAAAAATAAACATTCGGAGCAGCCATCATGGCAAGACTAAGATATAGAACGAAGAAATCGATCCTGACCCTCCAGAACCCGTTTTGAGGACCCGTTAACATTTATTTATATGTATTTTAGCGTTATCTCTTAACAATTTTGGTTTGGTTTGATTTAAATTTGGCACAACAATTGATCCTGGCCATAGCAAAGTTACTCTGTAAAATCAGTTGAACCGTTTTTCCTTAATCAGTTTTTGAAAAAAATCGTAACTTTACATTCAATTCTTCAAACTGCCAAGCTTCATTTTCATTTTTTTCGATGGAATTTAAAATATTAACTTCTGCAGATGTTAACGCTGATAACGACGCTGATAATCGTATTTTCAAAAATAGTGCAAAATAAAAAAAACTAACGAATTTTACTTCTATTACGGTTCATTTTAATTTTTTGTTTTTTAGTGTTTGGAAGCAACGCTTTCATCGTGTTAATGAGACAGCTGTTACCACCAGTTAGTTGTGAAATATTTGTGGATTTAACTAGGATACGATATATATAATTAATTAATTGTGTTTTAAACAACATTGTTGGTATTTCCATTTCTAGCGCGAGGCTTATTAACGTTTTCTTTTTAATCTTAACATTCTAACATGCGGCTGTTAATCAAACCGTTGACTCATTCTGACACAAACTATAAATTATCTCCGGCTAACAGCATATACAGTATTGACTAATATTTGTTCTTCATTGTGTTAACTTTTAGGTTATGTGGTTGTATAACATCGCGAATTTGAAGCTGCGGAAATAGTGAACCACATTATATGTCGAACGGGCAAGTATTTCCGCTAGTTAATTCTTTAAAAATCAAATTACAGAATTTTATTTGTCCGATATGAATGTAGTCCGTTTTTTATCAATAGGCCTATCTCTAAATCTAGAAATCTTAAAATTAATTGCTTTGGGCTAAACACGTTATGATATACATTGGATTGGATTGATTTATGCTTAATCAGAAGATAAAACGAATTGAAATCGTTTTGCAGTCGATTTCGTTTTCTAACTTAGCGTAATCTATGCAAGTTTTGAATGTTTCTCTTGGAGATTGTGGCTAGTTTTCTTTTTACTTTAAGATTTGCTATTCTTCCCTTGAGTAGGGAGTCTTTATTTAACCGAAGACGTATATATTTATATTTACTCAACATATTTACTGTACTTAACAAGAGATTGGAGCCACGTTACTGGTTAGGAATGTCGGCCGGTATTCTGGTACGCACCATTCATGGTAGCATACTGTACTTGTGTTAAGGAACTCTTGTCTGTCTGCTTTCTTGAATGAAACTTAAACTGTACCACTTGTGTTATCTCCTTATCCTATTTTGATTTAAACATCGAAATATTCAAACCTTGTGATGTAGACAAAACATGCTTTCTTAGGCCGTCACGTTCGTACAAAATTGGTAGATTTGAAATCACATTTACTGGAACTATTATGGTTTTATATTATGAATTTTCACTAAGAAAGAAGAACAAGAAATACTGAATAATGATGAATCACCTGTGGATAATGGACATATTGACCGGAATAAACGAAACTGGAACAGTTATATCGCTACTATGTAGTTTTGACCAAATAAATTTAATTTAAAGAGCAATTTTATTTAAATTGCTAAACAAACTGTGATAATACCAGTACAAAGAACGAATCATGTAAACTGCCAATAGAGTTTTTATTAATTTATCTGCTGATAATTTTTGTATAGCGCGCGCTCACGCACGCACGCACGCTTGCACCGATGAAGACGAAATTGATTGAGAGGTTCGTTGGAATTTTTCATTTAGGTGTGCCCTTATCCCAGTGACCATTTTTAAATTTTAACATGTATCACGTTTTAGGGCTGGCTGCGACGTTGAATTTTGCTCGTCGCGTGATGCGAGGAACGTGTTTATATTGATATAACAGTATATTTTGCTCGTCGCGTGATGCGAGGAACGTGTTTATATTGATATAACAGTATATTTTGCTCGTCGCGTGATGCGAGGAACGTGTTTATATTGATATAACAGTATATTTTGCTCGTCGCGTGATGCGAGGAACGTGTTTATATTGATATAACAGTATATTTTGCTCGTCGCATGATGCGAGGAACGTGTTTATATTGATATAACAGTATATTTTGCTCGTCGCGTGATGCGAGGAACGTGTTTATATTGATATAACAGTATATTTTAACAGTATATTTTGCTCGTCGAGGAACGTGTTTATGATATAACAGCGATGGAACGTGTTTATATTGATATAACAGTATATTTTGCTCGTCGCATGATGCGAGGAACGTGTTTATATTGATATAACAGTATATTTTGCTCGTCGGGTGATGCGAGGAACGTGTTTATATTGATATAACAGTATATTTTGCGCGTCACAAGTAAATTAATTATAATTAAAAATTACTGTGTTTCTGCCCGAAATCGAACCGGGGACCTTACTTGTGTGAGGCGATTGCGATGACCACTGTGAAAACGACGAAGAAGTTTGACCGATATAAATATATGAAATGAATAGTTAATTTAATTTTGGTAATTATATTAAAAATCAGTTTTACTTTTATAGTTTGTTGTAGTTTTATTTTCTTATTTTAGTAAATTTTGTTAATTTTTTTTATATACTTTCATTTTGCGTGACGGCGATGATAACCTTAACGGTTTTTCGCCGGGGAAAAAAAAATAAAGATCAGTTGTTTCATATTAATTCGTAAAGATCAGCTTTCATTGATTTTTTTTTTTTTTTTTTTTTTAACATCCGACTATTGTGCACACTTGGACTAATGCAGACGGTGGGATGATTTATAGCGTATGAAAATGCCAAGCCCTGGCCGGGAATCGAACCCGGGTCCTCGGGGGTGAAAGCCCAGTTCGCTATCAACTAGGCCACCGAGGCGGACCGATGTTTCATATTAATTCGTAAAAATCAGCTTTCATTGAACAGCTAATAGATTATAATACGTTTTAGGTTATGTTGTTAAAAACTACCTAGGCTATGTTAATTTGTCGTTTATATTAATTGATAACAGCTGATAGGCTGTAATAAGTTTCAGGATATGTCGTTAAAAACTAGCTAAGTTAATTTGTCGTGTTTTCGAACGAATTATCACAATTAAAATAAAAATGGAAGAGAAAACATTATACATGATTTTTATTTTTGGTTCAATAACAATTTTTTTTTTTTGTAAAAAGCTTTTAACGCTTTTACCAAAGTCAGCTGTTTTGGGAAATATTTGTGTGACATGAGAAAGTTTGTGTAATGTTTTTGCGCGATTTATTTGTTATTTATTATTATTATTTGGGTATGTATCATAGTGGCGTAATTGTGGATATAACGAAGTCACAGGCCGAGGCTACCGTATCGAGCGGAATTTGCCTGCGAAACCAGTGGTGCTAAATAAATATACACGAGCAAAGCATATCTCGTACAGAGCATTTTCTTTCATAATAAACATTTCTAAAGTGTAGGACAGGTTTTCTTTGATAAAGCTTTCCACCTATAAGTTGTGCAATTAGGTCCCTTTTCCATTCAACGGAGCCGTTGACAGCCGTTCAGACGTGATCGACGTGATCAGTTTCATTATTCAGGGGCGAGGCTACCCTAACCCCTCATTCTTCCGGTGTACCTTGCCTCTGTATTTTCATTATACCAGAGTGCCCCTAGCTCAGGTGTGTACACTAACACTTTATTTATTTTATTCATATAACAGCAATGAATACAAGTAGACCTAAGTAGAATTATGTTCATAAACTTAAGCATTATGTTGAAAATCAGGGGAAATATTCAAGTTTTTTGAAATATTTAGTAGTTTTTTCGATAGCTCTGGATTTTTGTTTGGGTGGTTATGTACTACATGCTGAGCAATCCCGATTTTTAACAGTTTTTTGTTCAAAAATTGGTTTGAAAAAAATGGCTCCGAGATTTGAGTAAACCAGATGACTTGCCGAATATCATCAAAATCGGTGAATTAGTTTAGTCTTCAAAAATATGCACAGATACTTAAAAAGACTGACGGATATCCGAGCAAAGAACTACTTTTTTGGATTAACGGGACCTGAAAACGGATACGTCCATAAGAATGTCAATTCGATTTTTACGACTACAATACTTTCTCTGCATTTTTAGGTCTATGACCTTGTTTGAAAATTTCATAAACTGGATTGAATATGTCATACCCAGTACTTTAAAATTATGATCATATATATTATTTCTCGACCCAACATCCCTTTTCTCAGCACATACTATTCGTACAGGATAAATAAAATATCTTCAGAAAGATTTTTTAACCGGCTTCTGACATTGCAAAACGATTTTGCGTTAAAACGTACTGTTTGTTGGAAAATTTTAACATAAAAGACGCTTTTAACTGTCATAGGCAAAACGGAATCATTGATGCGCATGCGCGGCATCACAAATCAGACAATATTTTGTACATTTTACGAAGCTAACTTATTAATCACGAATAGACAGTACCATTACAAATGCCACTTTTTTGCATAACGTGCTTAGAACAATTTCAGTATTTACTTAAAAGTCATTAAACTTATAGGTTATGTGGCCCTACTGACAGTTCCCTCTCCCTGCCCGTCGTAAAAGCCGGGACAAGCATTTCGAATACTAAACACATGTTTTGGACATTGTTTTTACACAAATATAGGCTATTTATGATTTCTCCTTCCGTCGTGCATCTATCTATTGTTAATACGGACATCATAAAATACGAACTAAAATTAAAGTGTCAAAATGTAGCTAGAGGTTATTGTGGACGTTGTAAAGTACAGTTTGAGGTTATTGTCGACTTTGTGATACACAAGGTAAGATAATATTCTAACATTTCGCATTTATTTACTTTTTTGTATTTGAATATTACGATTTCTCATTACACCTCTCTTTAACAACAAGTGATTAGGCCTATTATTTCAAATCGTTCGATTTTCGATTTATTAAAAAAATTTTTCTTCTCGTTCCAACTACCGCCTTTTCCAACGACTACTCTAATTTAAACGGCTGTGTTTACTTAAAACATTCATAGTGCGAAATTTTATAGTGTTTTTATTTATATTGTATTTTTATTGTATTTTATATTGTATTTTAACTGTGTAAATAATACAATTTATTTTATCCGTTCTGTTTTCTTGTCTTTATTAAAACTAGTTTTGCGTCTTCTCGATCTGTACGTTATAGTCGTGATGCCTTCCTTATAGCGTAATACCAGACCTTTGCTGGTACTGTCGAAATAAGGACTTTTTCAAAATGGTCACTAGGGACTAGTTTCTTTCTGGCATGCTGCCATGTAAATGTTATAAACATTTGTAAAAACATTAAAGTAACGACTGAATTTGTTTCTTTGTTCTTTGGATGCGATATTATCCTTCTTTCATTGCTTATCGTGTATCTATAGACTTAAGAGTTGATGACAGATGTGCTTCAAAATGAATCTATTGTTAAAACATTTGCAAACAGTGACAATGTGTACGACTGGTTGATCCTGCTGCAAGTGTGTTCCAACAACATACGCTTCACTGGGGAGTCAGTCTCGTTACTGAGCACTTAGGGCTAAAATTACGTGAAGATGTCCTCGAAACGACAGACGGACGTTTACAAAAACTATCAACCGTTAGGTTATATCAAATAAAACTAGTAATTTAAATGTATTCAAAAACATTTCTATAATATATCGGAAGAAAAGTAACGGTTTACGTAATTTACTCGTTATTAAAAAAAAGTAAGAAAAAATTGTTCAGTTTCTCATTTTCTGAGAAGTTATATTATTGCAGTTAAATTTTCTTTTCGGATTCTTTTTTTTATACGATGTGTTTATAACATCAAGTTGGTAGCATCTGAGAGTGTGAAATAATTTATACCAGTGTGCCAGTCAGGTACTTGTGTCCGTGTAGCTTTAAATATAAGATAGACTGAAATAAAAGTGGCCCAACTGTCAGCCTTGGCTTCAGTATCCTATTACTAAATTTGTATCCTCCGAGACCTCATCTTGTTTGGCCGCACTGCTCCCCAAGGCCTCACTAACCGCAACAACCGTGCTCTGCTTCCCCGTCACAAACTTCAAACATCAGGGTCAATATAACAAGTTTGAAATTCGGAGTTTTTAACATAGAACCCACTTACAATGCCTCTACTGTTTTGTTAAAATGTCTTTTTGTTAACAAACATACAAGTAAATCTGTATGTATCTTTCTTTCCTCTTCATTCGGTTTTATCTCTGTGATTAGCGTTCTTGTTTTGACCAATGAGTATTGGAGCGGCCATCATGGTAAGACCAAGACCAGAGACTGGAACATGTTACGATTAGTCGTTAAAACGTATTGTGTGTGTGTGTGTGTGTGTGTGTGTTTGCGCGCGCGCGCATGTTTTAGAACCTTGGTCCTCTACGTTCGAATCGGAGACTATAATCACTGTTCCAAGAGTCCCAAGTAGACTTGGAATAATATTAAATAACCTTAAACTAGCCCATAATTATGGTAAAATAGTTTCTATGAGTGCACCAAAGAAGGCAGTGTTCTCATTCGTTGGTAGTTGATTTTTTACCCTTTTTTTGATTAAGAGGCTTCACTCTAAGTACCCACAAAAAAAGTTAAACAGTAACTAGTAATTAAGATTATGACCCTATTTTTCGTCTAGTGGTCTATTTAGTCACCTCGTATAGGCTACCGCGGTTTCGAAACCTTATTGTTTCATCTTCAGGCCGCAATACAAAATGTCAAATCCCTCTGGCGAGGTCGTCACAAAGTTAAACAAAACATTAAACTTCACAAACACTAAACATAATTACACGATTAAAATGCACACGATAGAATTTGGTTTGGCCAAACGATACGTGCAACTCGTATGTCGTTACATTCCGGACTCAGAATATGAGTGTGTTTAGTATTTGTGACGTGTGTTTTCATTGTTTTGTTTAACTTTGTGACGACCTCGACAAAGGGATTTGACATTTTGTATCGCGGCCTGAAGATGAAACAATAAGGTTTCGAAACCACGGTAGCCTTTACGGGGTGAGTAAATAGACCAGTAGATGGAAAAATAGATTATAATCCTAATTATTTAAATATGTGGTCGGATGGCAGTGTTGCAATAATGAAAGTAACTATTAGCCTAACTTACGGAGTGAGATTACACCACATTTCCGCCATTTTATTTTGTAGTTGTCATCTTATAGCTTTGTAGTTTTAATCGTTAGGTCCTTGCGCTGACTGACATTCTGTTGCATTAACGCTGGGATCTTTGCAACAATGTATGCGCGTTCTTAGAAATTTTGGCAGACAAACACGGAACTAGACACGTTCCAAAAGCCCTGAAACACAATTTGTTGATAGAAAATATTTTAATCCCGACGATAACACAACTTCCGCCTGATGTACGCGGTCACTTCATTACTTCCAAATACAGCGCTGGCCACTGGCATTATACAGCTGTTTGGTACTGTATAAGTTTACTGTTTGGAAGTGGGAGTCGTGGGCAGCCGGCGAAGTTGTGAGTTGAATTTAATTAAACAAGTGACACATCTGTTGTCCGTAATGTACCGTTAACGTTCATTTATGGTCAGGCGTTTTTTGTTTCCTGTAATCACATTAGGCATCTCGAGTTCTCAGCTGGACTAAACGCGGTGGTCAAAATCCTTCAGAAAAAAGGGTGAAGTTTTTATTTAAATGAAACCTCCTAGCCCGTAGCGTCTAATTTTGCTAGTCTGCAAAAATTTTTAACTTGAATCTAGTGAAACGACATTTAGTAGCCTGGAAGAAAATTAATGCAAACAGGAAGGCCTATATATCAAGAATTTGCTGTGGTTTTTGGTGTCTTAAAACACCTTGGAAGTGTGTTTCTGGTGATAGTTTGTGTTTCCTTTTATAATCTTACATAGCTTAAGTTTATATGTTTTGAAAACATTATGGTTTTAAACTTTTAGTATAGACGGGTAGTATTTTGAAATTACTACCTCCTATCCAAAAATTCAAAAACTGTAAACAATTAAGTCTTTTTATTTACAATTGAATGTTGTTTCTTTCCCACTGTCAATGGTAATCTTGAAAAATCTAATTTGTATCAGTTTTCATATCCTTTTGGATGTCGGTGTGTAAACCGCTGAAAAGTGAAGACTAATGTATGAATTATAACTTATTACATTGTATCCAATGCCTGAACGATTTCATGGAGACTAATGTATGAATTATAACTTGTTACATTGTTTCCAATGCCTGAACGATTTCATGGAGACTAATGTATGAATTATAACTTGTTACATTGTTTCCAATGCCTGAACTATTTCATGGAGACTAATGTATGAATTATAACTTGTTACATTGTATCCAATGCCTGAACGATTTCATGGAGACTAATGTACGAATTATAACTTGTTACATTGTTTCCAATGCCTGAACGATTTCATGGAGACTAATGTATGAATTATAACTTATTACATTGTTTCCAATGCCTGAACGATTTCATGAAGACTAATGTATAAATTATAATTTATTACATTGTTTCCAATGCCTGAACGATTTCATGGAGACTAATGTACGAATTATAACTTATTACATTGTTTCAAATGCCTGAACGATTTCATGGAGACTAATGTACGAATTATAACTTATTACATTGTTTCAAATGCCTGAACGATTTCATCGATTTGGATGACGTTTTGGCATGTATGCACTTTTATTTGCCAATATCTTAAGTTCATTTTTTATTTTTCTCAAAAAAATTGTCTTCAAGCCCGTTTCTGGTTAATACATTAAGGAAAATAGGATTTTCTCAAAATTGGATTCAACGATGTTGACACTGAATTTAAACGGACGAGTATGGTCATCATTATGAAATGCGTGCTCGATATGAGAGGCTAAAGTCGACGTAATTTTACTATCTGCCGGTATGAACGCTGCAAGCTGTAAAAACTGGTGTTGGAGACGATTGAGAAAGTAAACAGTACATTAATATGTTTAATTAATATGTTTATGTTAATATGTTTAATTAATATTACATTAATATGTTTAACTGTAGTTGAACACTCTGCCACAAGATGCCACAGCAGCGAGCGTTAACAAATCTCTCGTAAGGGTTATCCTTATAGTACATTTATATTGAATGATGTTCATCACAAATTGCTCAGTTTAAAACGAAAAGATCTCCACAAAAAATCTGGTTCTGAAGCTTTGTTAAAAAAATCAGCTTAATTTCTCAAAATCAGATCATCTTATTGTTTACAGAATGTTTATACATGGAAGTTTGTAAATGAAATCAGTTTATGTAATTTATAATTACTTAAAGTAAGGTTGCAGAAAAATCGAAAAAACCAAAATAAACACTGAGCGTCGTCACTGTTTTTTCAGTTCGAAACGTAAATTTCTTTTACTATGCTGTACCATAGTTGACTAAATTTTTTAATATTTTATGATTGAAATTTGAATAAACCTGATGAACCGATTTCGAAAAGTTATTTCGATTAATTTCTTTTTCTAGTAGCTTTCAAACCGTATTTTAATAGCAACAGTGAGGAGTTTTTCGTGCTTAAAAAAATTGATATCATTTAGGTTTTACTTATGAATCTAACAGGTTTTTTCTTTTTTTATTATTAAGGATGTTTTTTAACGTATCACAAGTTTATGAATCGGATATGAGGCACATTAATTTTTAGTGTACTCTTCATTAATATTCTCAGTGTTTTTTCAACTGTACACATTTAGTAATTTTCTTTTCAGGAACTGCTACGAAATGATTTACATTCAGAATTAATCGGTAAACGCTAGCTTTTAGCTTATTGCCCCTACCTTCCCCTTGCTAGTCTCCCCTGGACGAAGGGTTGTGCCCCATACCTATTGTGTTAATAACGGACGAGGGCATTTCAGTTTGGTGTTGTGCGATTTTATCCCCCCCCCCACTATGTCTGGGTTACAGTAAAAACTGGGGATTGTCATTTTGTTGTTTATATCTTTCAGTGCATCAGAA
Organism: Callitettix versicolor; assembly: GCA_022606455.1. Lineage (NCBI taxonomy): Eukaryota > Metazoa > Arthropoda > Insecta > Hemiptera > Cercopidae > Callitettix > Callitettix versicolor. The sequence continues at coordinate 57,534,696 of CM040184.1, read as the reverse complement.
TGCTGTAAACGTGTTTCAAGTTTTTGAAATGGAAATCGTTTCAAAAAAATGTAAACTAACTACTATACAACGTAGGTTGACAGCTGTGTGTTTAGTAATCCATCAATGTCGTTTTGCTGACAATGATCAAATTTTGCGATTTAAATTTTTTTTACGATCCAATATCCTAAACTAAAGTTTAAATTTCTCTGCAACATTCTATGAAAGCATTGGTTTTTATTCGGTTTAAGCCTTGGTTTCTATCAAAGTTTTTTTTACTTGCACATAGACCTGAAATTATGCTTTCCACCGGCCTCTGACACTTTTTGACAGCCAATTTTCTTCTCCAGTAGGTTTTGCACAACAGCTGTTAGAGTAAACAAATTACATACAATTTATTTGTAAGTACAACTTAGTATTACTTGAAAAGAAGTGCGGCTTGCCGTTACCGGTAACAGAATAATCGTTTCACTTTGTTGTTATGCTAACGTGTGGAAGTGAATTTGCAAAAGTATTTTTTTATCAAACCCTGATTTAACTATGATAAACAGCGTTAAAGTCTGCATATAATAGCATTTAAAACTTTCAAATTGCGTTGAAAATAAGTAAATGAAGCTAGCCTGCTGTTAAATTACATTTTTTAAATTTCATCTGTTTTTGTAAATTCAAAATGGTAATTTGTGCAGTTTTTTAACGTTGATTACTACTGTGAATTAATTTTTTTAAAAATATTTCGACAAAAAATTTTTTAAAGATTTGATATGGCCGCCATTTTTAAACTATTGAACGAATTTCTGCTGATTAAACGAACTTATCAAATCGGATTACAATTGCAAATATAAGCGCGCACGCACACACACACACACACACACACACACACACACACACACAACACACACACACACACACACACACACACGCACGCACACACACACACACACACACACACAAAAGTTTTATCGAACCTTCAAAAAATGATCTGTTATCAAACTTTTTCACCATTTAATTATTTCCCAAACAAACCTTTAGAAATATATCGAAAAACGTAATTTCAGAAAAAACGGCTATTTTAACAAATTGCCTAATAATTTCTCAAAATCGTTTTGTCATATTTTGCTTAAAGTTTGCTCACTTGAAGTTCCATAACTGTTTTAATCCATCGAGTTTTAAATAAATGACATTCACGTTTTGTGAGTAAACAGAAAAAAACCAAACCTGACGGCGGTCGGGATTAATTTCCATTTTTACTTCCTAAATTTCAAATTTAGTATACTGGCTTGGTGAACTAAGTGTAAACCTTCGTAATTAAAAACAGATGTTCCTTTTTTTACAAGGGAAGGGGAAGACTAAACACGTATAAGTTTTGTTTAAATTTCATCAAACAAGTTAAAATCGATTTTGAAAAAATCATTTTATGTTACTTTAAAAAAAAATTTTTTTTCTTGAAAAAAAAAAAAAAAGTTCTGCAAATATGATAAACTGCAATTTTATACTAGATTTTATTTGTATCTAGCGACGGTGCACAATTTATGGGTTATTGGTGTGACATGACATTTTTTTGGACTCTGAAAAAGTGACGTTTTCTTCAAAATCAGAATTAATATAGTTTTCTCTCGATCGTCATAATAATGTTTACATACAGCGCTTCAAGTACTGTAGAGAGAAGGTAAACATTAACGTGAATAAAGACAAATTGTCGGAGCTTTGAAAAATGTTAAGGCGTTATGGCCTTCGGAACGATCTGCACGTCGTTAAAAATAACCGCCATTCACAAAAACGACCCAGTTCAGTGAATCGTTTATCTAGACGACCGGACTTTGAGGTTATGTTTATTTTAAACAATCCCTTGATTGATGGCCTAACAGAATAACAACTACGTTGGCGAAGCACAAAGCTTTAGTATCGAAATAAACTACAAAAGCTAAACTTTGTTGTATCTTTCTCAGATACGATCTCCGTGATTACACCAAAAACGTTAGCAGTTAACACTGTAATATTTTTAACAACATTGAGTTAGATTGTTGTTCTAACACGCAAAAAGTTCCAAAAATTAGTGATAGCCATTAAAACTATCACTTGCCGTTTTTAATGGCTCTCTCCGAAGTGATAAAGGTCGACATTTCCCGGATAAATTGTTCTCACTAGAGAATTTCGAAAACTGAATTAACTAATACCATTTTTTTAATGAAAATAAGTACAGAAATGAAAAAGGAGAGGGCTGAGAGTAGGGAAAGGAAAGAGAAAGAGAGAGGGGGAGAGGAGAGGGGAGGCATTATTCTATTCCTTTCTTATCTAAAAATTAACGTCCACTGTTATCGTAATGCGCAAATAGTGCAATATTTTTACTTGGCGTCTCCGATTACCCTTATTACCTGATTAACTCGCTTCTCCTCTAACCCTACCTCACCGTGTAAAGTGTAATTTGATAGCTTCAATACAGGCTATAACTTAACGAGAGAATACTTAGAAAATAAACGAAGTTCGTTTAATTTCTGATAAAAACACGATCTGCTATAACACGTTTTAAGATCTGATGAACATAAATATTGAGATCTTTAAAAAAAAGATTATTTGAAAGTTATTTGAAGGTGCAAAATAACATAAGACAGCGAAGTTTGTGGAAGACGATAACCACTATTACCACGAGAAACTAGGCATTCTTATTTCTTCAGATGACCGTCTGGATTAGTGTCTGCGTCCGACTACATCAGGAAATGTCAGTTTAACTGGCCATTGTATTGACGGCATACTTGGCTCCGAATGAATGGATGCTGTTATTTATTAGTCAGCTGACACGTGCCTCGTTACGCACGGAGTAGGCTTTAGGCTACAGAGGAAGTCAATTATCCACATTTGTTTAAATTGAATGGCACTTTTAAAAAAATCATTAAAATGCACTAATTAGCGTATTTTCAAATCCGGAAAATGAGCTATTTGGAGTGGGCATCGTGTTAAGAAAAGGTGGACCTTGAAAAGAGCACCGACCTCTCAAAGATTTTATGCACTGGTGCGCGCGCGCGTTTCAGCACTCTCACGTTCGCAGTTTTTGTCCGATTCAAATTTGAGACACAAATGGATTTTCGTAATAACTTGATCAAGGTCATTACTCTGTATAATCGGTTCAACAGTTTTATATCGGCGGCCATTTCATATCTGACAATATTCGCAACTTTTTTATTTGAACACTTTCACGGAAATATGATTTCGCCTTCGTAATCAATGTTAATGTCTACAACAATTAGTATTTTAAATGTTAAAATTCCGTTGAAAAGTACAAAATATAACGGCGGTCAGTAAAGTTTGAAAATTTAATACGCTAATATATGCAGATCGTGAAATCGGACTTTCAAAAACATAGGCTATAAGATAAACATTTTTTTGAAATTTGCTTCCATCACGCCAGCGAGGAAGTTGCCTGCCAAGATTCGTTAATCTTTCTTAATTATTACTGTATGTTATAATGTTTTTATTACTACTGTGGATGGGGCAAAGAAAATAAATAAAAGTTTTTTTATTTTTTCAGTTAATGTTTATGTTAATTGTTAAAGCCGACTCGGTGTCCTAGTTGATAGCGTACTGGGCTTTCACCCCGATAACCCGGGTTCGATTCCCGGCCAGGGCTTGGCATTTTCATACGCTATAAATCATCCCATCGTCTGCATTAGCCTATGTGTGCACAATAGTCGGACGTTAAAAAAAAAAAAAAAAAAAAAATGTTAATTGTTAAATGATTCTTTAGTATTTATATTAAATAATCTTTCTCTCTTTATTATGTTGTATGATACTTAATTTTCAGGTAATGTCGTGCAAAATAGCGTTAAAACACCACTGTGTCAATATAGACAATATTTTAATCAAAAGAACATAGTGCAAAAATATTTTAATACGTTAATTTCGCTAAAATGGTTTTACAAGTTTCTTTTTTGTTAAATGCTTGTATTGCATTATCCTCTAGCAAGACACGTTCATCAATTAAAAAAACCCGTTAAAACAAGTGTCGTGGTTTATAAAAAATAGTCCATTTCACTACGCTGCGTTGTTATGCCGATAAAAACGAATGAAGCCTGAAAGATGGGCCTTCAGGGAATTATGTCGTTGTTAGTGCTTTAACAGAAAATTTGAATTATTACCTCACTTCCACACCCTTATATAAGGGACATTTTTTTATTCTCGCAATTATTGTAATTGCTAACTATGACTATATAAATATTAAATTATGTAGTAAGAAAAAAATGCATACATTTGTTTTTCTTTTCACGAGTATTTTAAGCTTAACAAAAACGTTGGAATCTGTACTGCAAATATTAATGTAGGTATTTGCGGTAAATTGCTTTAAGAAAAATGTAGCAGACGAAGGAGTGACAGAAACGAAAACTTAAGGAAGTAATCAGTGTTCATAGTGGCCTGTTACATTATTCAACTTATTGCTGAATTGAAATTATGCATAACTGGTATTAAAAAACGGATCTACATTATATGCAAATATAAAACATCAGTTTTGTACAATAAATCCTACTGTTAATGCTCTAATAATTGTGATGGCTGGGCTGGGCATGTATTACAACGGCGTTCGTTAATAATTGAAATAACTAAATTACTTATTTATATACAATGGGCAATATATATTTAACCATAAATGTCCTAAACAATTAATTCGTTAATTAATTTTAAATATTTACTATTGTATTTATTTAATTCATAAATTTTAATAAATAATTAAATTCTGCAACAGGTTTGAACTCACTTCACTTAAGATTAGATTAGAAACTAGATGATGGGATTGTACAACACCAGACACTACGATCAACGAATCTTTGTGCAACTAAACCTCTTATTAAACCTTAAAATACTAGTTCAGCAGATTGGAGCCCAAAGTTCCAACAACCCACAGACTAGCTTATCGTCCTGGAAACAAAAAACCCTTAACCTCGCACTAGAGTTTCCTGTAGTTTCCTCCTCTTTACTGCATAACCTACACACAGTTTATTCGTGGTACATATCTGTCCTATTCATGAGCACCATTAGACCACAATGCTTTGTAATGAGCCTCATGATATTTCTGAATTATGCTCTGTCCAATATCTCTGCCACCCCTCTAAGTCCATGAGGAACCTTTCTAACTAGAAGCGCTTCCTATGGGAGTGCTCATGAAGGTTGTCCCATCTTGCTTGGTGTTGCTTGTTAATACACCTATTAACAGCAGACTCGCCAACGACATAGAAATCCCTACAACTCCGATAAACTCAGATGCAGATCCGAATCCAGCCAGTTGGTCAACCCCTTTGTGCCCCAGGACCCAGTAAAGAGTAACCGGTTAAGCAGAGATGGAGCATTGAGGTTCTCCCGACACTTCCAGACCAGCTTGGACCGAGTTATAGGACCCGCAAGAGTACTCACCTCAGTTCCATAAGTAGGAATCGCATTACTGAGCCAAAATGCAAATATAAACAATCAGCTCACTGGTAGACTATATTTATTTCACGAATTTTAATAAAATATACACAGAAAGCGTGATGCTATTTTACATATTATTTGTGTTTTCGTAAATCCTATTTTTTCCTACAAAACGTCCGCCTAAAGAAGTTTAACTTCCAAAAGCATGTCTTAGTAGTCAATAGCTACCATTGTAATAAGAACCAGACCACGTGATGCAATGAAAAGTACACCAAACGCGTTTTCAGTGGTCGTTAAAAACTTTATTTTTATAGAATTTCGGATACATCGTCCTTTTCTAATTTTGTAGGTTTTCCCCGTATGAATTCGACTCTTCGTATTCATAAATTAATTAAAGTAAACTCGCACATGAAGAAATTCCAGTCTAATTGGGACTGCATTCTATTTCAATTATACATTTTCCTGATTTTCGGGCATGTATTTTAATTTATTGTGTTCCAATAATGCTTAACTCATGAATTAAAACATTAAAAATTCGATGCACGTGTTTACTTTTAGTCATGATGACGTCATACGGGAATAAACAACGTAAATAACAAAATTCTAAATAGACGTAGTGTTTATTTACAGTGTTTAAATTTACCATCAATAAAGTAATAAAATAAGAAAACTTGAATAAACTAAACATCTTTAATTGAAATAGCTTTCCTATACGTGTTAGCTGATATTATTCTTCCTTTATTTACGACGTGTACTTTTATATATTTGTCCCACTATAACTAAACATCAAATATAATGCCGCATCAAATTTAAATAACAGCTTAGTTGAAAGGTATATCCATACATACACGGAAAGGAAAGGAACAGCCAGTCTTCAGTAATGATGTGTGGATTCGGATTAATACTGTATCAGGTAAAAATAACAGCTTAGTTTAAAGTTATATCCATGCATATGCGGAAAGGAAAGGAACAGCGAGACTTTAGTAGTGATGTGTGGATTCGGATTAATACGGTATCAGATAAAAATAACAGCTTAGTTTAAAGGTATATCCATACATACACGGAAAGGAAAGGAACAGCGAGACTTCAGTAGTGATGTGTGGATTCGGATTAATACTGTATCAGATAAAAATAACAGCTTAGTTTAAAGTTATATCCATGCATATGCGGAAAGGAAAGGAACAGCGAGACTTTAGTAGTGATGTGTGGATTCGGATTAATACGGTATCAGATAAAAATAACAGCTTAGTTTAAAGGTATATCCATACATACACGGAAAGGAAAGGAACAGCGAGACTTCAGTAGTGATGTGTGGATTCGGATTAATACGGTATCAGATAAAAATAACAGCTTAGTTTAAAGGTATATCCAAACATACACGGAAAGGAAAGGAACAGCCAGACTTCAGTAGTGATGTGTGGATTCGGATTAATACTGTATCAGGTAAAAATAACAGCTTAGTTTAAAGTTATATCCATGCATATGCGGAAAGGAAAGGAACAGCGAGACTTTAGTAGTGATGTGTGGATTCGGATTAATACGGTATCAGATAAAAATAACAGCTTAGTTTAAAGGTATATCCAAACATACACGGAAAGGAAAGGAACAGCCAGACTTCAGTAGTGATGTGTGGATTCGGATTAATACTGTATCAGGTAAAAATAACAGCTTAGTTTAAAGTTATATCCATGCATATGCGGAAAGGAAAGGAACAGCGAGACTTTAGTAGTGATGTGTGGATTCGGATTAATACTGTATCAGGTAAAAATAACAGCTTAGTTTAAAGGTATATCCATACATACACGGAAAGGAAAGGAACAGCGAGACTTCAGTAGTGATGTGTGGATTCGGATTAATACTGTATCAGGTAAAAATAACAGCTTAGTTTAAAGTTATATCCATGCATATGCGGAAAGGAAAGGAACAGCGAGACTTTAGTAGTGATGTGTGGATTCGGATTAATACGGTATCAGATAAAAATAACAGCTTAGTTTAAAGGTATATCCATACATACACGGAAAGGAAAGGAACAGCGAGACTTCAGTAGTGATGTGTGGATTCGGATTAATACGGTATCAGATAAAAATAACAGCTTAGTTTAAAGTTATATCCATGCATATGCGGAAAGGAAAGGAACAGCCAGACTTCAGTAGTGATGTGTGGATTCGGATTAATACGGTATCAGATAAAAATAACAGCTTAGTTGAAAGGTATATCCAAACATACACTGAAAGGAAAGGAACAGCCAGTCTTCAGTAATGATGTGTGGATTCGGATTAATACTGTATCAGATAAAAATAACAGCTTAGTTGAAAGGTGTATCCAAACATACACTGAAAGGAAAGGAACAGCCAGTCTTCAGTAATGATGTGTGGATTCGGATTAATACGGTATCAGATAAAAATAACACCTTAGTTGAAAGGTATATCCAAACATACACTGAAAGGAAAGGAACAGCCAGTCTTCAGTAATGATGTGTGGATTCGGATTAATACGGTATCAGATAAAAATAACACCTTAGTTGAAAGGTATATCCAAACATACACTGAAAGGAAAGGAACAGCCAGTCTTCAGTAATGATGTGTGGATTCGGATTAATACTGTATCAGATAAAAATAACAGCTTAGTTTAAAGGTATATCCATACATACACGGAAAGGAAAGGAACAGCCAGTCTTCAGTAATGATGTGTGAATGCGGATTAATACTGTATCAAGATAAAAAAAAAACAGCTTAGTTTAAAGGTATATCCAAACATACACGGAAAGGAAAGGAACAGCGAGACTTCAGTAGTGATGTGTGATTGCGGATTAATACTGTATCAGATAAAAATAACAGCTTAGTTTAAAGGTATATCGTTTAAAAGATAGACCGTATAGGTAGCCTAATGTATAAACATACAGTGTAATGTTTTAATTAATTATGAACATGAATAAATAAAAGTAGTTTGAATCATGTAGTAGGTACCATAAAAAAAGGGGATAAAATACTTCTTTCCATGACAGCTCTTCCAAAACACGGCACTTTCTCATTATCTTCAGAGGTTTATTAACAAGTCCTATAGATTAATAATGCAGATAGGCTAAGACAGAAAGTACCAACTGCACCCTCACTGTGTTTATCTCAGCTGTCAAGATAACGGATGAAGAGAAAGTAATGTAACAGCAATATTATTTGTCCTGCTTGTCCTGCTAAGAGCATTCAGTATGTTACAGTTAGCAGTTAGCAGTTGTATCTGTTATTTTTAGTTGCTAATTTTAATTAGTGTTAACAGATAACAGCTGCTAAAATAGCGCTTTTGAACATCATTATGCTGCAGTTAAAATTCTGTTCATTTCCGTTTATGAATAGCGGAATCGTGTACACATACAATCAGTTGAAAGTAAACACAACGTGATATGCAAGGGTTCCATGCGAAACACAGTGACAGACCGTGCTTGCGTTTTGTGTTTGTGTTTAGTCTGCACCATTTGTGATTATAGTAGTAAACACAAAAGTGTATTTGGTAAACATTATCACAGTGGTTCTGTTTATTTAATCAGAAATGAATATTGGCAAGTTCATGCGACAGGCAGGCTGTGACAAGTGGCAGAAGTTTAGTTGCAATTCCCCCCTGAAACCGCAACGACGCCGTGCGACCGTTTGTGGCTCGGTAATTGAATTGACAAGCTGATAGGTCTATTCAAACGTCCGTCACTGTGGTGCAGATATGGCAGCCAGAACTGTTACTTCAAGTAGACTACTCATCTTACTAGAGAAATTTAGTGTGAAATCATCACTAAGTATTCAGATTTCAATGAAATTATCTGAATAATCTTACAATGAACAGGCCTACCTACTAAACTAAACTATTGTGATAAATAATATCTTCAACATATATCATACACCTTATTATCCTGTAAAATACAGTTAAAAATATCTATTTACAAGACTAGGTATTTATAGGTAAGGATTGAGGAAAATGCTGTAGAATCTACACTTATCATTATATATTATTTTTCGAGTCAACATCCTTTTTCTCAGCATATACTATTCGTACAGGTATAAATGAGGTATTTTTGGGAAAGATTTTTTTAACCGGCTTCTGACATAGCAAAACAATTTTGCGCTAAAACTTACTGTTTGTGGAAAATTTTAACATAAGACACTTTTAACCCTCATAGGCAAACATCATCTTGGATGCGCATGCGCGGCATCACAAATCAGACAATATTTTGTACATTTTACGAAGCTAACTTATTAATTACGAATAGACAATACCATTACAATTGCCACTTTTTTGCATAACATGCTTAGAAGAATTTCAGTATTTACTTAAAAGTCATTAAACTTACAGGTTATGTAGCCCTACTGACAGTCCCCTATCCCTGCCCGTCGTACAAACCGGGACAATCATTTCGAATACCAAACCTGTTTTGGACACTGCTTTTACACAAATATATTTGTAATTTTTTCTTCTATCGTGCTATTTTTTCTATCTGTTGTTAATCGCTTTTCGATTTATTTTTTAACGCGTTTTCCCTTCCTTCCAACTACCGCCCTCACCCCAACGACTACTCTTATTCAAAAGGCTATGTTTACTTAAAACTTTCATAGTGCAAAATTTCGTACAGGTTCCCTGGTTATAAATTATTCAATTACTTTATTGTAAAAGTTACTAGTATTTTTTATCAATAATAATAGCCTACTGAGAAGCAAAGTTTAACGAGTCACAAGTACGTTTGGTAATTCAGTGTAACTAGTTTGTAAAACAAGCACGTGGCCATTATGTGATACACAATTTCCATCTGGAAACGGAAATGTTGAGTTATTTTGCTGGACTGGCAATACAATTATGTTAAAAAACAAGATTCCTAGTTTTCTAGGAAATTGTGTAAACAGTTACTAGACTTGCATACAGATAAATAAGGAAAATTACTTGGTTCAGTGTTATGGTCAATATTACGTCTGAGGTATACAGGTTTTAATGCAGCGTTTCAAGACTTGATTTTTGCCGAGAGTTCGTCTGTCTTGATACTCATCCGGAAATATACATTTTATCGGGTTTTCTCTTAAGTTCAAAAGGGCTTGGTGGTTGAGGTGATCAAGACACAGGCCATTCTGCTGCGCATCTAAAGGTATTATGTTCGAGACTGTTGTTACTGCTGAAACCTTTACCATTTCCGGTAACGCCGATCCATCGTCCTCATAAGTTTCACATAAAAGATGAAAGTTAAAAAAAATTGGAAGTTTAAAATTACTGCCATTATCGCTTAAAACAGTTTATCTCACCTTTTAAATATCATTGAAAATTCTAAAATTAACCCTGACCGAAAATAGATTCATTTAATCTCAAAGTTTTAACTATGATTACCGTAGTGATATTAGAATTTTTTTTATGTGAGCTGAAAGTGTCACATTTTAATTTATTTAAGATTTACAAAGGATTACAAGTTTTTCCAGAGTTTCGAATTTTCCCAAATTCGTTGTTGTCCAGTTTCGTTCAAATTCGCCAAATTTGAATCTTATGGAACGAAAATTGCTACACTATAGCGTTGAATAAAACACATGTAGCCTAATTTGTACTGTATAAACATTTAATTGCTCTTAAAATATGTTCTGCAGACAGTGGATCAATGGACACTTATTGTTCTCGGGAATTACAGTGATGCATACTAATAATTCCCAATGAAAATTCATCTTGTATTGCTTGCCTGGATTTAACTTTCTCAGTTTTGTCAATCGACCGTTTATGGGAACGATTCATGATTCGTGACGCAAATTAAGAGATGGGACTGTTGTATGTGTGCTCATTGAATATAAACGGACTAGAAGTACAGCCACCATTATACAAAGCGTGTTCGATATCAGCGGCTAAAGTCCAAGTAATTGGACTATTTGCCGATACGAACGCTGCAAATTGCAAGGATAAGGGGAGACGTTTGAGAAAATCGACGATACCTATTACACTGCAGTTGAACACACTGCTGCAAGATGCCACCAGCAGCGAGCGTTCACACACTTCTCATAAGGGTTCTAGTACTTTTCTATTCAGTGGTGTGATTTTATACTAATATGAGTAAAATTATCTGCCAAAACTGCCAAGCTTCAACATGCGTGATATTACACAATGTCACGCAAACCCTATATAGTATAATAGGCCAAAATGCTCACACGTCGTTATGTTATATTACTATGCGCAAAAACAAATACATATAGGGGAGAGAGGGGTAATGACACGCACTTTAACATTTTAGTTTAGTAATCGTTCTAAAATTCAATTTTGAGATTTATTTTCATTTTAACGTATAAAACATACATTTGTCTTTACATTGGAACTAGAAAATTACTATATCCAGTATTCATTTTCACTAAATTATTCAATTAAAAAAAAATTGCGCTGCGTGTCATTACCCTTAGGTTTCGGGTAATGGCACGCATGAACATGCCGTAATTAAACAACGACACCAGTGATGTATAAATTGGTTTTAAGTATATCTATAAATTACATTTTTAGTTATTCTTTACAGTTTTTTTATAATTATCATTAATGCAATGTCACACTTATAATCTACAGCAGAGTCTAAACCACTACATTCTGAGTGGAACCACCCACCACATTAAACACATCTGAACCACAGTTCATTTTTTTCCAAATTCTTGGCACAGGATGCATGCATTGTCCGATTTATTTTTTACCGGTAACATTTTACCTAAATCATCCACTGTGGTTAGTTCGTCATCATCGCCTGATTCACTGCTTGTTTCATTGAAAAAGAGACTTTTTCTAGCAACCTTTTTCTTCCTATGAGTGCTATCTATTTTTTTTCATTCGAGCTTTTCCCCTTCTTCTCTAGTTTAGACCTAAGCCTTTTCTGTTTTCTCTTATCTCTTTCTTCAGGAGCTTCTTTTCGGGGTGTTGCACTCAATATCTGATATTGGTTTTTCCTTTTCTTTGACTTTCAGGGCCGTTATTTTGTTAATAGGAATTGGGGATATTGCAGTGATGGGAACGTTTTCTATTTCTTGCTGTTTTACATGGCTTGCTTGTAATGATTCTGCTTGTGTTTCTTCTAGAGTCACTAATTCAATTCCAATAGTTATAGCTTTGGATTCTACTAAGAGAAGTAAGTAGCTTCCGGCTGGCGAACACTCAACTGTGGATTCCTCTTCAAAAATCCATCAGCCCAATCTCTACCTGCCTTTTTGTACCTGCATTAAAAGTATTCTTAAGTTTTTTTTTTTTTAGCATATTCATATGCAATTCGAAGTTGAATTGGAGTAATGCCGTAAAACAAATTCGATAGCAGAATAAGATGATGAGCTATTTCTTTCTCTTGTTCTACAGAAAATACAGCTTTTCGCCCCATTCTAGGACCATCGGTTATAAGACCACATTTCATTCTCGTGTGAAGCGTTGCTTCGTGAATACCAAAATGTCTTGCTGTTTCTCTTATTTTAGCTCCGTCTTTGATTGCTTTAATGGCCATCTGAAGTTGCTCTTCAGTCCATGCTGCTTTAGAGGTTACTCTGGTTTGTTTCATCAAATTGTACGGAAACATAATGTACTGTGCCAGTTGTCTGCTGCCGTAAAGAACAGTCTTAACTAAGCCTATGTTAAACAATGTTTTTATTATAATTTATATCTCAATAGTGGTTTGACTTCTCATTACAGGTTTTAATTTACTGTAGTGCCAACAATGTGTTTCATAACACACATAAAAGTGAAATTTAAAATTTATTAAATAAAATGGTGTAAGCTATGTCTGTAACAATAGAAGTTGAATTTAATTTTAAAAGAGGGCATTAACATTTTTTTTAATAAAATTATTTTTAATAAAAAGATGTGTAGCATTACGCACAAAATACATGGAGAAGTTAGGTTTTTTCAAAAAAACAAACTCAAAATGAAGGTACTCGACATTATGATTTAGTAAGAGTTGGAAATGAAACAAAGTACCTCAGTAGAAATATGTAAAATCGAAAAGATAGTACTTTCGGGTATTAGCACGCACGGTGAGGAAATGACACGCAGTTGGGGGTAATGCCACGCGGACGCGTGCCATTACCCCGCATGTCGCCATTGTGGAAAAAATCATCATACTCGTCACACAAGCATCAAACAAACTTTGTTTAATATAAGTGCTATTTAAAAACTATTATACTTTCGAGATATGTATAAAGAAAAAGCTGAATCTAAACTGATTCAATAAATATCTTGAAGCAAACTTTCCAGATCAATTCAACCAAAATTGAAGGTTTTCGAAAAAATTCTTTATAACAACACACTTGTTCCTATTGGCAGTTTCTCATACACTGGCCACTAATAAACCTAAGGGCCTACAGATTGCAGCACTTTACACACTTCTAACCCTTATAGGCATCGCTGAAGACAGGTGCGTGTCATTACCCACTGCGTGGTATTACCCCGCTCTCCCCTAGATCATTGTAGGCTACTGTATAAACAGTTTTAAATACAATTAAATATTTAAAAAGCTCAAATATAGCCTTCAATGAAGTACACAAGTAAAACTTATGAATTGATGTTCTTCCAAAAATCTATTAAAGAAATACGGAAAAAAGTAAAAACACGGTTTGATGACAGGGTGAAAAAAATTTAAAAATGCGAATTTAAAGACGGTGAATTTCTTTTTGAAGATGACCTTTTGGAGTAAGATTTGAAATGACCTATTGGCAAGCAAGATCAAGGTGGAACCTAATCCCGGCACCTTGAAATGAGCACCGATCCTGACCTCTAGATAATTTTTTGAGAGGCTTGCACTCTCACGATCGTAATTTTGGTCCGATTTGATTAAATCGCCAAAACAATCGGCACAACAATCGATTTTGATAATAGTCAGTAAAATCCTTTTAACAGTTTCATAATGGCATAATGGCGGTCATTTGAAATTAAAAAAATCTACATTATTTTAAATTTTGAAATTACATTGAAAATACGAAAATAAATCTGTCGGCGGTCAGGGTTCATTTTCGTATGTCCAGTGTATTTTCAGAATTTAAATTTATGCTTTTTTAATTTTCCTTGTGCCGTTGAAATGGTATTTTGATAAAAAAGCATTTTTTTAAAGGTTAATTTAAGAAAAACATTTTGATATGAGCATGTTTGTCTTTTATCTAACGCATACGTAAGTTTTTAGTAGCTAATTCTACGCGCGGATGTGCGAATTCTTTTGGACTTTAATAAAGTAGCGTGTCTTCAAGGACAAAAACAAAACGTATCGATCTTTGACCTTACAAATACGATCCAGTAAAGTAGTGAAAAGATTGTAAAATCAGACTTGTAAGAAACCTAAGATATTCGATATTTTAATAAAGGCCGAATAAGAAACCACTAGGCCTAATAATGATAATTAATTAAAAATAGAAGATACATTCAAAAGATATATCGCATCCATTTTTTATTCTTTCTAACATCGCGTGCAATTATTTTAACCAATGCCTGAAAATCGATGGAATATTCTCGTTTCAATTGCCGGATTCGTGAAATACAATTACTCTTTGGTAAACAAAGCGAGGCATTATGAATGTCCTCATCCCACGGGAGCTGGAATAATAAGATTGCCAATTGTAAGCTACAAAAGGAACTTCCCAGTAACCCGCCCCTCCCATTTTTTATTTAACTTGCTGGGTTCAGCTTTGTAAGAGGCCTGTGTTTGCTGTTGTGTGAGTAGACATTCTTTCAACAATAGTTACGCGAAGCGTTGGCGCCAATAGGCTGCACTTAAACAACATAATGTAATGCCATTGTTTATGTGAACGGCATACTGAATAGAATCGCTAATAGTTTTAGTAACGCAATCTATCTACTAGAATATTGTAATTATAACTTTTACTTTCCCACTAAGTATAGGCCTACGGAATCTTAAGGATTTAACCTATTCGATGAAGTTTGTCATGCACGTGTAGTTTGCACATATGCCAGGACTATTTTTCGTTTGGAAACTCTCTTTTTGATAAAAACATAGTTAAAATTAACAAAAATAGAATTTTATAAAAATCGTTTCTAAAGATATTGATCAAATTGTGCTCGAATTTCGATATCCAGAAACCTAAAATATGCTGTAAGTTTAGTGCGCGGATGAGGGGAGGCGTTGCTGATTGGAAACCAAGTAGGTGTTATCAAATAGAAAGCATCGCTTGTAGCCAGGTGGTCTGATTTTACTCAGTGTGTTCACTGAATTTCTATTTAATTAATTGAAAAACTCTTATAACGATACATTTTTCTATATTATACATTGTGTTGTGTTATTGCTACAGACAGACATTGCAACAAAAATCAAATAATGGTACCATTATGCTACCCAAAAGTTCGGTTGGGGACTCGGTGGTCGATGTGGTAAAGCACCGGTCAGTCTGCTGCGTCTCTGAACTGCGCACCTTAAGGATTTTAGTTCTAACCGCAGTTAATCCCAACCGTTAACGCTGATCCCTCGTCTTCATTAGTCTAACTAACATAAAGTATAGACGTAAAAAAAAAAGTTTGGGCAATTTGAATTACAGTTTGTGGTATGACCTGCTGTCAGTAGAGTAAGCAAACAGTGAACCAGTGTGCCAACAGCTGTGACGGTGAAAGGCAGCGTGCTAATATTTTCGTACGTTTTGTGTAACGTTGTGTTTTAAACTTGCGTAAATGGCGGATTTCAACGAGCGGAGAACCTGGATCAAATTTTGCTTCAAGCGTAAAAAACCTGCTGCAGAACCGCATGCTTGTGGAAGTATTTGGTGACAGTGCTATGAGAATGTAAAACTTCTTTTGTGATACAAACGCTTCAAGGAAAGCACGTCAAGTACGCAGCAACGTGGAGTCCATGTTGGTTTTTTTTTTTTACATTAAAGAGGCATTATTTACAAGGAATTTAATAATGCCCCCGTCGGTCAAACTGTCACTGGAAAGTTTTATTGTGAAGTTAAAGAAGTACATGAGAGCATTAGGCGCAAACATTCAGAACAGCGGGAGAACCAGAACTGGGTTTTCCACCGTGACAACGCGCCTGCGCACACATCGCTAGTCGTTCGGATTTTTTTTGTCTTCCAACAGTAGTGATTTACCCACGCATCATCATCGCCTGACTTCGCTTCGTGCGACTATACTTTCTATTCCCCAATATAAAGTTAAGAAACTTAAAGGCCGGCCATTGGACACAATTGAAGAGATCCAGGCAGAATCGCAGGATGTGCTTCGAATACTTAAGCGGTCATTCCACTAAATCCGTCAGAGTACGTTACGTCGACGTATCCAAACGCAAAACAACTGATTCATATTGTTCTAGACTACGCGCCTTTCCACGAGCTACGTCACGTTAACGTCGCCTTCCGTGGTTAACGTGCCGGATTCCACTGGTCCAGCTATTAGTTGGCGTACGAAGACGTATTGAAAAAATGAATAAAGAAATTCTCATTGCCGAGACTCGTACGATTCCTTCGAGAACCAAACATGTCACACGCACGAACTGGACTGGCCACGGCACGGCAACTCGACGTATTCAACGTGCTGCAACGTACTTGACGCATCCGTCGCTTTACGGATTCAGTGGAATGACCTCTTTACACTCGCAGACTTCCAGGGATGCATGGAATCATAGAAAAAGACGCTGGAATTGCCGTACTCGTACTCAAGGAACCGTATTTTCAAGGAGACGGTGGAAAGTAGGAGTTATGAAGGATATAACGCATGTGTACATTCACTTCAATGTAAATTCATTCAAACAATAGTCATCAACGTATATAGTTATGATCATTAATATCAGTTATATGTGGTTAAATATCAGTTACGATCTAGTTACACTTCTAGCCCGGGAAGTACCGCCCCAGGATTGCTGAGCCCATCTTGTTAATCACTGTCCTGACGAGCCGCGTGGTGAGGGTTGCATTTATAGATCCTGTAGTTATTTTTAAACTCTTTACACCCTTAGGCGAAAACCGACATTAATTCGTTACATCAACAAATATATAATTTTAAAGTTTAATAAAAAATTTACCATAGCCTACATGTTACTTTAATGCGTTTTAATGATTTGTGAAACCCTACATTTGATCCAAGTTTAATAAGAATTATATAAACGTTTTCTGTTTAAAATGTAGTTGATTCAAAACATAGATTCAAAATATCTCGTAAGAGATATATGAGCATGTGATTAGCGCTAGTTTGAACAAAGTCAGTCGAAACATTTTTGTTCTACGAACAGATCTGCACTTTGTAAAAACAACTTTGTTTACCGTAAAGGAGGACTGAAAACGGCCATTAAAAAACGAAACTAAATTTATGTACAATCACAATACCTTCCTCTGTATTACTGGAACCTACAATAACACAATCTCTTTACGTCTGCGTATGTTGTATTTATAGGCAAACAATAGCTGTCTGTCATCGCTAATCCTTCCCCAAACTCTACGGATCTGGAGGGAGTTTGGCTTGTAGGCAAATCGCTCGGATCTCATTAACCGACTCATCGAGCCTTCATAACGATCCCACTGAGGGTAAATTAGAATTTCTGCTACAAGGGATGATCAATTAATCCAATTATTAGGCCTAATTAATCGTGTTAATTGCCTTTGTTCGTTATCATTTGCTTGTTTTCATTTTGTGGTCCAGGTTTGGAGTATTGCGGTATTTCTAATACACAATGAGCTGTTAGTAACCACTTGAGACAAGACTTTGTTCTTTAATACTTTATAAACTTTGCAGTATCTAGTTAACAACTTTCGGCTTGTTACTTCGTAATTCTGTCTAAGCTTATTTGTATAATAAATACAAACAAATGCGAATGAAAAAATCCTTGCATATTCGACCTTATGTTTTTATATTTATAGAGTCGCACTCGAACACACCAGTTGAATTCAAGGTTTTCCCACTTTTATATCAGCCATTCGATAAATAATTCCGCTAGGCGTATGCAATAAACTAGGCAGTCTTTACTCGACTGTGAACATTGAAGTTGTTTTTGCTGTAAATTTTCACATTTTCACTGTTTATGTTTCGTGGGTATATGCCCACAATAAGGACCTTTATGTTTTCATGGGAGCTATGGTAGCCGGTATAACGTTGCTATAGCGCTTCCGTGAAACATTTCCGAGCTTAGTTCTGCATAAATATAGCTTAGATTATATCGACCGATGACAAAAAGATTTTGACTTCGTGTTCACATTCACTCGGAATATTCGATTACGAGTTCGCCGTATAGTCCTTGTTATTTATATTACTTCTGATATAGCCTATTTATTTCTTAAATTGTATGTTTGGTTTAGGCATAGAGAATTACATTGTTGTGTTCTTGCGGAGCTGAGTAAGCATGGTGGCGGGGAAGCGAAGTCAGCTTCAAAACTGAACCTAGTCAGTCGAAGCTCAGCTACTCCGCTCAGCTCCGTTACGCTTTCAGTGACCGAATGTACGTTAAACAATAGGTAGTTCGCTTTGCGTTTGGTGGCCACCTGGCTTTACTTGTGACGTCATGATTTGGAGAAGTGGCGTACGGTATTTACGATCATGTTTATAGTGAACATCTTTTAGCGAAGTTCGTAATTTTTATCTATTTTTTGATTTTGTTGTTATTGTGTGAATTGTGAGTAGTAAGTAAGAATTTGCAGTAGTTAATTGTTTAATTGTTGACAGAAGAAGAGAAAGAAGAGAAAAATATAGGGTCCGCCAATGAAACAGGATGATTGTAGGTGGCCTTGAGACAAAGTTGGCAGGTAATGGGGGGATGGTTACTGGCGCGTCACCACCTGCACAATCTACCATTTAGTTGCAATGGATCGTTGAACGGGTAAACAATGCGGCTATGCGGTGAAAGCGTATTATCAAAATGGCGAACATTTTTTGCAAACTCGACGTGCTTTCCGACGTCATTTTAACATACCGTGTAACCAGCCTGTTCCGTCAGGTAATGCAATTCGAACATGGATAAACAACCTCGAGCAAACGGGATCAACCTCTTAAAAAAGAGGCAGGAGTGTAAAAACTGCTCGAACACCTGAAAACATCGCAGCTGTTCAACAGACTATGGTTACAAGTCATCGCCGATCAGTCAAACATGCCCTTCGCATCGGAATAACTGACATATCTGGGGGTGATACCTGTTTTTGTTTTATGGGAATACCTAAAAACAAAAGGTTTCAAGCAGATCCACCCACAACCATTCAAGCTCTCAAACAAGGAATTGTACGCGATGATTGCGGCAATACCTGTCGACATGCTGCGAGAGGTCATGCAAGACTTCCAAGCCAGGCTCCAGGAATGCCTTAACTGCAATGGAGGACATTTGGTAGACGTAGTGTTCAGAAAATAATATTTTTTCATATTGTACCCATAATGGCTATTCTGGTACTTTTAATTATTTACTAAACATATATTTAAAAAGTTTTTTTTCAACGATAAATTACTTTATTTAATCATACCGTTTCACTGGTGGACTCTGTATTTAAGGTCCTCCATATCGTATAATTTCTATATTCTTTCACAGTGGCAATCACTTGCACGGAATTCATGACGAATCAGACTTGAGTTAATACTGACGCTGAGTGAGGTCTACATTTTTCAGAAAATGCTGGTGACGTAATCCACGCAATTCCACGCGGCCTAATCGGATTGAGTGCCCCTCGGAACTACGTACGGTGCGGACAACTGAGAGTAGTCTCCTGGAAACAGTATTTTTTCATAACAAAATCCGATCAGTCGATAACGGGTTTGCGCCTATATTTATTTTGTTCAGCGGTTGTACCCAATTCGTTCACATAAAAGTACTTAGAAGCAGATTATTCCCTTAACTGTTCAAATCATCACATTTTAGTGGACATGCCTATAATCTACCTCATTGCGTTTAATAAAGTTCGCAATTAGTAAGTTTCGTTACACAAATATAGCGTTATCGTTTCAGTTTATCCGAGTTTTTCATGGTTTTACACAGTGCGTCAAAATATTTACTGCAAAAAATAAAACAGATTTGGTAAAAATACTTTTAATATTTCGTCCTCTTAGATATCCTGCTTTTCGGAATGTCTGGGGAGATAGCTATGTGTGTTGAGATTTTGTTATATGGTTAGTGTATACTTTTAAAAATATTTATACAGACATAAGATCTGTATACAATGGTTCTATTAGACAAAACAACAAAAACTCCAATACACACATGGCTTTTCATGCTTCGTTTAGCATTAGTCTGGATCTGACTTTAAACAGATTTCATTTTCATTGGCTCTTATTAAAGATAGAAACTTGAAAATTGGCGTAAAGCTATAAATAATCTTCAAGAATAAATGTAAAAAAAGTTTTAAGATGGCGACCGCCGAAAGCTAAAAAGTAATTTTTACAACGTTACAACCTCAAAACAATTAAGTTCGACATAGGCTTATTAAAAGTTTTGTTTTTGCAAAAATGCGTTCACAAATTACTAGACAAGACTTTTTAAATAAAGAAAACACGGCATGTGTTACAAAGATGGTAGGCTTATTCTCGATATATTCAAATTTGTTTGTGTTTTGTAAAGTGTGTTGGGTAACGTATTTGTGGGCGGATTTTACAAAAAATAGTCATCTTTTAAAACTTAAAGTAAGCCTATGTTGAATTTTGATTTTTGTTCTCGAAAGCAGGCCTACTGATTTATCAATTTTTTAGTTTTCGGCTACCTCTCTTAACTTTATTTGGCCGTGAGTACAAATTTGTTACAGTTATACCAGGTGATCGTGGTGTTAAATTATCATTTTGCTTTCAATTTTCTATTTTAACTAGAGCTGGGTGAAAAATAAATTTGTAAAAATGACATACAGACTGACAAAGCAAAGTTGAACATGCGTGTAGTTGAGTTTTATTTTTGTTTGCTCCATAAAACTGCTTCACAAGTTTTGATAAATTTTCACACATTTTGTATAGCACGTGTATGGGCTAAAAAGTATGATATTTCAGTTGTAAGAATGTTTTATTTGGAAGTAGCCGTATCACCCTTTTGCAAGGCCTCTTATCTGCCAGCGCTCCTGTAAGTGCATTCACTGCTCTCTTGTCGACCCCTTGTCATCCAATGCCCCCTTGAGGCTCCCAGACCCCACTTTGGGAGACACGTTGATCCAGCCTAAGAGGAAAGCAATCTTGTATTTCGACAGCTCATGCCTTTATTATACGTGCTTTACTTAATGGAGTAGCGAAACATATAAACCTTCGACTGTAGCAGTCACTCCATTCCGTATTCAAGAGCTTAATTAAACGGCTTAACCAACGCCTCTGCAGTACTTAGCTCAAATCAATCTTCAGACTGTTCGGTTGTAATTCTGTCTTGCTGTAATTTGAAATACATAGAATAAATAATGTAAAATGCACATTAAAATAGTCACACACACAAAAATACATGCTATCGTTTCAGGTGCTATCGACAAAAACATGAGAAAATTTTAGAAAAATCCATAATTTTTTAAAATCGTTTTACTAAATTTCGATCATAGGCTGTAAAAACTAAAATTCTTAACTAAAGTTAGTGTACAGATTCGAAAGTAAAGTAATTTGCGGCTCTAGAGTTAGGCAACCTAACAGCGGTCAGAGTTTAAGATTTTCATTTACTTTCAAATCATTAAATTTATTTATTATCTAAAATTTGCTACACTAACTTGAATTATGAATCTTCATTATGACCAAAATTTGAGGAAAATCTGATAAACCTAGTTTGAAAAACTCTGCCGATTTTTAATTTTTTTTCAAATTGTATTTTTTGGAACTGTAGGCTAACTATAAGTTTTGTTTAGCATTTATGAACTATATTTGAGCAGAATATGATCAAAATCGTTAAAACAGGTTTTGAAAATCCGATTTTTAACAATATTTCCGTTTTTTATTAAAACAGGACTTCAAATATTTTTGTATAAATTGCCATACAAACAGGGGAATAAGATCTTTAACATACACCATACATTCATTAGTTAATGGGAAGGTATAGTGACGAATTAATGTGGAAGGATAACTAGTGTACACAAAATTTCTCAGATTGATTTTACTTAAAAATATGGGTCACTTGTAGTAATCTTCAAAAGTACACACCTTTAAATCCAATTATTATTTGTATGTTATGTTAATGCAACCGTTATGAGGTTTGAAATGAAGAAGATAAGTTGAGTGAGCTATTTCTCAAAATCAGCTTTATATATTTTACAAAATTTTAAAAAAGTTTCCCTGATTACAAAAATTAAAGTTTGAAATGAATATTCACCAAGTAAAAATAATTTATTATGGGTATAAAAGAAGTTAATTAAAAAAAAATACATTATTCTTTTCATCCCAAACAGGATTAGCTGTGAATGAAGGACTACACACAGAATCCCAACTTCTCCACTCAAATAGGAACCATCAAGTTTAAATTAAGAGCTTAAAAGTTTAAAAACAATAAAGTACGTCCCAGTGTAAATATCAGTGCACCTAATTGCTTTTTGAAAATCCGATGTCTTTCTGCTGTCTAAAGTGACAAACGTTTGTTCGTTCGAATTCCAGAAAGAATTTTGTAACCAAATTAATGGAGGAACTAACTCGTCACTAAAACATGTAATTCGTAACTGTAAAACTAATAAAGAAAATTAATTTTTGTTTTCAAAATATCACAGTGTCTTCAAGTGGTTTCCGTTGAAAGCATAAAGCATTTCGCAGACTTTACAGAAAGTTTTTATTCCCGCACACTCTAAAACAATCATAAAAAACTTAATGGAAAAGTTGCAGAACTTTAAATTAGCTCGGAAATCAGCAGTCTGAATTACAGTGGCGTGATTTCGCAGTGCGAGAATATTAAACTTGTTCTCAGTTAGATTTTAATAAAAATGAATCCACAATAATGTAGACTATAGATAAAATAAAATAGCTTGGATAAAAGTTATTAAAATTTGTTAATTAAATTTATATAATTGCATGAAGATACAAATGAAATATTACAGCACCTGTTGCAAAGTGAAGATACAAGAACATGATTTTAAAACACGTAAATTAGTTGAAATATAATATAGATCGACCTAATTACTATCGACCTAGTTAGTATCGACCTAATTAGTATTGACCTAATATAATATCGACCTAATTAGATCGACCTAAAAAAATATCGACCTAATATAATATTGATCTAATATTAATAGGCTATCGATTTAATATAATAACTATCTAATATAATATCGACCTAATTAGTATCGACCTAACATAATATCGACCTGATTTGTATCGACCTAATTGATTTCGACATTGACCTAATATAATACAGACTTAATTAGTATCGACGTAATATAATATCGACCTAATATCGACCTAATGAGTAGACTATAGACTTAGTATAATACAGACCTAATATAATATCAACCTAATTAGTATATACCTAATATAATATAGACCTAATTAATATCTAACATAAAAACTACCTAATATAATATTGACTTAATTAGTATCCACGTAATACAATATTGACGTGATTAGTATCGACCCTAATTAGTAATGACCTATTTTAATACCGACCTAATATATCAAGAGGATTAGTATCAACCTAATTTAATATCGTCCTAATATAATATCGACCTAATTAGTAACGACCTAGTTTAATATCGACCTAATATAATATCAACGGAATTAGTATCTACCTAATATAATATCGATTTGATTAGTATCGACCTATACTACAATTAATATTATACCCATACTACAATTAATACCTATACTACCTATAATGTCATCCAAATTAGTATCAACCTAATTTAATATCCATCTAATTAATATCGGCCTAATATAATATCGACCTAATTAGTATCGATCTTACATAGGCTAATATCGATATAATTAGTATCGACCTGATATAATACAGGTGAGTGTTTTTCACATTTAATGCTATTCATACGTTTTTTGTACTTGTATATGAATGCTTACATATGCGGTTAAGCTATTAACTAGAATTAATTCTTGTCGTCTGCACTGCTGCGTCGCGGACTAGAGCGTCAGTTGCTCAGATTACATCGCGCGGATTGTACCGTTTGTACTGTACGATATAAGTGCTCCTTTTCATGCCCAAAAATAAAAATGACTTTTTAGTCGTACTTTACTTACTTTTACTCACACTGGTAGCGAGGTAAAAATAAAGTTTAATTCAAAACTCGTTCAAATTGGGGTCCATAAATACAAAAATATTTAAAATATCTAAAATTCGATTTTGTTTTGATGTGAATTTAATTTTGTAATGACCGGTCTTATCGTTTACGAGTAAGAGGTGCATGACAGACAGACAGACAGTTATTACAATTCCTAAAAATTAATCGAAAACGTACCTAGTGAATGATTGTAAAGTCTATACTATTCGTGTAAAGTGACCAAGAATTGTTCCATACAAATATTCGTATACAATGGCCACAAATTGTTTCAATACATTACAAAGATTTTTGTGTACAGTAGCCACGAATTGTTTCAACACGTTACAAATATTCGTGTACAGTGGCCACAAATTGTTTTAATACGTTACAAATATTCGTTTACAGTGGTCACAAATTGTTTCAACACGTTACAAATATTCGTGTACATTGGCCACAAATTGTTTTAATACGTTACAAATATTCGTGTACAGTGGCCACAAATTGTTTTAATACGTTACAAATATTCGTGTACAGTGGTCACAAATTGTTTCAACACGTTACAAATATTCGTATACAATGGCCACAAATTGTTTCAATACATTACAAAGATTTTTGTGTACAATAGCCACGAATTGTTTCAACACGTTACAAATATTCGTGTACAGTGGTCACAAATTGTTTCAATACGTTACAGATATTCGTGTACAGTAGCCACGAATTGTTTTTCCAACATGTTACAAATATTCGTATACAATGGCCACAAATTGTTTCAGTACATTACAAAAATATTCGTGTACAGTAGCCTCGAATTGTTTCAACACGTTACAAATATTCGCGTATAGTGGCTACAAATTGTTTAATACTTTACAGATATTCGTGTACAGTGGTCACAGATTGTTTCAATACGTTACAAACATTCGTCTACAATGGCTACAAATTGTTTCAACACGTTACAGATATTTGCGTACAGTGGCCACGAATTGTTTCAACACGTTACAAATATTTTTAGTACAGTGGTGCAAATTGTTTAATATGTTACAAACATTCGTCTACAGTGGCTATAAATTGTTTCAACACGTTAGAAATATTTGCGTTCAGTGGTCACGAACTGTTTCAACACGTTACAAATGTGTGGGAACAGTTTTTAGTTAAAACAATCATGTCAGATGTTTCTGTTTCACGTGAGATGCTTTGGAAAATGTGTTTACGTACATTCTCTATCGTTTTGAAGATGACGAATTACACAGGATTACATTAAAACTTTACACAATTAGGACTGAAAACTTTTGAAACATTCTATACAATATTTGTAATGAGAAAAAAATACTTAAGTAGAATTTAAAGTAGGGATTTTGTATTCCAACTAAAAACGAAGAGACTCGACTAAGCTAAAAATATTAATCCATCGCGGAACACTGCTAAGCTTCCTAAGCTGGATTGCATCGACATTGCAGAAGTTGCTTCTATTCACAATTTCTGTTTCAATAATGGATCCGCTGAGGCAGTGGATTTGTTCCCATGCCAACTTTAGTTTTGCAGTGCTTTAAAATGTAACAACTTTCTTTAAATTTAATTTATACTTAAATAAAATATTTAATTTGTTAAACTATATTTAATTTAATTGCATGGTAAATGGGTATAAACGTACTAGAAGTACAGACATCATTTAAAAAAACGTGCTCAGTATCACAGGCTAAACTTCAAATAATTGTACTATCTGCCGCTACGAACGTTACTGTTGCGTACTATTGCAGCAATAACAGTCTTTATGTAATCGGTAATATGTAGTTTATGGATTACAAGGTAGCCGCCTCGGTGGCATAGTTGATAGCGTACTGGGCTTTCACTCCGAAGACCTGGGTTCGATTCCCGGTTAGGACTTGGCATTTTCATACGCTATAAATTATTTCATCGTTTGCATTAGCCCAAGTGTTTACAATAGTCGGACGTTAAACACAAAAAAACCAATGCTGCAAGCTTAGACAGAGGTTTTGAGGAAGTAACGGAAGTGAGGTATTATATGTAACTGAAGTTGAACACTTTGCCGCAAAATGCTACCAGCAGCGAGCTCTCACACACGCTCTCATAAGGGTTATAACTCTAGTACGTTTATATTCAATGCCTGGTCTTCCTGATACAAAACAAGCTGTCAGCAGTTGCCTCCCCCCCAAAGCAGTTAGCTGATTGAAAGTTAGAGACTTTGATAGTTGTTACGGATCAACCGCTTAGAAAACGGCCTGCTAAGAACACTAGTGGGACAGAAAAAATGTGCGAGTGAGAGGTCGAGTCCCCACTGTCTCACCACAGCGCCCTCCTTTTCCTTCAGTATCGTTAAATAGTAATAGTTTTGTAGATTCAGACTGACAGACTATGTGTTACTGAACTGTTGAAGGAAGCTGGAGAGAAATTCTACATGCACGAGAAAATCTACATGCTTCACTGTTGTCCCAGATTAGTGAAATTAATAATCTTTCTTAAATTTCCAAAACGATAATTGATGGGGACAGAGATTATTTCGCCAATGTTCAGATTATGAATTCAATTCTTCCATCTCGAAATTTAAAGGACAAGCCGTGCAATTCCCATTAGGGCTTAGGTGCATGTCAATTGCTAAGTGTAGGCTATACTTGAAAGAAAAATATTATTTGATATTTTATTTACATAAGAAGGAATTTTAGAACTAATTATTATATTGAAGATATACTTATGGGGAAAACAATGATGTAAAATCCAGGAGGTTAGCATAGTTTGATCATGTGTAAAGTTTGGCCAGAGCGCATACTGAAGAAGCTGTGAAAGAAGAATGGAAGAAAGAATGCATCGCGGGAAGTCAAGAAAAGTATGAATGCAATATGTGGAGGAAAATTTATGAAGGCTGACATGTATGCACATTGGAAGAAAGCGAGAAAGAGTGCAGTAACGAGAGGATGGAGACGAGTTGTAAGAAAGGTCAAAGCTCATCCAGGGCTTTACTGTGTCAGGTAAAGAATAAATGAAGTCTAAAACTTCGCTTCCTGAAGTCTTTTTTAAAAGCTTTCCGCCTTTCTGTCCTTGTGCAGGAAAATCGTCTGTAAAAAAATGGTTTGATATTTAATTTTAGCCGCTGTTAAAGTTTTCATGAGTGTTATGAATATATACGTACGTTTTTAATAAACTAGATTAATAGTTTATGGTAGAAGTCAGGAGAAACACAAGTAAAGGGGTAAGAGATGGGCAGTAGTTAAAAATTTTAACGGAATTTTTATCCAAACCAAAATCAGTCAACAGCAAACATAAGTTATTTAAACGTTGGTTTAAGTTTGATTTTTAATTGCAACAGAAAGAAGTTGATTTGTTTTCTAACAGGTGTGTGTGTGTGTGTGTGTGTGTGTGTGTGTGTGTGTGTGTGTGTGTGTGTGTGTGTGTGTGTGTGTGTGTGTGTGTTTTTCTTGATGAGTGTTTTGTATCAGTATGTAAGGTTATATACATAAAGATAATTATGATGTCACTGACAGACATTGAAATGTTAAAAATAAGTTTCTCTTTTTTTTTAAATTGAGATTAGATTAATTTTGTCTGTTGCACAACAGGTGCTTGACCTCGGGTTGTTACTGCTGTTGGTTATGTTAATGTGCCCAAATTTGTAAATAATAAGTTGTAACCGTAATATGAATACAGATCCTGTGAAAACAGATGGAGAAACACGTGTACCCTGTTAACAGCGACCCTGATTAACTTCAGATTCGTGCAAAACTGGCCCAGGTTTTTCTTGATTTATTCCCCCTACCGTAAAACAGCCCACAGTAAAACACATTTTAATAATGCGTTACAAAAGTACGACTTTTATATTTTGTACCCTGAGTAAAAAAAGCTTGTTTTTGTTAACTTGAGTGTGTGACGCTATTTTTACGTAAGAATTGATCGATCTCGATGTAATTTGGTAAGTATAGTACACTGTAAGTATAGTACATTTCGGTCTATATTTCTGAATCATTTTTTAAATTGTCAAATACTGTCGTTTTAAAGCGCTTTAAACAAAAAAAAAAAACTACTAACAATGACCAAGAAATAGTATTTTCTCAAAATTGGCTTTAATAGTTTTTATGAAATTTTTGTTCAAATATGATACCAAACTACTAAAACAATACTTACAGTTTTGTTTATCGCATATCCCCAAGATATCCCGGTATGTCAACTGTTCAAAACAACCTGAAAAATAAGTGCTTAAAATTTAAATCACGTATGAAAACCCACAACTAAAAGTTATTGTAGTCGGTGTGAAATAAATAAAATTCACGGTCCCAGAGTGAAATAATTACAAAAACAAAATTAAAATCTGTCTTTGTAGTCGGAGTTTTAGTCTTTCAATTTTATCTTAAACCGTAAAATTACTTTTATTTAAAACTTTCAGTACTGATAAGAGTTAGTCTTTTTTAGATTTTGTGATGAACCGATTTTGTTAAAGTAGTCCGATGTGTCTTTTTTGTGTATAGTATCTACCTGAATACTTTAATTAACACAGACTAAAGTAACGAGCACTAAATCAGTCGTGTGACTGTATTTGCGCTGTTGCCACGTATGCAAATGACAAAGCGAAGGAAGAGGGAGCGATTGCTTGCTCTACGGCACGAACTGGCAACTCTGAACCTTTAGTGTTGCCTAGTTCAAGCATCAACTTCCTTTGCCGTATAATTTTTAAAACTAATTTCATTAATGAGAATTTGTTATCATTGTGTAACAACAAAAACAGGCTACTTGATTGGAAAATTACGATTCAAGGATAAAGAAATGTCAGTAATAGAGAAACGCTATAGCTGAGAAATCGACTCTGCTTCACGACTATGCTTCACGACAATGCTTCACGACTCTGCTTCACGACTATGCTTCACGACTATGCTTCACGACTATGCTTCACGACTATGCTTCACGGACTATGCTTCACGACTATGCTTCACGACTATGCTTCACGACTATGCTTCACGACTCTGCTTCACGACTATGCTTCACGGACTCTGCTTAACGACTATGCTTCACGACTATGCTTCACGACTCTGCTTAACGACTATGCTTCACGACTATGCTTCACGACTATGCTTCACGACTATGCTTCACGACTATGCTTCACGACAATGCTTCACGACTCTGCTTCACGACTATGCTTCACGACTATGCTTCACGACTATGCTTCACGACTATGCTTCACGACTATGCTTCACGGACTATGCTTCACGACTCTGCTTCACGACTATGCTTCACGACTCTGCTTCACGACTCTGCTTAACGACTATGCTTTAAGCGCCAATCAGCCTATATTTAAAGCCAAACAATAATTTCCGTGAAAAAGTGTTTAAGTATAGAACTTAGGAAATACAGACGAAACTTCGCTACTTGAAAATCGAAGAAACCTTGCTTACTAAAATAATCTTACATAATATGTTTTATTTAAATTACTTTTTTTGTAGTTTTAAATATTATACCCAGCCGTTTTGAAGGGAATAAAATTAAATCAACTCAACACAATGCCCTTCCTTTACTAAAGGGTTTTTTCTCTAAAAACAAATAAATGTATAACCGTGATAGAAGCGAAGTGTGTGGCACTACGCAAAATTGTTAACTCCCATGCACTATATGGCAACGCTGTAAAACTGGGCATCCGCCTGATTTGGTGCTCGTTACTATAGTTGTTTAAACTTAAATAATTTAATTTAAAAAAATATTTGTAATGTTTTGCACTATTTGGAAAAAAACATTGCTAATCTTCGAATGAAGGTCCCGGGGACTTACCATGATGGCCGCTGTAATGGAAGACAGAATTACAGTTAGCCTGCTATTGTATAAAAGCAACATGTATTTCTGTCAACACGTAGGCTTACAGCTTGGAACAATGGACGCGTACAATAGCACATCGGAATTAAGTAACTAAATCCCTGTTGAAGCTGGAGTGTGACGATGTATGTATCAGCCTACAGGGCTTGTCATCATCATAACTTTCTCACTGACGGCATCCTTACTTCCCCATTTTGTGTAAGAGCGAAGTTTACGACAAAGCGCGCCCGTATTTCACCCGGCGTATCTATCGGGCTCGTCGACAACGGCGATACGGGAAATGTTTTATTTCTTCCGCAGCGAAACCAGCTCTTTTCTTCTTTGGCCGCGATACAAAATAGAAGTCCAAAGTAAGTGTACTTGCTTGTGTAAACACACAAATTATATGCAAAAATGTTTGAACACATTTTGTTGTTTCGTGTAGCCTATAGGAAGACGTTGGTTTTACAAATCACAATATTTCGTTTAATTTAATTGCGAATGTGATATGTTTTTTTACAAAGGCAAAGGCGATGGCTAAGCGACAAAAAAAGATTGATTCTTGGTAATCGTTTATGTCAAAACATACAATGTCCCATTACCTATGCTAAGGTTTTCAAATATAAAAAAAACCTTCGAATTGTGAAGTTACCGGTACCGATAATCTTTATTAGCTTTCAATTTGCGGTATAGTGTAACATCTTTATACTGTGAATACAATAAAAAATATCGCTTATTTGTACAATACTGAGAGTATTGTAAACAATTATCGCTTATTTGTACTGAGAGTATAGTAAACAATTATCGCTTATTTGTACTGAGAGTATAGTAAACAATTATCGCTTATTTGTACTGAGAGTATAGTAAACAATTATCGCTTATTTGTACTGAGAGTATAGTAAACAATTATCGCTTATTTGTACTGAGAGTATAGTAAACAATTATCGCTTATTTTATCGCTTATTTGTACTGAGAGTATAGTAAAAACAATTATCGC
The DNA here is from genome assembly GCA_022606455.1 of Callitettix versicolor. Taxonomy (NCBI): domain Eukaryota; kingdom Metazoa; phylum Arthropoda; class Insecta; order Hemiptera; family Cercopidae; genus Callitettix; species Callitettix versicolor. The sequence continues at coordinate 57,503,478 of CM040184.1, read as the reverse complement.
TTATTTGTACTGAGAGTATAGTAAACAATTATCGCTTATTTGTACTGAGAGTATAGTAAACAATTATCGCTTATTTGTACTGAGAGTATAGTAAACAATTATCGCTTATTTGTACTGAGAGTATAGTAAACAATTATCGCTTATTTGTACTGTACAATTATCGATTTGTACTGAGAGTATAGTAAACAATTATCGCTTATTTGTATCAATTATCGCTTATTTGTACTGAGAGTATAGTAAACAATTATCACTTATTTGTACTGAGAGTATAGTAAACAATTATCGCTTATTTGTACTGAGAGTATAGTAAACAATTATCGCTTATTTGTACTGAGAGTATAGTAAACAATTATCGCTTATTTGTACTGAGAGTACAATAAAAATAATCACTTATTTGTACTGAAGATACAATAAAAATAATCGTTTAGTTGTACTGAGAGTACAATAAAAAATTATCACTTATTTTTACTGAGAATAAAGTAAAAATAATCACTTATTTGTACTGAGACTGCAATAAAAAAATGATCGCTAATTTGTACTGAAAGTAGAATGAAAAATTATTACTTATTTGTACTGAGTGTACAGTAAAAATAATCGCCTGTTTGTACTGAGGGTAGGTTACAATAACTATAAAAAACTCGATTTGTAATCGAGGGTTAAATAGTACAATAACAATAATCGCTGCACACATCTGTCTTGCTTAGGTGTGGAAAGCAATTTCAAAAAACTAAAAACATTGAATCACGAATGCAGTACGATACGCGAAATTCAAACGGCACTATTATTATTATTATTTTTTTTTTTTTTGGTAAAAGCCAAAAGAAGTTAGTTTTCTAAAAAAATTCGTAAATCCAATTCGAAAATGGCAACTACTCAAACCTTAAAAAATATAATTTTCTACCTTATATTTGACCTACTTCAATATGTGGATCCACATATTGAATATCTGTACAATGTTCTCAATGTCAGGTTAATTGTTGTATTTGTAATTAAATTTTAATACTAAAATGATCTGATTATGATGGTGAAATCAGATTTTTGAAACTTGTGTGATGAAAAAGTTATAATTTGTTTTTAATTGAATTCAGTTTTAATCTGTTGAACGTTTTTTGATGGCTAAAGATTTGTCCATTCTAGTACCAAATCAAATGTCCTAACATTATGTAGAATAAGTTATTAATTGTCCCTCCAATAACTTACTTTTGAAAATTCAAATTCGCTAAAAATAAACTCACAAATCAATACAAGAACGTTCCCATTTGTATTTTAATGTTTATAACACATCAGAAATGTTAAATTATTCTCAATTGTATTTCAATTTTTGATAACAATAAAGTTGCAGTGTATTACATTAGTATTAAAGCGAAAAATTACAAATATAAATAAATATACTAAAACAAGTGGTCCTTTTGTTTGAAACAAGTATTCTTACCACAAATCCTTTCTGATTATTAAAAGTACAGCTACATCTGCTTGATAAATTAAGTTCAATCGACAGCTGTTGTTAAACGGTTTTGTTGAAAACAAAATGTGGAAAAATCTAATTGTTTAAGTACAAAGAATATATCGTTGTAATAAAATGAACTGTTTATTTAAAAGTTGTAACAAAAAAACGTGTTTAATATCGTTAATCTCGTTAAAGCATTTTTTTGTAAATGCAAGACCACGCATGTAAAATCGGTGCAAAATTCTAGAAGTTTATTTTGGCCGCCCACCAAATTATCCTGTTTATATTATAATAGAGAGAGAAAGCCAAACAAAATGGCATCACAAATTATGCAAACAGACGTGATAGATGCGACCCTTTAAAACTGTGACACGGAATTCCGCACTCCTGCGTGCAGTAGGACGCCCGTAATTGCCCGACATTCCGACCCTTCGGGTTAATGAAGTCACACTGTTATAATGTACATTAAATAAGTTGCTGATGTAATTATTTAGGTGGATTCCACGTGTTTGTACGCTAGCACGATACCATGATATCTGCAGCATTACTCTCTGAAACTGCTTGTGTTTATTTAGGAAAATTTATAATATAAATATGAGAAGGGCGTTTATATTTGTTCACGTTATTAATAAACATTCATGCAGTTTATAGAGTTTTATTTGTTAAAAAATGTTACCTTTTAACAGATGATAAGTTTAATCGATTCACTTTTTATCCAAATTAAAAAAAAAGACAACTGATTTAGTATAGTTTCCCAAATCTTTAATTAAAGCTCATAAAAATAATTAAAAAGTTATTTAGTTGCTTAAAAAAGCAAAAATTATTTAGTTGTTTTATTTTATTGCTTAAAAAAGCAATATTTACAAAATTCTTAGAGAGCGATGACAGATCTAAACAACAAAACTTACGCAAAATGTCAAAATATGCAGTTTTTAAATGATGATTTTAAATCCTTATAATTTGCCTAGTAAACCAAAGGATACTCTTACCTGAACTGTGCTGTATTTCTTTTAGAGGTGGAACGCAAGTTGTACCCTCGTCTCCATCTTGAAAATCGATATATAAATATTGTTTTATATATCGACTTTCAGTGCAAAGGAACGAATTGTTACTTTCTGACTCATTTTAATACATTGTGTTAATATTATTTTTTAAAGTTAAATAACATTTGACTCAATACAGTTGTTTCCTGGTAGGGAAGTACAGAGATGGAAGCAATATTAAGATCGCTAATGGCCCTCATGAACTGTCGCCGTGGATACACTAATATAATGATACTAGTAGACACTAAAGCAGCAATGCAGGCAACAGCAGCGTCGCACACAGTGTACACAAATAGAATCCTCAAGGAGATCCAGCTCATGATACAAATGCTCAAGAGGCTGATCAAGCGAGTTGTGCTGCAGTGGATCCCGTCACATGTTGAAGTGTCTGGAAATGAGGCAGCGGACAAGCTGGCGAAGGCAGGCACAAAGTTGCGACAGTAGTTAAGCTGCCAGAGGTGGAAACAATCAAACCCATGATCAAAAGAACATCTGGGAAGCAATGGTTGCAGGAAATGAGAGGAGGTGTGAGAGGGAAAATCTGGGAAAATATAAAACTGGAGTGGGAAGAAAATAAGACCAAGCCAAGGAGGCAGGATGTTGCAATATTTAGACTCAGTACGGGACACGATTTCCTGGCGGCCCATCTTCACAGACTCAGGATCTGCTCTTCAGACAGACCTTATGTAACGAGGCAGACACCGTAATGAACGGGGATCATCTTACCGTGTGCCGAAGGTTGAAAGGAGATGCACACAAGTATATAGCGCAGCTTCATTGGGAGGCCAGAAGCTGATGGACTAGGATCCGGGCTGAGCCATAGGAAACAACATATTTGATTCAATAAGGCACTTTTCTTTCAATTAGTGTGCTGTGAGATAGTTTGTGTTTTAGTTTATTGTACATCCATTTCTAAATGTGGCCTATTCACTTAACTTCCGTTACATATAGGCCTACATCAGTGACTTAGTCTCACAAGTAAGGTCCAACTTATAAATAGTATATCCCATGTTTTTTTGATTGCTGTGACCTCCAAAATATTGCTTCTGCAACTTCTGCAACCTCCAAAGATAGCTTCTCCAGCTTCCATGTACCACTTGTTCCCTCAAACTGGCAACACTATAATTTGGCCCCTTAAACGTATTAAAAGTTCCATTATCACCATAGGTGTTGAAATGTCGGTTCTTTTTTAGAATACCTAAGGATTCATAACCTGAAACTTTATACACTTTGATTTACTAGAAGTAGTTATTTTTTGCAGAAATGTAATAAAAGTAATGACAAAAAAAGAAACTGGGAGATAGTTAAGTAGGCCTAATTTGGAAAAAAATCAATATTATCAGATGTCTTTTTTCGTAAACAAATCGACATTATACCTTCAAGTACAAAACTGTTAGTTTTCCCATTCGCATTGCACATTTTAAAAAAGCTGAAGTTATTTATAAAACAAAATTTGTATTTTGAATATTATGTTTGGTGTTTACGTTGAAATTTTGAAAATTGAATTATCGTCGTTGTTATTTGGAGTCTATTTTGTCAGCCGATTTAAATACGGTGAACGGTAAAACTTATAGAAGCTAACCTAATAGTTTTCGTAAACTAAAACAAGTAATTTCTTGGCCTTAATCTCAGTCCATTCAATATTCAGCAGGCCCTGAATATAAATTCAGAAGGTGATAAATCACACGGAATGTAAAACTTTTAACGTTTTAACTTAAGAGCCTACTTCACTTTTATTGTATTGAAAATTAACTGTTCGTGTTTAGGCCTAGGCCTACTACTAACACAATAATTACGGAATGTAGCCAAGTAAGAATACTTAATTACAACTGTTCAGAGTTGCGAATAGTTCATAAGTTCACCTTAAAACTTGCGCACATTTTTCAAATGTTGGAAATCGCGTACAAGTACCTAATTCAGTATTTTAATTCCAAGCAAACGTAGCCAGTTTCCAGCGCTATGTAAGTGTGATTGCTGTTGCTAACAGTATTGAACTTGAAAACACAAGGTAGATTGAAAAAAGCGAAAAATCACCGTATCTCTGAACACGATGGTTCTCATCTATCATGGTACTGTTGTTTTTGGTTCAAAATCAGGTTGTTTTATTGTCCAGTTTCTGTTAATACATAACTTCTCTTCCACCCTGTACAGTAAATGTATATTAATAAGTTTAGGTTGTAACAAAAGTGGTCAAGGATCGTTGCACCAGTCCAATATTAAAAATGCAATTAAAAAATGAATTTCCCAACTTCCTTATAAAGCTGCGAGTCCAGTCAAGGCTGTCACTCAGCTCGAGGATTATTTGGAAGCACACAGTTGCTGTACATAGTAGCACAGTCTCACAATGTTTGTCAAATCGGTTCTGAAAACCACACAGAAGCACATTTCAAAGACTCGGGATGGGGCTCGTTTTCGCTTAAAACAGAAAATAATTTTTTGCGCAGTTTTCATGTTTATGCAGAACCAAAGTTTTGAGGTGACTGCAAAGGAAAAGTTTCTTTGTATCCCCGGGCGAAGCAAGAGGGGGGACTGCTTAGCTACACTAGGCAGTGCATTCATTATTTGCCACTTGTACCGTATCCTTAATTTGCATATCGGTGAACTTCTCTTTATAGCGTTATCTGGCAAAAATTGCATTGTAGTCGTATATTGTAATTATTAATTTTAGTGCCATCAAGTGTGTCGGTGAGGCTTATGTAGCACCTGAACGGTGTGTGAGAGGAGAGGGAGAGCGGAGAGCGGAGAGTGGTGCATATTAAATTAATTAATTCATATTTTATTATTTCAGATCTAAGATGCTCAGCAGAACATTCATATTTTGGCATGGATAACTGAGGAAGGCAATTTGTGTAAGTCCATATTGCTCTTATAACAAGATTACAGTTATATCTCACTGTTTACCATCTTATTTTTTTTTAGCTTAGTATATTAATTAAATACATATTTTGTAGAAAAAACAGTGTTTAGAGTGTAACCGAAAAGGTTTTTAGTTCGTTACCTTCAGTGATAACTACATTGATTTCTTATTTCTTGTACACAGATATATTTATCTAACATACATTTGTTGCAGTAATTAAAATTAACAACTTGAAGTTGGAATATTAACAAGTAAAACTCCCATATGTTACAACTATTCGTCTTCAGAATTAACTGAGATGATAGTGATGGCAGTGATGTCCGGGGGCTGCTTTGTCACGGCCCTACTTCTGTTTTTAAGGCTCATTTTTAAGTTTGTGTTGAAATTTAGCCATCAGTGGTGTTTGGCCATTATTATATGTTAATAAAAGTATATTTGTTTTGAAATTTGGCCATCGGTCGTACGTTGCGGTATTTTAATAAAACTTTTTTGTCTTAAAATTTGGCCATCGGTTGCTTGTTACGGTATTTTAATAAGTGTTTTTGTCTTGAAATTTTGTCAACGGTTGCTCGTTACGGTATTTAAAACAAAAGTGTTTTTGTCTTGAAATTTTACCAACTGCTGTTACGTTAATAAAAGTGTTTTTAAATTTTACCAACGTTGTCGTTTTTTTAATAAAAGTGTTTTGCCAACGGTTGCTTGTTACGGTGTTTTAATAAGTGTTTTTGTCTTGAAATTTGACCAACGTTTGCTTGTTACGGTTTTTTTTAATAAAAGTGTTTTTTCTTGAAATTTTACCAACGGTTGCTAGTACGGTATTTTAATAAGTGTTTTTGTCTTCAAATTTGGCCATCGGTCGCTTGTTACGGATAGCAGGCTAAAAAAATTTAGCCAGTAAGGTTAATTTAGAGTATATACTGCGGAAGAGTCAGACTTGACACTTCTTAAAAATCTTTGAAATTGAAACCCTATTGCCCAATCCACACCAGCCCCCCTCCGAAGTAAAGTAGGTTAAGGTTTAATCCACTTACATCATCTAATCAGTCACAAGTCACAGTTGCCGGCATTATTTCAATGTCCAATCCGTGGAGTGACTTAAGTTTAAGGCGTTGCTGTTCCTGTCAAAGACGTGATCGATAAAATCATTTAATCTATATTTTATGGTACAATTAATTATGTCTGACACATAGTTTTTTAATGGACCAGTAACATAACCAAATAAGTTTTATATGTTTTCTATGTTCAAAATTTTGTCAAATTATGAACTGGGAACAAATGAATTTTTGAAATGTTACAGTAAATTAAAAAGACAAAAAGCAAATTCAAATTTTTTATTTCCTGCTTTTAAATAAAATGTCGATAATAAAATGCGACAAACGAGTTTACGTTTATTGAACATGAATAAAATAGCGACAGATACAACCGATTTCTTAAATGTTTACAGTAAAATCTCCTTTCAAAAATGCAAAGGAATTATTATAATAAAAAACTCATGAGCTCAATCATAAAAACTTAACATCAAAATTAACATAAAAAAAAACCAAACAGATGTTTGGTGAAGATTAAATCATAAAGTTATCTCCGTCCACTACTGCAACTATAAATCTTGAATAAAATGTTAATATTTACAAAGTAGATTATATCTTCTTACTTTCCAAAATAGATTTTTCGATTTACCTTTGAAGAGATAAAATTTGGTGTATTGACTTGAGTGTGACACTTTATCCAAACTCATTTTAGTTCTTCTTTTACCGTTTTACCGATTTGTTAGTTGTTAGTTTGAAACCTGAATGTTCGCCAAGAAAACCCATAAATTTTTGTCTTTCAAGACTACATTTTGGGAAATTTTGTCCAAATTACAGTATTTTCAACGATTTTTATTGGTTTAATGATAGTAACTTTCAAATTTTTGTTAACGTATAAAAAAAGGAAGTTCGTGTGTTTTTTGCATGATTTTCTTTATTTAAGAGGTTTCATTTTTCTTTTTTTCTGAACAGAAGAACTTCCCAAACAGCCACTCTTTGTGGTTTGTTGGTCTTCGTCTCCTTGGCCTCAGGCATGAACCTGACAGAGGTAATCTAAATGTAAATCCTTCTACTCACCCTCCATCCCTATTGAAAAGTTTATTGTCTTTTTACTCCCTCATTATACACAGTCTATTGAAGCGTTTTCCGTAACGCCAAAAGAATTTAAGTTTTATCAAACCGGAGGTTACCTGAGGCAGTTATAATGGCTTTTTAAGTTCGTTTTCGTATCAAACAAAATTTTGAGATTATTTTGTCAAATCTGATGAATATTGTGCCTTTTTTATGTTTTTTTTTTTTATAAAGAAGTTCCACTCTCACCCAGGTATTGAGATATGACAAGAATTGAGATATCCACAAGAATATATATATATATATATATATATATATATATATATATATATATAAAAACCATAAAGCTCAGAATTGTATTTTTTTCTAAGATTTCAGTTAGAAAAACAATATTCGGAAACACGAAAAGCACATTTAAATAACATAAAACGCACAGTTTTCAAGTTATGGATAACAATTTCGTGAACGAGTGGGAAAGCGAAGAGCGGGTGAAGAGGGGTTACCAACTCCGGTCAGAACGTGCAGTATTGCGATCACGTGTTGCGATAACTGAGTTCAATCAAAGCTAATCGTTTCGTTTAACCGACGCTGTTATTTGAAATGCACTAGATAATTACGATTTTATTTCTACATTGTTGCATTCTGTTCACAGTTTTATCGATTTGGAACTGTTAATAGATTGTACTAAATAATTGCAATTTGATTTGTACATTGTTGCGTGTTTGTTGACATTTGCACTTGCTGTAAAAGAAGGAGAGATGGCAATTTTAAGGGTGGCAAGTATGAATTTCAGTAGTTTCTTCGTTTTTTTGAGAGAAAATACGTATTAGTCACTGTAATCTTATCGTTCAGGTTAGGAAAAATGGGAAAAATGGCGAAAACCTAGGAGACTACATTTTTCAAAACCGGCATAACTGAAAATTTCCCCAATCATTATACTTATACAAATGAATAATACATAAAGAATCACAACTAAAATCAGTCAGTAGAATTTAAAATAAAAATGATAAAGGGTACAAAACTCATAAAAAAAATAACAATTAGAATCATCCATGAAAAAAATTATACAGTATTTTTTTACCCTTTTTTAAATGATACATAACTTTAATTTTGGGGCAACGTACGTAATTTCAAAAACCATCCGGGGAAGATGCAGAAATACTTATAAATTGAACGAAATCAGATAAAATTCGCTCAATTTCAAATAGGCTAACTATTCTCACATTTAAAAGGACATTCAAGTAAAAATGTACTTTTTTATGTTTGGTTCGGTGATTGTAATGATTTCAAACCGAAATTTAGAAGGCCAATCATTTCACCCCTTTTCACCTGATCATCTTGGAGTAACAATTGGCCCACATTTCATATTTCCTGGCCTGGATCTTACCGTGATGGGGCTCCAATGAAAACTTGCTAATACAGGGTAAATTAAAAATGCGTAGCCTATTTGTACTAAATGCTTTCTTGATCTGTTCTTTGTTATAACTTCCATTCAATTAAAACTCAAGACTTTATTGCTTACTTTATGGCAGTTAGATTAAGGACTAAAGATGGACGGTTAAATGAAAGGATAAAGCAACAGCAGTAACTGCGTCTCGAACCCAAGACCTTGGAGTGCGCGATTCAGAGACGCAGTAGACTGGCCGGTGTCTTAGCTAAATCGACTTACGAGCCCTAACTCGAGACGTTTCGGCCCTCATTTTTCTGCATCCTGGTTTTTATAAATTGGAAAACTCAGAACATTTCCACGACGTTAAATTTGAAACCGTCCTGATCTTTTTCGAGACCTGGGTTCACCATTTGAAAACTATTTTGTTGAGATAAGCGCCTTATGAAAAGTGAAAAATATGTTAAAAGTAACATATCCAATTTTTTGAAACGATTGCATTACTTTTGTCTAAGTAAAATAAAAGCTTTTGCACCCAAAAAAACAGAAACAACAACCCTACTTATGAGTACTCAGCAGTACCAGAGCTAGGTTTCTATAAATAGAAGGTATTATTATAAAACTTAAATCAATGCTTTCAATCTGTGTTTAGCGTTCTTTTGCTACTATGTGCTTGTGATTGTTTTTTCCGGTTTTATTTCTGGGAAATTATTTAAATCCTTCCCCTCCTGAACGTGATGCCCAACGTAAAGGGGATAGGTTAGCTTCTCGTAATGCTCGGAATTCAGTGCTTTTTTATTTGTAGGGTTGGCAGTTGTGTGTCTTCCTGTTTGGTATTCTATTGCAAAATGCCTGCTGCAATTTATGCTTTTAAGATTGCGTGTGTAATGTTTCAGATATACGTTTTTGCGCGCGCGTGAGTGTTATTATACAGAATGTGCCACATAAATCACATTGCTTCTGTGGTAGCTGTACTGTCACTGTGTGTAACCTAATAAAACGGCATACGTACAGAATTGTGTTTTAGTACTGAATTTTACAGTACACGGAGTGGCGCACCGAAAACAAAGCGTTTTTCTCAAATTTGTTTGCGTTAAAGTACACTCGGACACAAAATTTTGTTTTCATTTTTTTGTGTTTAACGTCCTACTATTGTGCACACTTGGGCTAATGCAGACGATGGGATGATTTATAGCGTATGAAAATGCCAAGCCCTGGCCGGGAATCGAACCCGATCCTCGGGGTGAAAGCCCAGTACGCTATCAACTAGGCCACCGCCTCGGCTAATTTGGTTTTCAAGAAGACAAATTTGATTTAATGTATTGAATATTGAATACCATTGTTTTATCTTAATGGTTGATGATGTAAGTACCTAAAATTTTAAATTCTGAGAAAAGTCAAAAATCATGCATAGTGTGTAAAGTTAGGAGGCGTTAATTAGAGATATTCTGGTTTAAAATAAATTTATAGTTATATTTGATTTAAGTTTACAATAATGGTCCAATATAGGAACCTAAAACTTCCATATATTGGTGTTAATTTTACTGAAAATGTTGAGGTACATTCAGCAGCTTGAACGAAAGAAAGGAAAGGCCATAAAGAATGGCTTCACGTCACCGGATTTGTGCCCACTTGGATATCTTTTTGTGAGCTCACTTAAGTAAAATTGACTGGAACAGTCCGCTTCCATGGAAGATTTGTACAGAGTATGGAGTACAAATGTGGCCATAACTTTAGAATGTGTATAAAGATTTTTTAGAAAAATACTGTTGCATGGAAGCTGGATCTCAAACTTGTTGCCTCTTCAGCCTAACCACTGTCTTAATTAGGATAACGGGCATACAATAAAAGTCCTTAAACCCTAAAAAACCCTAAAAATAAACCCTAAAAAATAAATAATATCGAATTTTTTAAAACTATTGGTCTGATATTAAAACATGTTGAAAACACAGTTGAAAAGAATTTTAATTGAGCTTTATTTAACTGTGTATTTATTGACACTTCTTACTACTTAAAATTTTATGGATTAACTAGCATTATCCGTCGCGGCTTCGCCCACGAAACTTAAACTGTTTCAGTAATGTAATAATTTAGAAACATAAAAAATATATTAAAAAAGAATGATCATCTAAACTCGTGATTATTTTACAGTGAATATGAAAACATATTTTAACCTGAATATGTTGTTTTATTGTCTTCAAACGTGTTCCATTCGAATTTAAGAAAATCTGATAAAAAATATTTGTCTCCAGTACAAACATTTATACCTTTTTATATTTTTGTCCTTTTAGGGGATGAATTTGGGGAAATGCTGAATTACGTGTATCATAGTTTGTGTTTTAGAATATTTTGTTTACTTTTAAGAAAAGCCGATAAAAATTATTTTTCTCCAATGAAAACACTCTTTTCTCCAATTATACGTCTTTTTACACATTTAATTTTTTTAGAGAATGAATTCGGAAAAATGTTGAAATATGTGTTTTATTATTTGTGTTTCATAGCATACTTCTAGAATATTCGATACAAAACAATTATTTTTTAAATGCAAAATTATATACCACTTTTTTACATTATCTACCCCCTTTCAATCTCTTTAAGGGATGAGTTTTGGGAAATTGTGAAAAATATATTTCATTAATTATATTTAAGAGTGACTATGTTACGTTTTAAGAAGGTCAGACGAAAAACATACTTTTCCAATAAAAATTGCTGTACCTCATTTTTACCTCTTTAGAGGTTGAATACTGGAAAATCGTTTTTCAGTGTACCCTACATGTGATGGTCACCCTGAAAATTTCAAATCTTTAGCTATTATAGTCTCGGCTATACGTTGATTATTAAAGTTGTACTGGGTAAGTAGTTTATTGGCGTTAATCAAATTTTTGCATTTTTTTAGCGCATCTCGACATTGTTGTAAAAAGGTACCCTGAAAATTTCAAGTCTCTAGCTATAATAGTCATTAATTACAGCTCTAGGCTGTATGTTCATTAATAAAATTGGATTGGGTAAGTAGTTTAATGGCGTCAAAATCAATTTTTTTGCCAACTCCTTTCTTAGTGCACCTTGACATTGTTGTAAGAATGTACCTTGAATATTTCAAGTCTTTAGCTGTATTGGCTGTACGTTGTTTATTAAATTTGGACTTGGTAAGTAGTTTAATGGCGTCAAAATCAAATTTCTACAAAATCCTTTCTTAATTTACCTTAACATTGTTGTAAGAAGATACCTTGAAAATTTCAAGTCTAGCTATAATAGTCTCGGCTGTACGTTGATTATTAAATTTGGACTGGGTAAGTAGTCAATTTAATGAAGTTAAAATCAAATTTTTGCAAAATCCTTTCTTAGTGCACGCCTATATGGTAGCATAAATGTACCCTGAAAATTTCAAGTCTCTAGCAAAAATAGTTTTGGCTCTGCGTTGATTATGAATCAGTCAGTCAGTCAGGTCTTCTTTTTTTATATATTAAGATATCACAGTCCCTTTAAGCTTTTCAGAGTGTGATGTTCAAAGTAACACATAATTGAATTTGTACGAAAACATAGATTCGTTTCGATTAGGGCCTAGCTGTAATTATAGAGTAATTGACAACGACCAGAATTTGCAATTTTTTTCATTTTTATCGCATTTACTAAATTCAGTTCGATTTTCTTCCAAGTTCAGTGAATCAACTTTTTTGGCAAGGTTTAATTGTTTATCTGCTGTTCGTTCAACTCTACAGTCATTTGTATTTCTAGTTCGTAAGAGAACTTGTTCTTTGGATTTATTTACTAACTACAGTGCTGATGTGGGAACGGGTTTATCGTACCGAAGAAAGGTTAAATAATAAAAACATGTTTCTGTTTTGAAAACACCATATTCAGATTTTCTCACTAAGAACGTGATTTTCATTCAGATAGATCCAGGTTCCACCATCAGTTCCGTAACATTGTAACCCTTCTAAACAGCGACAGCGACACCAGCTGCGATTGGGAATGTTGAATCATTCAGCCCAAAGCACTAAATTTGGAGTGGTCACGTAGAATATTGTAAGCCTATGGGACTTAGCGTTTAAACATATGATATGTATAGCCTACATTTTGTTTCGTTTGACATGTTTTGTTTTTTCAAAACTCCTATAAACTTTGCGTTTTTGCACCAGTGTGTGTCCATGTGTTCAGCTGTGTTTCTGCCGCCAACGCCGCTCTAGCTCCTAAACACTAAGTCGGAAAATTATGAAACTTAGCATTTCGTTAAGACTGGAATTAGAAACTGAAACACAATATTTGGAAAGTTAGTGGCCAATACTTTTAGAACCGATTTAAAAAAAATCTTTTTGTTAAAAAATATAATCTCGAGAATAGAGCAAAAATTCACCAATATACTACTAAACTTTCACAGAGACTAGACAGTGAAGATGCGTGATATGACGTTAGTGTTTACACGATTGTATGATGCTTCATATCAGGTCATATGGAAATTCCATCAAACATCGAGCTCAGAATACCCCTAAAGACTACTCGTTTAAAGTGAAGCCGTTTATTTCGTCCGAGCTTGAGCGGACAGGAGACGCCTTGCGTTAGTAGTTCTTCCGTTCAGCTCTACTCGGGCTCACACGCTCAAGCTCCCTCCAGCGAAAGTTGTCAGATAAAATCCTCCCTAAAGATTTTTAATTACTAATTTGTGGTTTATAATAATTTTTCTGAAATTAATGTATGTTAAAGAATAGATATTAAATAACAAACCATGCCTTTTGGTTTATGAAAACGAAATACGCAAAGAAAATGTTGGCACAAAATTGTAAAACTATCACAGGAGCAACTGTTTTTATTTTAGATTAAGGAGTAAATACACAATATCGCGAGGTCTTTCACTTCGACCGTACGGAATGTGGTTTGTGTGTTTGTACGCAGTTTTGGCTAAACGCATTCACCGATTTTTTAGAAATTAGATACAAAAGTATAAAGCCCAAGCGTCATATGTGTAAGATTTTTTCCATTCGCTTCCGTTTCAAAATGGCGGCTTGTGATTTAACGATGACGAATGCTTGTTTTTTCCTGTAATACTAGAAGAACGGCAGGACGTGTCATAATTTTGACAGGTTTATCTAGAAAGAGCATACAGTTAGTTCCCAATAAAGTTTTTCTGAACGTTATTGTTACCGGTTAAATTGACGCGTCAGAGCGTTGTCGTAGAGTGGTGGCCAAGCAATAAGAATATATTGCTGAAGATGTACTGTTCTTTGACTACTAGTATAGTCTCTATTAATATGCCTTAGGACACTTTAAAGCATTCTTTGGTTTCAGTTAAGGGGTAGGGGGCTCACTCGCTGCTCTCATTTTTGATTAAATTCTATCAGATTATTCAGATGTACAACTTCTTATTTGGGGTGCTGCACCCTCCGTATTAATCATTCTTAAAATTATTTAATTTTCTTGGAGATTTGAAGTAGGAGACTAAAAAAGTCACGATTTTTCATTCCGAGTTACCGTTTTGTTTATTTTTCCAACGTTAAGGATTTATACTGTATAATTATATGGAAAAAGTTAACACAGAAAGGATACTTTAAAAAACTAAATACGTTTTTCATAACATGCCTGACAGACATTAGGCGGCCGAGGAGAGGGAGGGGAGGGGAACTGTTGAAACGCAAAAATATAAATACTGAAATATTTACAAGAAGAAGGAATCCATTAATCTCTCCGATGTTTCAACAGCAAGTAAATAATTAAAGTGGAACCGCTGACCAGTTCTATATTTCCGGCGCTGCTTCGCTTTTATAAATAAATTATTTTGATTTCCAATCTTGGCTCCCCCGCTGCTGTTAATTGAAGTGTTTAACAAGCGGATAGCAACTTCCATTGGTTAAATTACTTGCGTGCCTCGAATCGGAATTCTTCCAAATAGCTTCGCTTCTTTTTCGTTTGGATGCCTTTCTTCTTTTAATGATATTTGCACTTTCTCACCATTCTGCGTTTATAGAAAGTATAGTAAGCTAAAATGCATTTTCGAAATTTTGATTTTTTCGAGTTTCCTAAATGAAAAGAGAATTTTTTACATATGTAGGCTATATCTGTTTAAATGAAAACCATGACGTTTGCCATAAAACCATAACTGGGTTAAAAAAGTTAATTTAGCTCAAATACTGCCTTAAAAAAATACAAACAAAACACTCTGACCTCCCTTAAAAAAAGAGTATACAAACTATATGTTTAATCGACAATTATTTCTGTCAGTTTATGCTTTGTTTGGCACGTTGTATCAACTTGCCTTTCTATCTGATTAACGAATTGAAAGATGAATTAATAGGTCGGTGATAAGATAAGCCTCAGATGCTGGCAAAAAAAAAAAAAAAATGCTAAAATGTGCACCGATCCTGAGCTATAAAACACGGTCTGAGAGGTCAGATTTGGTAAAAAAACAAAATTTAGTTGGCATTGAAGAATTCCAACCATGCTTACTAACGCTGGCGATATCGTGACCGAGAAATCTATTTAAAATGACAACAAAATGTTGGTTAACGTGAAGTTACGCGGTTTTATTAGTTCTGTGCTCTTCTCTATTTCAGCGGTTCCAGGGCTGAATAATTTCATGTTAAATTGATTTATTGCAGTAGTGCAGTAATCTATTAAAAGCGGAATAATACGGAAAAAACTAGGTCTGTAACCGTTTTTATGCATTTCGCCCCGATTGTTGTTGTTGTTTGGAACCGTGAATGTCTTTAATTGTTGACCTGGGTTTTGAATTCGTATATATGGCCGAGTGGCCTCCAAATGCGTTCAAAACCCAACCTAAAGTTTTTAATGTAAGTGCGGCGACTAAAAGCGAAACAGAGCTGAGCTGAATCGCTGGACTCCTCTCCGCGTAGCTTCGACTCTGTCTAGTTCGGTTTTAAAGCTGATGTTGTTTTCCTTAACACGCTGACCACGCCTCCAAATTTATTATTTCTAGTTACCATGGTTACCGTTGCCTGGGTTACTGGTTTTAAAAGTAATAGTTTCCTTTGCAATAGGCCTGAATATTTAGATTTAAAGGTACAAACGCTTACTGTGAACTGACTGAACTGTTTCCGGTTTCAGCATTCCTCTCGGCTCGGTACGTGAATAACAGTATCTGGAATAAACGTTATTTCTTTTTTTCATTAATTTTCGAAACAGACAATCAAATTAAATAGCAAAACATACGTTTCATTTGAACATCTTTTAAATATTTTAATAAAACCTATTATGCAACATTTATGCACCATATCGTTCCAGAGAAGTGCCGCACGAAATTTGCGATAAATCATTATAAAATTTCTCTGACCATCGCACAACTTTCTCCACAATTGAATGTTATAAAACAGCAAGGTCAAAGGGTAAATACAGTCGCAGGCCTCGATGAGATGACTTACTGGAAGCGGCTACAAGCTGTACAAATTAATTTATTACTGAAGGTAAGACGTGATCGGTCTTTTAATGAGCGCCTCGTAACTGTCGTGACTCCAGCTAACTGTTCTCTCATTAAACTGTTCAACAGACAAAATACTGATGGTCGGACCTTAACTGATCCACCGAGATCGGTTCTTTTAGTTACTTAACCCAAGAGTATTCTTACTGAAATAGGAATTGCACTGCACGTACCTCAAGGGAAATACCATTTATTTATTTCTATTTACATTATGGAGGCTACGCCCTAGTTACATAACCTCAAGGTTAAAATAACGATGATTCAGCTGTTGTCTAAAATCAGCTGTTTAGCGAAGGAAAAATAATATTTTATACACCGTAACACCAAATAGCATTGTATAAAAACCGTGTAGGTTTGACTTATTTTTTAAAAACATTTATAAGCTAGATATTTACGTTTTTGCTAAGCTGAACAAGATGGAGATAAAGTTAGATAATAATGGTGCATAAAAAATACACAAACTTTCTCACATTCAAATATTTTATTGAAAATCGGAAGCTACAGGCAAAAAACTCGGCCTTATCACTGAAAATAAGTTCATCACATTTTGTTAAAATTTTTGGTCATATGAAAAATATGTCGGTGTACTAAATTTAAAATAAAAGAAATTTACGGTTTGAGAGTAATGGAAAAACCAAAATTAATTTAACGGCGGTCAGGGTTTATTTTTGGTTTTTATTCAATTTACTCCCGACTCTTAAATTTAATTTTAAATTTGCTAAACTGACGAGTTATGCTTCTTAATATAGGCTGTGACCAAATATTTGTGATCCGATTCTTAGAATTTGTTTTTAAATGTTAAAAAAACAGTTTTTTTAAATTAAGAAATTGTCCCTAAATGTGAATTCAAATTTTATAAAAAAATGTATTATTTTTCTAGCAAAGTGCACAAACACGCACCCAGTATTTCAAGGTCATAAAAGGCTACCTTGATGACCGTTTGAACTTACCATGAATGAATGAAAAAATAATAGTTCATTAATTGGAATTCGCTAAAAATTTAAACTAGTCATTTGTGGTTTTTCACTAAAAAATAACCGCTTTGGTGGGAGGGGGCTTACATTAATAAGTTTAAATAAAATTATACACACTGCCAACAAGTTATTTCAAAAAGTATACTTATACATTGCGGAACGTTCATAGTCGCATAATGTAATGAAAACATTATTGATGAGCAAAGCAAACATTCATTAGGCCTACTGAGTGCTTATTGGGCGTTCCTGTTACAGTCCGTAAACGGCACGAGTTTAAATCTAATAAATTAGTCAAGCGCGAATTCAAAGAGGTCAACCTTTTTCAATTAGTTCCGGATGATACAGCTTGCAGTAAATTTGTGGACGCAGAAAAGTGGATAGATGAAAGAAGGGATTTGCTCGGATAGGTTTTTCCAGCCGATAGCATGCAAAATAAATCTAACATTTCAGTTACAACTGAACAACATTTAGGGCAAGAAAATAACATTCTTGTTTGAGTTATTCAAATAACATCACTCGTAGTTTTGTCAGAGAAATGTTAGTTTTTTTTTTGTTTTGTTTAACGTCCAACTATTGTGCACACTTGGGCTAATGCAGACGATGGGATAATTTATAGCGTATGAAAATGCCAAGCCCTCGCCGGGAATCGAACCCGGGTAAAAGCCTAGTACGCTATCCACTAGGCCACCGAGGCGGCTTGTTATTGTTTTAATGGAACATTTGTGTGAGTAATCATTGTTTCTTGCTGGCGTGATGGAAGTGAATTTTTAAAAATTGAATAAATTATAGTAGCCTATATAGAAAATTTTATTTTTATTGGTGCACTGTTGATATTAAAATAAATAGTAGGGCCTACTTAACGTAGAAGTTTATTAATGGGTAAGGTTTATTTAAAACGTAACCTCTACAATTCCAGCGAATTAACCTTTTGACCGCCACGCCCTGACCGAAAAGTCGCGTAAAATGCCTACAAGGTTGTTTGCTTTTTTCTTTCTTTTATTTTTATTTTTCCGGCGAAAAACCAATACCATCGCTGTCATTCAAAATGAAAATGTAAAAAAAACTTAACAAAAAAAGTTAGTTTACTAAAAAAAAAAAAAAACTATAATAGTAAAATTAAATAAAACAAAACAAAATATAATAACAGTTACATATGTATGCCTAAAACTAGTTAACTTAAATGTATCTTAAAAACAACATATGTATACATATGTATCTTAAAAACAACAACATACACACAAATTATTGTAAAGCTGTAAATTAGCCTTACAACAATAACAAGATAAATTAAAAAAATATAAACGTATCTAAAACTAATTAAAAAAATTAAAACTTCAAAAAATTAATAAATACCAAATATAAACAAACTTTTCAGGGCTGTAAAAGCGCCTTACAACAAACAATAACAAATGGCGTTGCCATGCCATCGTTGCACTACCCAATACCGCCACGGCTATGTGGCCATTTTGAACACAAGTACACTTAAACAATCATATATATAAGATTGAATAATGAATTTTGATTTCGTTTTCTTCAGAAATACATGGGCTACGAGTTGTGTTTACAAAATATTGATTTATTGTGTTTCTAAAAAAGTCTATAAGTATATGTTTTTTGTCAAAGAGTAAATACAGTCGCAGGCCTCGATGAGATGACTTATTGGAAGCGGCTACAAGCTGTACAAATTAATTCATTACTGAAGACAAGACGTGTTCGGGCTTTTAATGAGCGCCTCGTAACTGTCGTGACTCCAGCTAACTGTTCTCTCATTTAAACTGAAGATCTGCTATTGTTGAATCCTTTATGAGATAATTTCAGTATAGTAATTTCGTTAAGATGTATTAACATTTGACAGATATACTACAAACTTTCCAGTTAACAAAAAAAAAAAAAAAAAATTTTTAAGAAACAGCAATTTGGAGACAAATACATTTTTTTGAATAATTTATTATCATATGTAACGTAGTATTTGGTTAAGAACTATAGGGCCAAAATATTTTTTAAAATTAAAATAAATATTATCAAACTTTGGCTTACTTTGGTAATAACCAACTTGTTTCTTCTTTGACAGTTTAAATTTTGCTTAAAGGTTTTTTTTTAAAGTACCTCAAAAATACAGTTCGGGAGCTATTCACGAAAAACGGAATACCTGATTTTGCTCAAACTTTATGTCAGGACCTATACTAAGTTTGTTTAGATTTAGGGTCTACACGTAAATTTCTTTTTTATTAAATTTAGTATTTGAATTTATGAACGTTCATATATTTGACCAAATAGTAAATTATTTGGCAAATTTTTGTAACCTATTTCGCCGACAAATTTAGAACCAAAATTTCGTAGTTAGCGATCTAATAGTGCTTTTAAAATCGGCAGTATTTTGATCGAAATCGTTAAAGTAGATTTAGAGAAATATTTAAGGATTTTTGGCTAAAAAAAGATTTAAAACATATTTTGAAAAAATTATGATTTCGAGATGTGGGCAAACGTGTGCAAATAACAAATGTTTTCGAAATTAGTATTTCATTATCTCTTGCAAAAAACTTGGAACTTATATCTAACAAAATATAAAGACAGTTGTTTTGACGATCTCAGTCCTATCTGTAGACAGTAAAACTGTTTTGGGCTTAATGTAAAACGCTGCAGAGAGAAGTAAGAAGAAATCTTAAAACCATTGTACAGACTTATCCAACTTTGTATCTAGACTTCCTGAGAAACTTAAAGGATTATTTCTGATTTACAATTCAGATATTACAACGTTACTTACGGCAATGCTGGCGTCATGCCAGGCAGATTCACAGAAGGAACATTGAATAACATAGGCCTAACAGGACTGCTTTTGACCTTTATCAATTGTACGAGGAAATTTATCAATAATAGCTGCACGCAGCTGTCTCGACGAACGAGATTTTTTTATCTTGTACTTTTAAAAAGTCTGATTTCACCATTTAATCAGCGTTAAAATCTGCGTATACAACCCTATAAAAATGCTGATTCATGTTGATTGCGGTGTTGAAATCAAGCTTTTCCAAAAAAAGTGAAACAAAATTATAACGATTGCTTCGAACGGATTTGCTGGAAAACGAACTTTTCCAAGGTAGTACTCAAATCGATTTTTGTGCCAGTTTTGAATCAAATCGTCATAAATTAAAACATTAAACTTTGAAATTACACAAAAAAATTAAAAACAAATGAACCGACAGGTTCAATTTTGTGTTTGTATTACAAAGCAATTTAAAAATTGAAAATACTATTTATCGCAAACTATGATGATTCACTCATTTTCAAAAAACGTGTAAGAAAGAAACAGTTATTTCAAATAGCAGCTATTTTTAAATTCATTTTCTTTAACGTCTATACTTTGTCAGTTAGACCGTTGAAAACGATGGATCATTGTTAACGGCAGTAACTGCGGTTAGAACCAATAACCTTGAAGTTTCTGAACATATTCTGTATAACGAATGTGTCAAAGATATAATCAGAATCGAGTTCTGTGTCAAGTTTGAGGCAAATCGGACCAAAATTACGAACGTGAACGTGTTACATCGGTAGTCTCAAGTTCTCTTGTTTAAGTTTTACGACTGTGATCGCTTCAGTAGCTCATTTTCAATGAAATTTCACTAATATGTGAAGGAAATTTATGCTTGTGTAGACATAAAGGCACTAGTAGCCATGTGGTATTAATGTAATAGTTAAGCTTTTCTCGCTAATTTGTAGACTGTTTAAATAAGTCAGCTGTTTTATTAACATCTGTATATTGTAGTGGTGTTTGATTAGTGTCTATTATAACTCTCATTTTTCTACAATAGTTTTTTTTTACTAAAAGAACAAATTAATTTTAGTCCTACATTTTGCATCGTTTAACGACGTACGTAAGGCGATGTGTAATTTTGACCACTACCATTTTAAAAATTAAAAATGTATTTATAATCGATATAATTCTTCTAGTTTTGGGTTCGGGTGTAGCAAAAATATTACACACACACACACTCACTCTCTCACTCTCTCACACACTCTCTCTCTCTCTCTCTCTCTCTCTCTCACACACACACACACACACACACACACACACACACACACACACACACACACACACACACACACACACACACACACACACACACACACACACACACACATTAAATTACACACACACACACACACACACACACACACACACACACACACACACACACACACACACAAACACACTATTCTTTTCACACACACACACGCACACACACACAATCTCTCTCCGTGCACACACACAATCTCTCTCTCTCTCTCTCACACACACACACACACACACACACACACACACACACACACACACATTAAATTATTTCTACAAAATATTCTTATTCTGACACTGTCGAAAAATCGAACTAGTTTTTCAGTTGCTTAAAATTTGTTAATATAAATATGTAAATGTAAACCTAAAGCCCTTGTACCAAATTTTAATTTTAATTGAAACATTTAAGGTTAGGGGTAAACAAATCCGGCTGAGTTTACTTGTTTTGTTTTTATTTGCTTCGGAACCGAACTTTCGTTTATTTCAAGTGGTGTGCACTGACCATGCGTTGTAAGTCTTTGTATAGGCTATGTAAACAAAATCTCAATTTGTTTTGAGAAAACGTACTGGATTTTTCTGTTTTTATCCAGATTTTTTAAACAAGATTTTTGGAAATATGACCCATATTTTTTGTGCGAGTACTTAAGAATTACATTTAACGAAAATTGTTGAAAAAAAAATCTAAAATTCAAAACCGGTTTGTAGCCAGTGAATAGTACAGACACACGGACATTTAAGTAATTTATATAGCCGACTGATAAGGTAAGAGAGTAGCAGAAGAACGGCAACAATACTGATAAATATTGAAACGTTAATATGTTATTAATATTGAAGCAAGTATTAATGTTAATGCAGTAGTACACAGTTTGACTTGAAATGCTGTTATTATGTTGTACAATATTAGCCTTTATTATTGAGAGCTCTTTTTGTTAGCCCCTATTTTGGGAAATCCAGATTAAATCTTTTTGTTCTATGTCAAAATGTAATGAAATATCTTGGAAACGTATTTAGATAATTAAGGTTTTTGTATTAATTGGTTTAGCTATGATTAGAAGATTTTGCCTCTTTTTTTCGTTCAGTACATATCTAAATGTTTTGTTATTTATGTTCTGAAAAATTAAAATATTAAACTAATAATAACCTATACCTACAAGTAATGATTATTAAGTAAGTAATCAAGTGATTTTAATTTCCTCCTGTGTTGATTACCGCCTTTGAAATTTGCACCATAGAGTCGGTTATGAAGTATTATGACCTCACTGATCTGGTCGACCTTGTTGTGAAACTGTTGTCGAGACATCCCTTGTCATCGCCATGGTTACCGCGATCCCCTCTCCACCCCGCTCCGACGAGGCAGGTTCGCAAAGATGTGATACGGCACGCGGCCCTTTTGTCTAGACTCCGGAAGTGCGCATCCTAAAGGCTTAGGGAGATTAATCAGCACGTGTAAAATGGCTCGCCTTCCGGTTCTTTGTCAAGTCCGCTGAGTGTTTATTCTTCAGTGTCAGGAGCAGCGGTTTTTTCAGGGCGAAATAAATACAGGCTATTTAGGTAGCCTTATAACCCGACTGGCCGTGAGTGCAATAATAATAGCCTAAATGTCTCGTTTTAGTACCCGATATATACAGAGTGTCCGTAGAATCCTGTCCTTCTTTGAACTGATTTACTTCGGGAGTTTCAAAACAGTTGCTCTTTCTTCAGAATATTTGTTCTTAATGTGACAACAATAAATAGTGCAAAAATGACACAAACTTTCTCATATCTCATATTTCTCGTATTTCATCGATTCTAAGACGCACTGTATTTTGCAGACAGTTTTTAAGGAGCATTACAAAGTGAAAAACATTTTAAAAAATTAATAAAAAATCCTACTGTACTTTACACTTAATTGTACTAAACTAAACCTCGGTATTATGATTCCTAGTACCTCATAGAATGACACCGTGATACGGTGTTTTTCATAGCCTGTAGTTTTTATTTTAATTTCTCTAGCACCTTTAAGATTCTGTTTATAATTTCGTGGCATACCAAAACAAATAGACGTTTTATCCACATTGCTTATTTAGCTAGATACATAGTTACACATCTTATGAAGTTTAATAATTTGACGCTTGAAGTTCGAAAGTTTTACTTCAAAATCAGCTGGAAGTTTTTGACAAATGGAAGCTCATCGCCATAGAGATAGACCTTAACAATGCATGAACTTATCACACCAACATTTTGTAGACTTAAATAAATTTATCCCGCAACATGCTGCTGCTTCCATTGCTTTGAGATTCATCGTTTGACGCGTTACTAGTAGATATTTACTTCTAGCAGTTACGAGTTGCAGGATAGCGTCCTTTTTCAGTTCCGGAAAAATGTTTTAACGTAGCTTTACACGCAAAAATTGGATTTCCGTCCTTGCGCCACCTGCGAATGTTTGCTTCACTTATTGCAGCTTCCTGTTCTGCTGCTCTGTTTCCATTTTGTTTAGCGAATAAATTAACTTTTCGTTTCATTGCTGCATAACCTGTACTCTTTCTGAGGACATGTTATGTACGGTCTTCTTTTTTAACAACCAAGTGATCTTACAGCCGTGTGTTTGTTCCATTGTTCAGTTAAAATGGGTTCATTTATCAGAATATGAAAATGAAAATATTTTCGGATTGCCGTTTTGACATCTAAGACGCACCTTGGTTTTTTTGAGTATCAGAATAAAAATAAAAAATTAAAATACGCGTCCTAGAATTGATTAAATAACTCCAAAAAATTCGTTTCAAAAGATACTGAAAAACCGAAAAATCTAATTTCTCAGTCGGATAGTCAAGTTTTGCTAAAATATTTGTCTCTTGTGAAGACAACAAGTCAGTGTACTGAATTTAAAATAAAATTAATGGAAAGTAAATAAGCAGAAACGATGGCAGTCAGTCAGTCTGTCGGTTTTTTCTACTGATTGTATATCCATTAAATTTCCTTAGGCTACTTGAAATTTGTTACACCGACTTATGACGAAGTTATAGCCTAACTGTGCATAAAATCTCATTAACCGATAAGATAATCGATTTTGGAAACACATCCGATATTTATCATTTTCTCTTGTCAGTCCAGCGTAATCAATTTCAGTTTTGTAATTCGAATGTAAAACAAAACAAATCCGAAAATGGTCAGCGTTTACTTTTGTTTCTACTTTTTGGTCAACATCCAATGAAACGATTTGGAGAAATTATACACGTATCAGTTCTGTATCGACAGGGTTTTTTGGAAAAATAGCTGTCTATAAATTTTTCCAACAGTTTTTGATTAAATATTTTCACCAGAATTTCAGTTCCGAAAAGTTTTATGACCAGTTAAGGTTCGAAAACAATTTGATTGACAAAAGTTTTCCCCGAGAAATGGGCAGACTGCGTTAACGTGCCAGATTGGTTTAGTTTGAAACGATGTACAAATATAGCCTACACATATGGACATATTAGTTAATGTGGCAAATGGATTCATATATACATAAAATTATACCAATCATATTTTCACGATTTTCTTCCTTTATACTGCGTATTGCGTGAAAGTAAACAACTACAGACTTGTAAGCTACATTTTTTCAAAATCAGTTTAACTATTTTCCTGAAAAATGTCTCAGATGAAATAGTTTACGATTGAAATAGTTTGACCGGTTAATTTCCGCTTGCATTTCCACAAAACACAGATCCTTTCAGAACAGAAGCAGTGGGTTACATAGAATATAGGCAAGTTGAAGAGGGAACATCATTAGACGGAGATTTCTGTTTCATAGCCAGTTACATTATCGATTGCTATCGGAGAGCTTGGGGAGGGGGGGATTGAAGACTTGCTACAACAAAAGACCCTCTTCTACAAATAAAAAAATCTGTTTAATCATTACTTTCACAACATACTGTAAAAAAAAAATAATTATCTCTTTGTACAGTGTTTCTTTACGTGTCATGTTTTTAACGTAGCCGCGGAACCTAAGTTCAAACAAATTATGTAGTCCAAACGTTGCACAAACTTTCTCAAATTAAATTTAAGCGTTTCAGAAATGTTTAAATAAAAAAATATTTCAAAATTTATGCTCTGGTTTTTATCAAAAAAAAAAAAAAAAAAAGCGTCTACCTCGTAAATTATCGACAAAAGTTTTTGAAATCGGTTTTGTTCGTTTTAGTCATACAAGTGTATTGACCTAACTCAAACATCAACAATTAATTTCGAAATACAAATTGTGAAAAAAAACAATAGGCTTGTGACGCAAACAAAAATATGGAAGTAATAATAGGCCCATTGTACAAAAACAGATGGCTACTGTGCAGAAACATTAGGCCTGCTATGCACAAACTTTCTCGCAAATTTCGAAGTACTCGCTTAGTAGGAACTTCAATTTGAATGTGTTCAGTAAAAAAAAATCTTTAAAACATTTTTTTAAAGCTCTAATTTGATTGGGTTTATAGTAAGTACATTGTGTACTAGGTACTACGTTGTAGTATTTCATATGAATGGACATAAGAAACTGTTATTTAAATGGCTTTCACTGAACCGGTCTGAAGGACTGAAGTCAAGGTAATACAGTGGCACAGCACCGGCCCATTGCAAGGCTGCTAGTGTATATACCGAGCAAGTGTATGTTGCTAATTGTTATGTTAGGTAGCCTAATGCAATAGTGATTGTTGTACGAACAATAGTGCAATATTTCATTACAAATTATTGAATTTGTTGGTAGTTTAAAATCATTGAGATAAATGTTTTCTTGTTGTATTCAATTAAATTAAAAAAAGAAGTTTTCAATGGAAACACTTAAAACAGCCAAACAAAACGTACCAGTCGTATGAAAAAAGTCTGGATTATTTTACTCTTAAACCATAAATTTCTTTTAATTAAAATTACAATTTTGTGCACTGACTTGAGTTACGAATCTCACGTATGACCGAAATTTCAGCAAAATCTCTTAAACCGATTTTACGAAATTATGCCAGTTTTCCAGGTTTTTGTCGGTACCTCCCAAATCAATTTTTTGTGTGGGGGATAATTTAAGGTGAGGTTTTGAATGATTCTATTATACTGTTTTTGTGCTATTGTGGCGGTTTTATTAACTACATAATATTGTTTATTGTAGGTTCAAGTAATTTGGACGTGAAAGTGGGAGATCGGCCGAATTTATCAAATTAGTTCAATAGGTTTTTCTAAAATTTTTGGAGTACAAAACACACCCAACGCTGATTAGGGTTTATTTTGGTTTTTTCGAATTAATGTAAGAGTTTTACTGTATTTCAGATTTGCCTCCCTCACCGATTACGTACCTTTATACAAGAGCAGATTTCCGCAAACTCTTATAAACCGATTATAATAATCAGGTCGATCTAGTTTTCTCTGTATATTTCTTGAACTAAATTTTTCTGGGTTAATAGCGCTATAGGTTATGTTTATTCGCTATAGGAAAATGTATTCGATTATTTTGTCAAGCCATATGCCAAATTTCATCGAAAACGGTCCAATTCGTTTTGCCTACAGCGATGTGTTGACACAGACGGCTAGATATCCAAATCAGAAGCACTTTCTTAAGAAAACATGAAAACTTATGTATTATCACGCGCAATTGCTCTTATTTGACGACAAACATTTAAAATAGTTTAAGAAGTTACAAATCTGAAATTATCATTGTGAATGTAAGCTTCCTGTCTTTCATTTACCCAACTCTAACCCATAATTCTTCAGTTGTCGTCATTTTCGAATGTTTCGTACTTATTTCGGAATAGGCTTGTCACTTTCTGGCTGTTTTTCTTTCATATCCTTCTCGTTTATTATTTCGTTTTTTTCTCGTCATTCATAAAAAAAGTCACAAAAAATTATCTAGTGCTGCAAGATTATTTATTAATTATATACAATTATTTACTCGTGTGATAAAATTATGAATTGTTTATAATTGCACAGCAAACTAAAAGGCGTTTTGAAAACGTGAAATGATGAGTAAAGAAAAAAGCTGTGATTGTGTGGAAAATTCTCTCACGTTTGTTAGAACAGGTGTCAAAAACGTATTGCTAAAAAATCAAACATTTTTTATACAAAAAAAGGAAATCGTATCTATTCTCTGAATGCTAACAAAAATGTTTTTCTTTAATACACTCAATAAATTAAAAAAGAAAAAAAAACAGATGACTATAAATTAATTACTTACAAAGAACTTAGGCGCTGACTAGGCCGGGGATTAGGAAATAAGTAGGCCCTGCTTAGTGTTATACTGTAGGAACTTACGAGTGTACAAACACCTTTAAAATTGTTTACACCCAGCCCCTCGGATTCTGTGTGTACAGGACATAAACTCCTCCCCCAGTTCTCCGTTCTTTCGTGACAAAATAAATCTTGTATATACAGACTGGTTGTAAATCTTGGTTATAAATTTGCCGTTTTGTTTTTGAGTGTTTTTTTACCAGTAACTTGGTGTCTCGATATGATTTAACAGTGTTTTTCAACATCGAGTTCAGTGGCTTGTGTGTATTTTTATCATTGTCCGTGAACAATTTACGTAAAACGTTAAAACAGTTAAATTTCTCATCTTTTATCGCAAAAAGCACATTTCGTACGTATAACGTAATTTACCGGGAAGAAAAAAAACACGACATCTTAAAAGTTTAACAATTTTTCAAAATAGCTTTGAGCTACTGTCTACTAAAACACAAACCGTTTTTGAATTTTCTTGGAATAAACGTTATTACATACAAACCTTATTTGTGACTGCCCCAAGCAAGTTGTTTCGATGACGTAAGGGAAAAGAATTTCAAAAATTCCAAAAAAGTTTGACTAATGTACAATTAATAAAAAACACGGATTTACGAGTATATTATGTAAAATATACGAACAAGAAACTTGACAGCTGTAGTGTTCATTTTTTTATTATTAAAAAAAATATATAAGTGCTCGTTTTTTCTGCTTTTTTTACATTGATTAGCATTATTATTTATGTTTTTTCTTCAAGATGTCGTTTTTGAAACAAATAAGTTGTATATTAAATAATGTAATCAATTATTACGGCAACTTTAATTCAAATAGAACTGTAATTAATTACAACTGCTTAATTCATAACATTTTATGTTAGAACTTGTTGGATGTGTCAGTATCGTTACGTTTAGTTCTTACCTAAGCAGTTACGTA
Organism: Callitettix versicolor; assembly: GCA_022606455.1. Taxonomy (NCBI): domain Eukaryota; kingdom Metazoa; phylum Arthropoda; class Insecta; order Hemiptera; family Cercopidae; genus Callitettix; species Callitettix versicolor. The sequence goes on along the minus strand of CM040184.1, from coordinate 57,475,045 downwards.
TCGCAGTAATTTTTTGTAAAAAAGCTAAAATTTATCGAGTAAAAATTCGGTAGAAATAAATAACGTTTGGTAAAGCTGCACTTTTGGAACTCACGTCAATTTCTGTAATTTCTTCACAAAAACGCTTTACTATATACCCAGTATTAATAATACAAAATATAAGAATGCGGAAACAACGGGAAGTTAGACAAAAAATGGAAAATAAAAATAAACATAACCTCAAAATGACTAGCGCGCGAAAGTAGGTAACGTGTTTTCAGTGTGAAAACGATTAATTAATTGTTTTTTTAAAAAACATGGTTGTTGGGTGTAAAACCTAATGCCAGGTGGCCACCAAATGCGGAGCGGAGTCAAACCGCTCCGCGCAGCTTTGTCGAGTCAAGCCGACTCCGCTTTCCCCATCACGCTGACTACGCCTCCAAACTTATTATTTCTCGTTGCGTACGTTACCATTGCCTAGGTTACGGTTTTTGAACATAATCATTCCTTGAATCCGTTAAAGTAGGCCAAAATATTTGATTTAAAAGGTGCAGACGTGTTCTTTAAACTGACTCCGCTTCTGGTTGCCGCTCGTCTCAGCTCTGCGCAGCTCTACTCGGCCTAACACGGTTGTGCGTCTATAGGCCTACGTAGTGCGTGTACAGAGTCATTAATAATGAAAAAATATAAGAACCTGACACGGTTTGTGGGTAAAAACATGACTCGGTAGTGCGTCAAAAACCTAAATATAACACGATGTTAATGTAACTAGCATTGCGTAAAAGTTACTAAACATGTAATGACAGTTAGGTTATTAGCATGGTCTGTTAATGGCTTAAAATCGTAACTTACGTAATAAATTTAAGCTTCCGTGGGTAAATATATTTTAATTCAGTAAAATAATCATTACTTGAGGACGAGACCCAAAAGTGCAGAAATACCTAATGTTTATACTGCAATAACACTACTTCCTGCTGTAGATCCGATTAACTTTATATAACCGTATTAGGGCCTACTTCATTCAGCTGTAGTATATTACTTAAATTACTGTTATATTACGCGTCGTTACTTGCAATATACTTGAATAAATTTTGATTTTCTATGATTGCACAGTGCAGTACTTGAAATAAGGTAAGGAAAGTATGCTATTACAAAGGTCATGCAAGTGAAGTTGTGTTGTAATTTGCATGACGTCATGGCGCCTGCAGTATGTGTCTGCAAGTCTCGTGCATATCGGTCGCAATAACAGCGGCAATTAATTAGGCGTGCAGTTCCAAGAATCATAGCCAAAAAAACATTTATATCATTTAACCTTCTTATAAACTCATACACCGCAATGCTTACAACTTTTTCTTAAAATTTCTGTTAGTAGGCCTATATATCGGCAGTACACGTGAAATTGACAGTGGAATCCAAATTTGTTTAAGTTTAGGTTATATAACTCTATATGGAATCAAAATGGTTTCTGAAAAATTACACAGAGTTGACGATTACTGTGTGAAGAAAACAGATATGGGTGCAGACTAACTGCGCTTATTGAGCGGATTTAGACGTCTCTAGCGGTACCCGAGTCTAACACACACTTACACTTGCAACACTACACACTTACATTTAGGGAGACGATAATAGCCTCAATGTGCTTTTCGCCTTAAAATAACAAAAACAATCTGACCCCGTGGGTAATTCGAAGTCAAAGGTACAGCTGAAATATTCTACACAAAACTTCTTATTATTTAATAGTTGAAAGCAGTTCAAGAAGGCCACGAATAACCCTTACTATATTTACGCATTTTACCCTCCATTATTTTCTCATTCGTCCATTGGTCGTTTTGAAAATATCCATACTTTTTAAAGAAGGTATTATTAAGTTCTTAAAAAAATTAATTACATACATACTAATTGATAGAAAACTAAATAGAAATGAACATTCCATAAATCAGACCTATTTAAATTGGAAACCCTCCACAGGCCACTGAAATCTTCTGATTCCGCAATGATGGCCCACGCAAAACACTTTGCTTTTTGCTCAATTGTAAAAACCATTTTGTAAATAACTAATCCTGAATGGCACCCAAAAAATTAGGATATGCTTTTGTTCCATTAAAAAGTAATTTAACAGCTTTTAAAGAATTAACAACAATCTGATTTAATCATCCGATAATCTGATCTGAATTGTTTGACAATCTGATTTAATACTGCAGTACAGTGAGATTATTTAAGAGTAATAGAATTTATTTATTTTGGCCGCCATTTTGTTTCTAAAAACATCAGCCAAATGCAATATTTATCACATACTATTTGTGGTACCTTCTTTAAACAGTATGTATAGTTACAAAATGATCAATGGAGGAATGAGAAAATAATGGAGGATCAAATGCGTAAACCTCTTCGTGGGACGCACTGAAGTACAACTATATTCGTAAAACTAAAAAAATCCAAGGAACCGAAAAACCGATGGCTAGGACTGATGGACTGTAACGATATACGAGTTGCGCGGTAGTGTTTGGCCAAACCCAGTCTTATCTTTGTGCGTTTAATTGTGTTTTGTGTTACGACTTGTATTTTCAGTGTTTTGTTAACACTGTAACGACCTCGACAGAGGAATTTGACCATTTGTACTACACCCTGAAGATGAAACAGCGAAGTTTCAAAACCGCGATAGCCTTTACGAGGTGAGTTAAAAAGACGGAAGAAAATAGGTCATAATAATTTAAATAATCCTAATTATTTAAATATGTGATCTGGCGGTTATGGTGCAATTATAAAAAGAAACCTTGAAAGAATGCGTCCCCTCCGTAATGCTTGTTTTCCGTACGAATTATTAACAAGTCAGCTGACATCTCTGATCTGTCTGAAATTCAGATTATTCGGAATCGATTGTATTAATATGTATCACCGAAACTGGAACACATTTTCCCGTCTGTAATCAACGAATTTTATCAACAATCACTCTGTTTAAAACGCTTATTGTAACCGACAAATCTAATTACTAAATGTAGGCTATAAGTAAATTATTACTTAAAGCATTGTTTTGAACTAAACCGGTCTGTAGCAGTGTTTTGAAATTCGAACGTTTATTTAAGCATAAACTGTATTACCTACTGTAATAATTTTGATTTCTTTTAGTAATACCATTGAATAAACGTACTAGAATGATAACACTTAAATATGAGCACTTGCTGGTGACATCTTGCGGCGATATTCAACCTGAATATTACTGTATATTTTCTCAAACGTCTCCTACTTGTCCTTGCAGCTTATAGCGTTCATTGCAGCAGACAGTTCAATTACTTGGACCTTAGCCGCTAATACCAAGCACGCTTTTATAAGGGTAAATAAAACTACAAGTAAAAACCTGTACTCTATATTTAAAAATAATAAAATATATTCTAATTTTGTACGTTTTAAATTAAATTTTTTAGTGACTACAGTATACTAAATGTTTTGTTGTGCTGATTTATTTTATTTTACTTTTGATTTAACTGCAATTTAAAATATTCCATATGATTTTATTACAACATTTATATTTTATTCATTATATTTTTAGTATTAATAAGTTTTTCCCAAATTATTTGTTCGCAATAATATTAATTGATTGTAGGCCTTACTTGCAATGAGTTCACGAATATAAAAATTATGATAATAGTAGTTCATTTGAAGAATTAACAATTAACATAATTCAGTAGTTGGGTTATTTAAGTATTAGAACATCAATTTTATTTAATTATCTTTCGGATAAAAAAAACAAGGTTAGATTTAGGTTCAATAGAAAGTTATTTTTAAATCTAATTTCAAAGTATCTGCCCTACACTACCCTGTTGCTTGAAATGTGCCATCATTCCCCCCCCTCCCAAATAGCTTACAGGACTCCCAAAACTTATAGCACAATGTAAACAGTAAGAATGTAACTATGGAAACAAAAAAGTGAACAGTTAACATAACCTAACAATTTTTAATATACATTGATCATATCTTTGAAAAGAGCCATTTTCCTCCAATAAATCTTTCTTTAAAAGTTAATGCAGATTAGGTAATCTTTGATTAAATATTTTCTAGAAACAATACAAAATTTAATTAGCTAAGATGTTTTAATTAGCTAGATTTTAATCTAGCAAAATAATGCCAATAAAGAGAAAGACAGGGTAGATAGGATGGTAATTCAGCCTTTGTTGCTGTATGGAGTGCGGACTATCGAGAAACAGAGAAAATATGTTTTAAATTATAGTGATAATGGCAACGAAAGGTAGCAAGAGCTGGAAAATAAAGGAAAAGTACTCAGTTAATTGTACAAGAGTTCAAGATGTGGCATTTTTTATAAATGACCATTAAAGAATGCCATTATTATTCTTCTTTATTTGTTTCACCCAACTTTGGGGTACACCAAATCAATCACTTCTCAATGCTCTGTGCCTTCCTCGTAGCCCAGTATTGCTTCATTCGTTGTGATCTTGCTTTTCTTTCTTCGTCAGAGATTTGGATCGTTCGCTTGGATTTGACTTTGCCTTGGAACCGTTGCTTCTTGTCCTTGGTTATTGTTTTGGCTGTTCTGTCCATGAGCATAGTGTCGTCAGTGATCTGCAGTTCTGTTATGTCTTTCTACGCTTCTCTAAACCAAAGTGGTTTGGCTCTTCTACTACGAAAGTAGTAAACTATTTTTTTGGTTAGTCTATTTTTATCCATTCGGAGGATGTGCCCATAAAAATCAATTCTCCTTTTTCTTATTGTGTCTGATAGTGTTTCAGTTTTTTGGTAAAGAGTTTCATTACTGATGTGGAGTAATTGGTTGTTACGGAATTTGGGGCCTAAGATTTTTCGTAATATCTTTCTTTCTTTGATCTCCAGCCTTTCAAGTGGGCCCTGGGTTGTGAGAGATAATGTTTCAGCTGCATATAAGGCTTCTGGTTTAATTACCGTATGATAATGCCTTATCTTTGTATTCCAGGAGAGGAACTTCTTGTTGTATGTGTCCTTGGTAAGTTGGAAGGCTAATTCAACTTTATTTCTCCTAGATTACATAGCTTTTTTCTCTAGAGCATTCCAGCTGATCCATTCCCCAAGATATTTGAATTCTTTCACTATCTCAATGTATTGTTCTCCCACTTGAAGCTTTTTATTATTATTATTATTATTATTATTATTATTATTATTATTCATTAAAATAATAAAATGCGTTTAATTACTAAAATGACCTGAGGTGATACATGGCGTGAAGAGAAGATGACAAACTGATAAAGAGGGCGTGAATATGAAAACCTGAAGGCGAAGATCGATTTAGTGAACGAGGTTTTGAGATGTATAGGCTATAAGGAAAGAATAGATAGAGATGGTAGTGGAAACAATATGCAAAACTCCTTTTGAAGGCAAAAAACCGCATGAGTTTGTGCCCATTGGTGTAAGTAAGATAAATAGTATTTGATGAATAATTTATCGGAATTCGGTCAAGGCAGTAATAGGCTTCATAATAGTAGTGATTTTATGCAATAACTGGTTGTTGATCATTAAAGTAGAAAATTAAGATCGTTTAGATTGTTGATCATTTAGATAAGATTGATTGTAGGGGAAACCCTGGACCACTTCTCTTCTGAAGTATGGTTTTCAGGTTTGGCATTAGAAAAAGTGTTGAAGCGTGTGTGTCTCCTGCAGGAGAATTTATTACCACAATAAAGTCGTGTATACGGCAGGACATTGGTGTTACGAGGTGGCTGTCACTACGATAATGATTAAGTACCAACAGCCAATTCTCGTTCTTATACAGCTTTTTCCTACTTATACAAGAATACCTAAACTCCCAGCCTCTTTAATAATATATATTTTGTATTAATAATGTGTAGCTAACTAAATTATTGCCTAAAGCATTCAATAAATACAACTTTATAATTTATAATTACTAATTTATTATGAAAAAAACGGTTGTTTGCATACAACTCTATATTGTTCCTATAAAAGATCTTTTTACTGTCCAATACTTTTCTTCATACATTTTCTTTATTTCTCTCGCAGTAAAGGGGTTCCTTTGAGATTTTTTCTTTTACGACCCCAAAAACATTAATGCCATCCATAACTATACTGTGAACAGAAGTGCCCAGTAACATATGACAACCCTCCATAACAAACCGCCCCACCGATCTTACAATATCTCCACCTCCGATAGCACTTTTTACATTTTCATTTTTTGATTCATTTTCTCCCGTTTCATTTCCGTTATCAGTTGGCTTTGCGATCGGGTTATCTTTTCTTTCAGCATTTTCACTAGCCTCGATTTTATTTCCACTACTGCTAACCGTTTTAACAAAACCAGGCCTTTCAGTTTCCGGATAAATGTCAGGTATTTTCCCGTTTGTTTCCGATTTAAGGGTATACATAGAGGGTTGTAACATCACGCTGTCTTGTAATTTCTCTGCAGCCATATCCGTTTTGTATATGGAAGGCGTCGAAAAGGTGTACGATTTTATCCCACTTTCATTTGTGCTTCTTGTACTCGATTTACGATGGTTGTTTCTTAACAGTGAATTTTTGTCCAAGCTAAAAGGCTGGTCTCTGTATTGTCCATTATGGAAAATAGCACTCGTTTTGTTAGGCTCGCCGTCCATACGTGGATAAACATAAGTGTTATTTCCAGACGTTTTGTAATTATTTATATTTCTTACTGGCTTGTATCCTTCAACTTTATTACCGTTTGATGAGTGTTTAACTTTTTCTGAATCTCTTTTTTCATATGTAAGTTTTTCATATGGCTCAACCATCATTTGGCTGTTTTTAATATTCCCATACCTGTCGTTTTCATCGACCAACGAAAGAGCTTCACTCTGTTTACTTGTAAGGAATATCTCTTCAATTAATTTTTCCGTGTTGTTTAAAATGGTCGGTTGATCTGGATAGTTTTGACTGAAACAATAATTACCTGCCTGATTTGTTGTTGATGATAATGTAATCATACTAGGTGGTTGAGTTTCATTTATCGAAGGTTTGTTATCTTTCAGAACTGGAAGCGAATCTCCTGCAAAAGTTCTTTCAAATTGGTTTACTGTTTCCTGTTCCGGTTTGTTATCTTCAGCTGCTAAATTCGTTTCATTAACTAAAACGTCTTGTGATACGTCACGTTCAGGTTGGTTTTTAATCGAAGAAGTTTTGTTTTTTGAATCTGTTGAAGGGTTTGAATAATCTCCTTGATTTGTATATGTGTTTCCCTTTATAACAGGAAGTGTATTCTCTACTAATTGTTCTTTTTTTAAAATACTGTTATCATCTTTACCAGACGGATTTCCTACTTTACTTTTGTCTTCTTCTTCTTTTGAATAGAAAACAATTGGAATGAATACTACTTCTGACTCTATACTTGTGGTAGATTTTGTGAATCCTACTATCGGATAAGTATTATCTTTTGCAGGTTCCCCGTTTTCTTTAGTCGGATAATCTTGGAATGTTGTATTAGACGCGTTGTTTTTACTTAAATATTTGTGTTTAATTTTTCGCCACGTTTTCGTATTAAACAGCTCAGTACTTTCTTGGACGTTACAATTACAAGGTTTCGTTCGCCTTTTAATCTTACATTTAAAAGTACAAGTTCTCGTAAAGTCGCTCCTATCAGAAGAGCTGTCACAATCACTCATCTGGTGTCTGCATAGTTGTCGTGACTCCTGACTTCTGTTCTTGCATCGTCTAGCATTGTCAAAGTCTGTGTCGTAATCGTAATCATCATAGTAATCTTCGTGTTTACAATATTTGTGTTTCATTCTCAAATTGTAATCCGAATTAGAATCCTGTGCATATTCAGGTTGCTTTCTGTTTGACTTGTTTGTTAAAATCTGATAACTTGCAAGCATGTCTCTAGGAGAACTATACATTACCAATCTTCTGGGATGTGTCTCACTTCGGCATTCACTTTCCGAACTAGAAGAACTAATAAATATTTCTTTTTCTGTTTTGTTTCCATAAAAAAAATTCTTCATTATGGCCATTATCATTTATTCTAAAAACAAAATGAAAATCAGATTAATAAAAGTAATTAATTAAGTTAGTGGTAAATCACGTAATGGGTCAAAACACATTACAAGCGGTGTCCACGCCCCCTTGGTACCCACTCGACATATTCCATATCACTTAAAGGATCAAAGCACACAGCACAAGCTTCCTGAGTGCCTACTCGACACTTCATCCCATCAAGTAATGGATTGAAACATACAACACAAGCAGGCCCATTCCTCCTGGGTGCCGACTCGATACTTCATCCCATATCACATAATGGATTAAAACACACAACAAGCAGGCCCACGTATCCTGGGTGCCTACTCGACACTTCATCCCATATCACATAATGGATTAAAACACACAACAAGCAGGCCCACGTATCCTGGGTGCCTACTCGACACTTCATCCCATATCACATAATGGATTAAAACACACAACAAGCAGGCCCACGCCTCCCGGGTGCCGACTCGACACGTCATCCGATATCACACAATGGATTAAAACACACAACAAGCAGGCCCACGTATCCTGGGTGCCTACTCGACACTTCATCCCATATCACATAATGGATTAAAACACACAACAAGCAGGCCCACTCCTCCTGGGTGCCGACTCGACACATCATCCTATATCACACAATGGATTAAAACACACAACAAGCAGGCCCACGCCTCCTGGGTGCCGACTCGACACATCATCCTATATCACACAATGGATTAAAACACACAACAAGCAGGCCCACGCCTCCTGGGTGCCGACTCGACACATCATCCTATATCACACAATGGATTAAAACACACAACAAGCAGGCCCACGCCTCCTGGGTGCCGACTCGACACATCATCCTATATCACACAATGGATTAAAACACACAACAAGCAGGCCCACGCCTCCTGGGTGCCGACTCGACACATCATCCTATATCACACAATGGATTAAAACACACAACAAGCAGGCCCACGCCTCCTGGGTGCCGACTCGACACATCATCCTATATCACACAATGGATTAAAACACACAACAAGCAGGCCCACGCCTCCTGGGTGCCGACTCGACACATCATCCTATATCACACAATGGATTAAAACACACAACAAGCAGGCCCACGCCTCCTGGGTGCCGACTCGACACATCATCCTATATCACACAATGGATTAAAACACACAACAAGCAGGCCCACGCTTCCTGGGTGCCTACTCGACACTTCATCCCATCAAGTAATGGATTGAAACACACAACAAGCAGGCCCACTCCTCCTGGGTGCCGACTCGATACTTCATCCCATATCACATAATGGATTAAAACACACAACAAGCAGGCCCACGTATCCTGGGTGCCTACTCGACACTTCATCCCATATCACATAATGGATTAAAACACACAACAAGCAGGCCCACGCCTCCCGGGTGCCGACTCGACACGTCATTCGATATCACACAATGGATTAAAACACACAACAAGCAGGCCCACGCCTCCAGGGTGCCGACTCGACACATCATCCTATATCACACAATGGATTAAAACACACAACAAGCAGGCCCACGCTTCCTGGGTGCCTACTCGACACTTCATCCCATCAAGTAATGGATTGAAACACACAACACAAGCAGGCCCACTCCTCCTGGGTGCCGACTCGATACTTCATCCCATATCACATAATGGATTAAAACACACAACAAGCAGGCCCACGTATCCTGGGTGCCTACTCGACACTTCATCCCATATCACATAATGGATTAAAACACACAACAAGCAGGCCCACGCCTCCCGGGTGCCGACTCGACACGTCATCCGATATCACACAATGGATTAAAACACACAACAAGCAGGCCCACACCTCCTGGGTGCCGACTCGATACTTCATCCCATATCACATAATGGATTAAAACACACAACAAGCAGGCCCACGCCTCCTGGGTGCCGACTCGACACATCATCCCATATCACACAATGGATTAAAACACACAACAAGCAGGCCCACGCCTCCCGGGTGCCTACTCGACACATCATCCTATATCACACAATGGATTAAAACACACAACAAGCAGGCCCACGCCTCCTGGGTGCCGACTCGACACATCATCCTATATCACACAATGGATTAAAACACACAACAAGCAGGCCCACGCCTCCTGGGTGCCGACTCGACACATCATCCTATATCACACAATGGATTAAAACACACAACAAGCAGGCCCACGCCTCCCGGGTGCCGACTCAACACATCATCCCATATCACATAATGGATTAAAACACACAACAAGCAGGCCCACGCCTCCCGGGTGCCGACTCGACACATCATCCTATATCACACAATGGATTAAAACACACAACAAGCAGGCCCACGCCTCCTGGGTGCCGACTCGACACATCATCCCATATCACACAATGGATTAAAACACACAACAAGCAGGCCCACGCCTCCTGGGTGCCGACTCGATACTTCATCCCATATCACAGTAATGGATTGAAACACACAACACAAGCAGGCCCACGCCTCCTGGGTGCCGACTCGACACTTCATCCCATATCACATAATGGATTAAAACACACAACAAGCAGGCCCACGCCTCCCGGGTGCCGACTCGACACGTCATCCGATATCACACAATGGATTAAAACATACAACTCAGCGTGTTCACACCGCCTGAGTGACGACTCAGCACATCCCATGTCACGTAATGGATCAAAACACACACGCAAGCGGTGACTACGCCGCCTGAACACATGGTTTCCTCTGGACACCTCGCGGTGCAGCGGCGGCGAGGCTTCATATCGTCCCTATTTTGTATTGACACAATATAACACAGAGCCTGGACAGACAAGCTATGTGCCTCCGACACGGGCCGTGTAAGTTGTTTTTAAATAATCACTTTAACATAATATTTAGTAAGATATTTTTAAAAATTTCAACTACTGTTTATTTGTATACTGTACAAACATTGTACATAAGCTGTTTTTAAGGTATAAGTGTAGTAGTACTTGTCTATAGGACTGCTGTTTAATTATACATAAACTGTTTTAAGTATAAGTGTAGTAGTACTTGTCTATAGGACTGCTGTTTAATTACTGTCATTGTACAAACATTGTACATAAACTGTTTTTAAGGTATAAGTGTAGTAGTACTTGTCTATAGGACTGCTGTTTAATTACTGTCATACTGTACAAACATTGTACATAAACTGTTTTTAAGGTATAAGTGTAGTAGTACTTGTCTATAGGACTGCTGTTTAATTACTGTCATACTGTACAAACATTGTACATAAACTGTTTTTAAGGTATAAGTGTAGTAGTACTTGTCTATAGGACTGCTGTTTAATTACTGTCATACTGTACAAACATTGTACATAAACTGTTTTTAAGGTATAAGTGTAGTAGTAGTACTTGTCTATAGGACTGCTGTTTAATTACTGTCATACTGTACAAACATTGTACATAAACTGTTTTTAAGGTATAAGTGTAGTAGTACTTGTCTATAGGACTGCTGTTTAATTACTGTCATACTGTACAAACATTGTACATAAACTGTTTTTAAGGTATAAGTGTAGTAGTACTTGTCTATAGGACTGCTGTTTAATTACTGTCAAAGGAATCAATATAGTAAATTTAATAAGTAACTTTTGATCGATTTAAAAAACAATTAAAGATAAACTTTTAATTGTAATTCAAATTACAGTTAATTAAATAGTGATTAGTAATTAAGTAATAATTATTAATTAGTGATTGTTTTCTATTACATATAATTTTATTTTCAGGAATATAAAAATAAAGTTGTAATTCAGTTTGGATCCATTAACTCGATTTTTCAACAGAACTGTCAATGGGAAAATAAAGTAGGTCTGTCAGGCAAAAACGTCAAGACACGGCAAGTAAGCACACAATCTGCGCGGGTCAACTCGCTGTCGTCTATCTAGAAGCGCGCACGTGGACGGACAGACATCCGAGTAACCCTACTCGCGTTAGGGCTTAGTATCCACGCGGGCAGAACTACCGCAGACCTTTGAGGACGGGAGTAGTCATACAGGACACGTAACGGTGAAGTCGGTGTAAACAGTGTGAAAACAGTCGCAACAAATTGCCGTGGCTTGAACTCGTTTTCTACATTTTGTTTTTGTTTAACCAACTTGTCAAGCAGTGCCTCTGAGTAATTGTTTCTTTTGATCAATTTGAGTCAAGCAAGGCTAAAATGGAAATGATTACGCGAAATAAATCAAAAGAAAAATTCGACTAGTTCCATTAATTCTGTGTAGGCCTACGGTGAATTAATTACATTTTTGAAGATCGGTTTTCACTTATTTTAAAATGTCACGTGATGAATTTGAGAACATATAACTCATATTTCTTGAGGACATTTAAACATACGAAATCTTTTTATCTTGTATTATATAGTTAGTTACACGTGTTAACTGACTGACACAAATTAAATGTCAGAAATAAATATGATTTTATAACAGCTGTATTCACGACCGTCGAGGTTATATTTACACATTTTAAATGAGAGTTTTTAAAAGTAATTGTACAATTCTAAGTTCTTTTACAAATAATACGGTATAAAAATAAAAATTTAAAATATTGTTAGTTTAAAATAATAACATAATTTCGAAACATATATCAAAATTGCCTATCAACAATTTCGAAAAAACCTACCTAGCGAAAAAAATATAATTCAGTAATGCCAGTTAATATTTAAGTACAAATTGTGTTGCTATCGTGAATCGTGGTAAATCAAAATTCATTATGTAAAGTAATTACTGTTCCTTATTTAAGCTGAGTATAAAAATATATTTTTGTCATGAAATAAAATTTACTTGATTTTTAGGTTAAGAACATTACCTTTTTTTAAAATTTAAGTTCACTATTACTTAAGATCACCTGTTAAGTGCTGTTACTTAGGAATTGTTTCATATAATTTCAACTTTTAAACCACCTATTGATTCACTGTAAATCAAAACTGCTACTTTAGTAACTAAAAATTTATTTTGTTTTTAAAATTTTGATGATGGAAAGGCTGTTTTTAACCTACGACATTTCATTACATTTTTTTAAGTATCAGCTGTTAATAAGTAAATCAGCTGTTAACAGAACTATGTATTAGCCATACGTCATTGCTATTTTCTCGTTACTGCGTAAGATAAAGTAAAAATCATTCGCTAAATGGCAATTTATCTGACATTTTGACACTATTTTTCAAACTAACATATTTTTATTCAAATTACTATTATGTAGGTTATTTGTATTTGGTTTCGTTAAAAAAATCTTGGATCCGAAAAACTAAACTAAACACAATTTTGAGACTTTTTATAAATTTCACAATAATATTGATAGTTTACTACCAAAAGTCAAGGGCTAAATCGTATGTTATCACTTTTATTGACTTTCAAAAAGCATACGACTCTATAGATAGCGAATCCTTATTCTCTGTTCTGAAAGAACTAGACCTTGATAACAAAACCACAAATCTTATCAGGGAAACATTAACTAATACATTCTCCAAAGTTCAATACATGGGAGAACTCTCCACCCCTTTGAGATTAAAACAGGAGTCCGACAAGGAGATGGACTCTCTCCATTGTTATTTAATTGTGCTCTAGAAAAAGTAGTTAGAGAGTGGAACGTGAATACGCATAGTGGAATCAGACTAGGAACTAAGAACAAAGGCATTAAGGTAAATTGTTTGGCTTTTGCGGATGACATGGCCTTACTAGCTGAGACATTGGAAGAAGCTAAGGAACAGACTCTTGAACTCCAGAAGCAAGCGTTAAAAATGGGTCTCAAAGTTTCATTTGAAAAGACTAAAATATTGACAAACATACAAAAACCACCAAAAAAGCTTCAAGTGGGAGAACAATACATTGAGATAGTCAAAGAATTCAAATATCTTTTTGATAATGGATCAGCTGGAACGCCCTAGAGAAAAAAGCTATGGAATCTAGGAGAAATAAAGTTGAATTAGCCTTCCAACTTACCAAGGACACATACAACAAGAAGTTCCTCTCCTGGAATACAAAGATAAGACATTTTCATGCTGTAATTAAACCAGAAGCCTTATATGCAGCTGAAACATTACCTCTCACAACCCAGGGCCCATTTGAAAGGCTGGAGATCAAAGAAAGAAAGATATTACGAAAAATCTTAGGCCCCAAATTCCGTAACAACCAATTACTCCACATCAGTAATGAAACTCTTTACCAAAAAACTGAAACACTATCAGACACAATAAGAAAAAGGAGAATTGATTTTTATGGGCACATCCTCCGAATGGACAAAAATAGACTAACCAAAAAAATATTTGACTACTTTCGCAATAGAAGAGCCAAACTACTTTGGTTTAGAGAAACAGAGAAAGACATAACAGAACTACAAATCACTGACACTATGCTCATGGACAGAACAGCCAAAATAATAACCAAGGACAAGAAGCAACGGTTCCAAGGCAAAGTCAAATCCAAGCGAACGATCCAAATCTCTGACGAAGAAGAAAAGCAAGATCACGACGAATGAAGCAAAACTGGGCTACGAGGAAGGCACAGAACATTAAAAAGTGATTGATTTAGTGTACCCCAAAGTTGGGTGAAACAAATAAATAATGAATTGATAGTTTAAGAACATTTGAATGAAAATCTGCATAAAGAAAACATGACGGAAAATTAAATTAGAACATTGCAATATTAGATGAAAATAAAACAGCTGACGATTTTTTATAAATATCTTACATGATATTGTCCACAAAATAGAAACAGCCAAATATAGGCCCAAACAACAGTTAATTGTGTTTTTTTAAGATTAACTTTGAGGTTATATTTATTTAGGGTCTGCTGTATATTTCAAATATACAACTGCTATCGAAATTTTTAGTCAGAAAGGCTATATAAGCTGAGAGCAAAGTTAGCAGCAAACTGGGTTGACCAGCGCAGTAGGCAGGCGTTGTACCTCAGTAATTAAATAATTAGAAATCTCTTTTTGTTGTTAAAACTATTAAATAGCACATATCTGTTAATTATTTATAAATTGTTGGCTTTACATAAAAACGATTCATTTGTGTACAACACGACATTATTTATCTGCTGTACAGGCTACTTGTGTTTTGTTTTTAATTTTAAGAGAATTAATTAAGTACGCAAAAGATTCTTCATATTTATATTTAAAAACATATTTGTTCAGGCATTGAATGTAAACCGACAAAAGGACAGCCACCATTATAAAAAGCTTGCTCAGTATCAACTAGAGATGGGTAAGAAAACTCCAAACTGTTTTTCTATATACAAAAAACAAACTGCTTTGCCAAACGGAAACTAGCAGTTTGAATTGGACTGGATCGTGATTTGTTAAACAAGGAACAACAGTTTAGACTTCCCCACCACCTACGTTCTATTCGAACGTTGCCGCAAGCGCTAAAACTTTTTTTCTGCTATTTTCCTGCTAAACTGTTTTCCTTCAAACAGTACAAACACCTTTTCTTTAACTTGCTATACTTTTTCCCTCTATTTCTTGTTGCAATGTAGTGAAGTAAGAACTGTTTGGGCGTTGTCAAAGTTTATCTCTTATTTTGTTGCGAGTTGTTTGAAAGTTTTAAAAGTAAAATTTGTTGTTCAAACATTTTTTAAACTGTAAAAACAGCCATAATTGTGTTATATATTAGTTTTTCTCCGTAGTTTACTTTGTGTTTAGAAATTTAAAAATGTTTAGTGGACAATTTTGAAAGTTTTCTTTTACTTTTTTTATGTTTTTAGAATTAAGTGCATAGTTTTTAATTATTTATTGGATGTGTGGACTTTTTAGTGTTTTTTTCAGTGTTTAAAAGTGAAAAACCTGTTTTTTGTGATGGGAAATATTACAAACGTCTTACATTTTATTTTTACCCGGAGCCTAATTTTCTTTAAAAACATTTGTTTTGTTAAATATGTTATTACAATAAACTTTATATTTTTTCTGTGTTGTAAAATGGAAAACTTATTTTTTTGCTAATGCTAATGTTAATAACCTATCATTAACCTATAATAACCTAATGTTAATAACCTATAATTTTGTAACTATATAGAGCCAATTTTATTTAAACATATTTGGCCTATGTTCTTATTACTATATTTTACTTATTAAGGTTACTTTTTTCAGCGTTGAAAAATGAAAACCTACTTTCTCCCAAATAAAAATATGACATTAACATCTCACATTTTTTAAATACATAACCTAATTTTATTTAAATGTATTTTTTATATTTATCATCAATCATCAATATTTTTTAATCAACTAAAAATATTCTAAATTGTTTGCATTTCAGTAAATATGCGAAGGCTATTTAATTTTTAAGTAAAAAAAAAGAATGCTTCTATTAGAAATTCATTGCATTTTGTAAATATAAAATGGCATACATATATATTACGTTTTGAGAATGTAATTTAATTATTACTACACTTATAAGGATTATTTTTTTCTAAATGTTTTACACCCAAAAACAGTTAAGGACATGGTGGTAATGGGAATGAAAAAGTAGTCTTAGAAAACTGAACGTTTGTGCTTATGTTTTAGCTGCTAATACAACTTCGAGTTCATTTTTCTAAACCTGTTTTTTCAAACTGTTTTTCCAAACAGTTATTTTTTTCCAACAAACAGTTCGTTGATATTCTTTAAAAATAGCAGAAGTGCCCATCCCTAGTATCAACGGCTTAAGTGGACCAAGTAATTGGATTACCTGCCACTAGGAACTATGCAAGCTGCAAATACGAGGGGGAGGTGAGATGTTTGAGAAAATAGACAGCATTATTATCTATTTAATTATAGTTGAACACTCGGCCGCAAGATGCCATCAGGAGCGAGCGTTCACATCTCTCATAGGAGTAGGTTTATATTGAAGCGAAGCTTTAATGTTAACGTTGGCGAGAAGAGTGGGTAGAAAAAAGTCTGCCAAACGGAAGAATGTAACGAAAATTTGGAACGAATGAGC
Organism: Callitettix versicolor; assembly: GCA_022606455.1. NCBI lineage: Eukaryota > Metazoa > Arthropoda > Insecta > Hemiptera > Cercopidae > Callitettix > Callitettix versicolor. The sequence continues at coordinate 57,458,157 of CM040184.1, read as the reverse complement.
AAACAAATTTCGTCTATCTATTCCTGCATCTTTTTTTGCCTCCTTTTCGGTATGTGTAGGACGTGTATTATATGAGAACGTTGTGTTGTTTTCGGTATTTTCCTCAGTTGAAGAACACGTGCACGTTGTAACCTTTTATAATACATTCGAAATTAATATAAACGTTTAAAATAATTATTGTTAATATTGCTAGTTTTTAACAACTTAATCTGAAACTTATTATAGCCTATCGGCTGTTCAGTGAAGTCAGCTGATCGTTACGAATTAATATAAAAAACGACTGATCTTTTACTATAACTACAGTAAATAATATCTAAGCTAAGTTCACGTATTTATTTATTTAAACAAAACAATATATTTGTAAACATACCTTCAGACTAATTATATATTCAGTAAAGATATTATTAACAAAAGCTTCGCTTCTATCGATAACTCCCCAAGTTCCACACGTGTACGTTTTCTATGATTCTGGTTAAGTACGATATGTCGAGGTTAGGTTTCAAAGTTTTTTTGAGTTTTCCTGATTTTGAAAACAATTCTTGAAATTTTGCAATCGTAAAAAAGATTTGTTCTGCAGTATAAATATTCTAAGGCATAGTAAAGCATACTCCTATTTATCTAGTACATTTAAAATTATATATCTTCTTTTTGTGGTGCTTTATTATATTCTGATATTAGCGACTTTCTTATCCGTACTTTATTCACAGTGCTACGGAACAGGTTGGGTGGAGTTAACCTCAAACCATTTGCGAAGGTTTGCCTGCCACGAAATTCTTTGTCCAGTTTTTCTTATAAGCTCCAGTTTTTCTTAAATAATGTTTTGCAGTAGCCGGTATTTTTGATCAGCCTCATCATAAAATTCAGGTACCGTAAAGTTAAGTAGGGTGCATTGCTTTTCCCGATATAGGCTACTGTGGTTTAGGCTACTGACTTTTTTATTTTATAACCAAGTAGGAGAAAACGTGTATACATATATATGAGTATTTTCTGAAAAGGTTGGAACTTCGTACACGGATGCACATCACATTCTTGAAAATTCCCAAAATCCTAATTCAGTCTACAATACCAAGGTTTGTGTCAACAATCGAATATTTTGCGTTTTTAAATTTCACAGTAAATCAGAAAACAAAATTATTTTTCTGTTTTGTCTGACATAAAAACATCGTTTTTGAGTGAATCGATTGCGATTCGCTTGGACGAGTTCGTTAACCAACAGAATTCTTTCAGCACTTTCAAAATGGCTGCAGATTTTAATCTTTAAAAATTAAAACATTTTACTTCATTTTTTCTGAAAATCCGATTCCACCGTCGAAATCAACGTTGAAACTGTATAAATTAGAATTTAGAATTTTCATAATCCCTTGAAAATTTTTGTCGACATTCAGGGTTCATTTTCGTATTTCCAGTGTAATTTGAAAATTTAAAATGCTGATATGTGCAGATTTTAATGGCGATTATGATGTGAAATCAGAATTTCGAAGTGATAAGATAAAGAAAATACTTATGGAAATTAGCTTCTATCACTTCAGCGATACCGCTGGTTGTCGTGATTATATTTGTATGTAATGTAGATAAGCGTAAATTTGCTTTAATATCAGTTGTACACCATTTCAGTTTATCAATAAGACCAGAAATGTAATGAAACAAACCAACAATGAACTCTGCTTACTGAAATGTTTAAAGTTTTTACTTCTGCCGTCAATTCCCTTAATTACCCTCATTTTTAACGTAATCAAGTGATATTTAAACTCAAATATAATCCACCACTAACTGAATTTCGTTTACAAAATAACAAAGTCTTCTGTAGGAAAAAAATAAAATAAAATATAAACAAGATTGTATGAACAGTCCACAGTGTGTATCAGGGAACTAAATGCACTAAGCGAATGATGTTTAAATCGATTAATGTTAGTTCCCAGCCACTGTGGGAGTACAACATGAGCCATGCCATGAATGTAAAGGTGGGCATTACCTAACTTAACTCGCATGCATGAATAAAGATGACCCAGAATGCAAGCGAAACCGTCCAACTTTAATGCGTCGTTAAAATTAAGAGCTCCTTAAGTTTGGCACCCGCATTACTGGCTGAAATGTTTAACTCTGTAGATGTGGATTAAGCGCGAAGCAATTTACAGTGAACGATGTAACCGAGGGATAATTTATCAGGAGGGGACGAGTCGGTAGGACTATTATCGACCCCCTGAGGGTACTGTTGGCAAGACTGTCAAGCGCTTCTCCATTCATCTTGCTGAAAGATTATTGCCAAACTAAAGTAATCACAGATTTACACAAAGGGAAACACTCCAAATAACGACGAGCTAATAAAGACAAGAGTTCCGTTGATATTTTACAAGAGATTAAACAGTAGTATATTTTGAAAGTGGTTGCTGTATATTATGAGTGAAATAATCGCGGTAGTACTTTTTTTGCTGATTGAATGACATGATTTTTTTAAAATTAGCAAGTTTAATAATACAAACGGACTAGAAGTACAGCCACCATTATAAAAAGCATGCTCAATATTAGCTGCTGAAGTCCAAGTAATTGGACTATTTGTCGCTACGAACGCTGCAAGCGGTAATAACAGGGGTGAAGACGTTTAAGAAAAGGGACAGTACTATTACATACTTAAATGAAGTTGGAACAGTTTGCCGCAAGATGCCACCAGCAGCGAGCGTTCACATATCTCTCGTAAGGGTTATCATTCTTGTACCCGAATATTCAATGGTCGAATTTGTACACAAATTGATGTTAGCAATAGCTTAAACAATGTTGTTCCCAAACAAAACATTTAGATTGATAAAGCTCCAAAATGTTCAGTATAGAGTTACCGGAAAATCGACATACTTCCTTAAAATCGGTTCATACTTTCGCAAGGCTTTGGTCATATATGAATATCTCTTTGTGTTATAAGTCTTTACTTTCGAAACTTAAATATCTTTACTATTTTTTATAATTAACATATTTTGAGCAAAATATATAAGGATTTTGAGAAATGAGGCCGATGTTTGTCGATAGCTTTCTAACCAGTGGTTTTACAGGCACAATTGACGTAAAAGGATTTTGCACCACTGACGTATTTATTTTGCTATAAAAGACGTTTTGCGCAGAATCTCCTTAGATATACTATGTGTCCTATTATTAATCTGTATACTTGTACTGTGTTTAAAATATTAGTTGCTGTTAATTATTCATATTTCGTAATATTCGCATTCATATTGTTCAGTTACTTTCAAAATGTATTTAAAGTTACATTATTTAAAGTTATGATTTCAAAACGACCGTCCAAAAAAAAAAAAACAATAAAAATCAATGAAAGAGCAAATATGCTTCAAAAGCACACTTCAAATTGAAATTTAAATTATTAGCCATTCTCTAAATACTAGTGTACATACTGCATTAAAACGGAAATACCACTGTTTGACTCATGATTGTTTTCCGGAACTTCTGATTGGTCGCAGTGAAATTTGATCGACAGGTTATTCTTAGGTCGTAAGTTTTACATGTAGAAAGATTTAGAAATATTCACTCTGCAATGGTTCATAGTAAGTGTAGAATTAATTTTAAGACTGATTAAGAATTTTTTTTTAAATTAAAGCTTTTTAGGCTTATTATTGTTTATATGAACAGAAAAAAATATAAACTTGCGATAGCACGAATAACAGTGTAGAAATTAATCTTGTCCATTTACGATTTTATTTTCCCCCGGTGTTGTTTTTTTTTTTTTGTGGTGGAGGAAGAAGCTATCTATCGATTAAGCTATTATATTAAACTGCTTAAGGGTTACGTTTTGATGTATTTATGAATAATTACGTTTAACTAACGTGAGAAATTGCGTATACATTTTTCTTACTAGATATGGTTGTTATATTACTTACATAATGCTAATGAAATTCGTCAAGTTTTTACTTAACATGAAAGTGTGTTGTCTACACACTTCTACAATTTCCCTAAGTGCTTCGTGGAACCGTCACTGAGGGTGAGCCGGGAATTTCGCACATCTCTCTCACTGGACCAGTGGGCTGTTATCTCACGGAGAAGAGCTCGTTGACCCCAATTATAAACTGTGGTTGGAAAGTGAAAACTACTTTCGTACATTACGTACAGGAAAATTCAAGCGTAGTCTAGGCTAATACTTTGTCACTCGTTGCCATGTATTAGCTCATTACCAATAATTGCGGCTTCAGAAAACAATGTGAATTATTCGCGTTCCCATCGTCAGTGTTTGTACAAAAGTTGTACAAAAGTAGATTTTACCGTGCTGTCTTGGCACATTGTTAAATTAACACTATTGTCTAAATTAAAGGATGTGCGAATTTTACTTTTAAATTTTGTGAAAAATGCACAGAAGGAGAGGTAAAGGTTTTGATACGAGAAAATTTCAATTGAATATCTCAAAAATTACTTTTTCATAATTATCAGAATTTCTGGCGTGTATAGACTGCTTCGCATAGTGATAAAGTAAAAACCAGATACCCTCCAGCATTCCTGGCAGCATTAAGACCCACTGCTTCTTCATTCGCTGAACATTTTCGCCTGACGAGTGTGGTCAGCCTGCACTAACTTCCTACACGGATTTTTTATACCATGCGGAACAAGATATCGAGGTGACTGCTAAATTGTCGACGTAATTTCGAATTATTGATTCACATTTTATTCTAAGCTGAGTCGCCTTGCGTAGTCTTTACTTTAACTTCGAGTTACAGTCATTTTGCTTAAAGAACTGTGCTTCTAGCACCCATCTCGGCTGTAGAATAAGTATAACAATACGCGTAACTATCCAGCAGCAACACTACCACATGAAGCTATTCCTCTACTCCTGAGTGTGGGTGGTAGAAAGTTTTTTTTTTATTTGAACTTGTATAAATGAAAGGCAAATAAACTAAAATCAGCTGTTAATTATTAAAATACCTGCCTCGTTTTTACTTTTTTGTTGTAAATTTGTAAAATCTGCACAACTCGGTGAACGTAAAGTCCAATTTTCAAGAAATTTATATCTAGATAAAATTTTGTACATATTGAGATTTTTTAAACTTTACAAATTTTGTTTTTTTCTAGCAGTTTTTGTCAATTTTTTTAAAAAAGATTAGGGATTCTCTCAAAGCACTAAACAGTTTTTATCAAATATCGCTTAAATGTGGACTTTACCCAAAGAAAACGTATAAGTCGACAAATCTTTAAGATTTTGGTTTAAAAACTGTCGAAAAAAACAGCCTAATTAAAAAAATTGTTGAATCACTTATACAAATTTTTATCATATATTTATAACTTATATTATTGTACCATATTTTAAGTTAAAAACATTTGCAATTTATGGGAAAAAATAAAAATTAGTCATGATCGGGCCGGGTTTTTGTTTTTCGGTTTACTATCTAACCATCATTTTTTTAAACTTTAAATGTAAACACACTGACTTGAATTATAAATCTCCGCATTTGAGCAAAGTATGATGAACCGATTTTGAAAAATTTTACCCATTCTCTGATTTTTTTGTCGATAGTATCCGTCCAGCCTTTTGGTACCATTTAGTATTGTATTTTGACCAAGGTTATTCAACGCCTTTGCTTGCGTGTAGTTATGTTTTGCTTACATTTAATTAGGACAAATATTGTAAACCAATTTGTAGTAGTAAAATAAATATTATAATTTAATAATCGAATCAAGTAATCTAAATATTCTGTCTTGATTTCTTTAAAATAATGCATCTAAGTTGTTAGCTTAATTTTACTTCAGATATTTAATGCTGCAAGATTCAGCGACTCGTCGAGGGACTTTGTCGTGATAGAATATCTAAGAAAGGGGATGTCAGCACTCCGGGGAATTGTAAGATTGGAATTCCTTTCAATAGAATTTTTACGACTTTTTAAAGATATTATTCAGCTGAACAACTTTTCTGTAGAAAAAAGAACTTAGCAACCATGTTGTAATATTCTCTATGTCTCGACCGTCCTCAGGTGGCCACAAACAGCCAGTTCATTCATCTGTTTTTTATGGTGAGAACCTTGTATCAACATTTTAACTATCACTTTATAATATTCATAACGGTACCAAATACGTTTGTTAAGAGCCATATAAAACGTACGTGCTTATAAGCCATTAGAAATTCTCAATGAATAAATATTAATGACGGAAATAGGCATTGTTAAATGTAACAGATTTCGCTCAAATTTTGATCATATGTGAACTATAAAATTTATAATTAAAGTTAGTTTACCAAATACTAAGTAAAATAATCTTGGCACACAGCTTTGACGTGATGGAAGCGGATATCATTGATGAACCACGTGCAACCAAATATCTCTAAACGTACTTCTTGATGACACATAATCGTAGAAATATCGCTAAACATACTTTCTGATGACACTTAAGCGTCCAAATATCGCTAAATATACTTCTTGATGGCACTTAAGCGTCCAAATATCGCTAAACATACTTCTTGATGACACTTAAGCGTCCAAATATCACTAAACATACTTCTTGATGACACTTAAGCGTCCAAATATCGCTAAATATACTTCTTGATGGCACTTAAGCGTCCAAATATCGCTAAACATACTTCTTGATGACACTTAAGCGTCCAAATATCGCTAAACATACTTCTTGATGACACTTAAGCGTCCAAATATCGCTAAACATACTTACTTCTTGATGACACATAACCTCAGAAATATCGCAAAACTTACTTCCTGATGACACTTAAGCGTCCAAATATCGCTAAACATACTTCCTGATGACACTTAAGCGTCCACATATCATTAAACATACTTCTTGATGACACATAACCTCAGAAATATCGCTAAACATACTTCCTGATGACACTTAAGCGTCCAAATATCACTAAACATACTTCGTGATGACACATAACCTCAGAAATATTGCTAAACATACTTCCTGATGACACTTAAGCGTCCAGAATCGGAAAAATATTATCTTGATTACATTCAAGAGTAAGTGTCGCTAAATATACTTCTTAAAAACACAAAGGGTCCAAATAATGCTAAATATAGTTCTAGATGCCACACAAGTGTACATTAACCAACGTCTTTTTTTAATGAAACACATGTCCAAATATAGCTAAAAATACTTCCTGATGACAGATAAGATTTCCAATTAGCTAAAAATGACTTCTTAAGACATACAAATGTCCAATTATCGCCAAACCATATTTGGTTTCTATGCTAAACCATTTCTACGAATCTTTTTCTTTATCTTACAATTTATTTAAAAATTATGATTTCGCTATCACAATGAGCATTCAATTCTGCATAAATTAGCATTTAAAATTTTTACATAACACTTAATAAAATACAAAAATGAACCCTAACTCTCGTCAAATTAAATTCCATATTTTCACAGAAATATAAAATTTTAAATATTATATTATACAGTTTATTATATGGTGCTGAAGTCACATTTTCAAAAATGTAAAACATAAAAAAATAATTAGTTTCCGTCACATTTATAATTAAACATTCATTTTCAATTTTTAAAGTTACTGTTGCGTTAAAATTTAGTATAACCGCCATTTTTAAACTGTTGAACGGATTTTTGCTGAAAACTAACTTGCCCAAGATGTAATATTAATAACCAAATCGATTTTTGTACCAAGTTGAATTAGATCAGACCTATTGACCAAGTTGATCTAGAGGTCACTTTACCAATAAGGAAAAGCTGCTGATGGTCCAGTCTATTATTCTATATTATTACTAGACTAAATAGAATTGCGAATGTTATGTAGACACTGTACTGCATTAACTCATTGACTAATTAATCTGTTCGTTTATTTTTCAGATTACGCGAAGAGAAATGAGTACCAAAATAATGACTACGAGGTAAGTCATCAAATTAATTGTATCACTAATATATGCATTTCGTTAAACCAAAGTAATCGTAACCCTATACCATACAGAAGCGTTTGCTAGTAAAATGTCATGAAAGGTTATCAATTGAAAATCACGTAAATAAAAACTTTTATTTATTCTGAAATAATATTTTTTTAAGGTTTTTGACGTGACTACTTATTATCGCGGGGTATGGGTGTAGTTTTGCTCGGGGACAAAAATTCAGTTTGCCGTCATGGAACACTATCGTCACGGAGTGCTCCAACACATTCATACGCACACTCTAGTGAACATTATTATTCCAGATTTTATTATTACAACATTATTATTACAATCATTATTACAACACGTTATTATTATTTTTTAGTGATTAATAAAATGTATTTTTAAAGCGAAAACTTGTATGGTCACGGTTGAAAAAACATGGGTATAAACTTTGCTTTCTCGTCACGCTTGAATCCGTAATGCATACATCACAGCATATATTGTTCCTGTATATATCTAGACTGGAAGTGACTACTTCTAAACAGCTGATTTCACACAATAGCTTCAATATCATTTCAATTGAGGTTATATTTATTGTTCTTGTTAATTTTAAAAATGTGTATTTTCTAAATATGTATAAAATTATTTAATGTATATGACCTATACCGATTTTTGAATGCCAGAATCACAAATATTATATTTGTTATACTTAGACAGTATAATTGTCAAAAGTAGGGTTATAAACTGATTAATTGTTAAAGTCCCTTATATAGCCTAAGATACTCAAATTCATAGTTTTTGACACAGGTTTAGTTAATTTTGAAGCGTTAGCTTCTTTACCGCTTTGTGCACTTTGTATTTGTCACCATGGATTGATTCGGTTTCATCGAGTAGGCTTACGAAGCGTAAGTAACGCGAGTAGGGGAAGTATTACAGACCCCCTCCAGTTCTCAGCTCTTTTCTTTTCTTTCGTCTGCCGGTTCCGACTGAGTTGGTCGCGCGCCTATATGTGTTTTGTGCCTGTATGTACATACAACGTGCATGCTTCTCTCGCTTTCTTTTCTCTCTCTCTCTTTCTCCACTTTTCTTCTTCTCGTGTTCTTGTCGCGCGCGCATGTAATGATGTTGTGTATATTGTCAGCAGCAACAGTTCAATGGTATACGGTTTATATTCAATACGTACATACGTTGATTTTATTCTTATATTCTCGAGACGTAAAAATCTTATATTTATATTTTCTATATTCTCGAGTCGTTATATATATATATATATAAAGAAGCTAACGCTTCTGCTGATAGTCCCAATGACTGTACCATTTTTTAAGTTATGTACCTACACAAACGCGAAGTTGAATACTAAAATAATTTTCAAGAGTTGCGCTTTCCTGCATGTATCTAAATTTGTACAAAAATAATTAAATCATAATAGTGAAAAAATACACAGTCAGGCATGCCAAAAGAAGTAGTCGCTTCTGTCGGCCAGTCCCGTACTGCCTAAGTTTTTTTTAAAGTCTCGTCATAGGTTTACCTATGAGAATTTGTGAAATTCTCATAGGTAAACCACTCGTCCCGGCTTTCTGCAGTACTGTGTTCACTTAGGCCAAACCTGCAGGTACGCCACTGACTTGTACCAAAGCAATACAACTGTTATCTTTAAACCAGTGTTGCTTTTTATCAGTCGTTCAGGTTGCCGCTGTTGTCTGGTCAAGTGAAGTACAGATTTCATGGTTTCACCCGGAACATCTTTAAATAGTGTCGATTAAATCCTTACGTAATGGCGTCTGTGTGAACTTTCTGAATCGTGAAGAGGAAGTTAGTGGTTTCAGTCGGCGTTTAATTTTCGGTGAACTTTCACGTGGAATAGGCTACAAGAGTTGTGAACTACGGGAAACACACGAGAGTGAAGCATCGCCTCGAGTGATTGTGATTAGTGATAAGTTTCGTGAGAACTTTGTTTCAATTAACAAACAGTAAGAGGTTGAGAAGTAATTAATTTCACCGTATTAGGTGGGTGATTAATGCACCAACTCTGCCTCAATCGCTGGCAGAGATCCTTGAAATCGTTAGCGTCTACAGCTCTTTGATCCCTGACAATCATGGTAACTAAATTTTGTGAAGGATGCTTTACAGCCTATAAGTCTCTCCTCTTACTGGTAACACTCACGCGGATCTACTCTTGTGGTATTAATAAAGATTTGTTTATAAACAAATTGTTTCTGTATTAACAATCTTATAGATTAATCCGCCATAAATGTACTAAAACCATATTGCTGGTTGTCTGTAAGTATAAGTATTAATGTACACCAGGTTTGTTTAATATAAAGTTTTTATATAGAATAAATGCATTGCACAATGTTTTCATCAAGTTACTATTCATCTCACCCAATATGGTTTTAAAACTATCGATAAGAACGCCGAAAAATATACATAATTTCTCTATGATCTGTTGCTAAAATGTTGAACATATATGACAAATCGAAACTTGTCAGTGTATCTTTGAAATGAAATAATTGTACGGTTCGATAGTAAATGGAATAAAGAAATAAACTCGACAGCGGTCAGGGTTTGTTTTTGGTGATATTCGATTTGCTACAGAATAATTTGCTACACTGATTTGAGTTATGAATGTTGATATTATGACCAACATTTATTGATATTTGAGAAATTAGATAATTTTTTCATCGGTTTTTATAGTTTCGAAACCGGATTTTTGTTGTAGATAACGACCAGATTTTTTTGTTTTGGTATTTGTGAAAAAACTTATTAGTAAATTTTAGAAATTCTGATGAACTGGTTTTGAGAAATCGGTTTGATTTTCTGGCTTGTTCTTAATACCTCACGCTCTGTATGTTTTGTTCTATTTTTTGTTCTATATTTTTGTGTGAAGTCAGTTTTAGAAAAATATATTTTTTTTATAAAGTGCTTGAAAACAGTAATGTTTGATAAGTGTAAAAAATTTATTTCAACTACAAACCATTTGAATTTAGGATAAATAGCATAATAATGTCACTACCGGAATAATTACTTTTAATTTTGTTGTTAAACTGCTGATATATTAATTCGATAATTTTTGCTTTCGGGCTACAAGCACTTATTTTCAACGGAAGAATGATTTTAAACCTTTTGTGCTTTTGATTTATAGAAACACATAAAAATCCAGCATATCATTGTATTTCCTAAGAAACTGATATTTGAAAAAATACATAATATTGTTTGTATTGGAAATTGCTTTTTAGGATTTATTTCTCAAGTTGAGAGAAGCAGTTAACGTAGGCTCTCTCATATATATAAGTTTAAAACTCAAACTTTCTGATATTCCACAGAAATGCAAAATTTGTAATTCTCGCACATCAAAATTGTTAAATATTACAAAATATAAAGCCCTACAATTTTCCTATTTTATTTATATGGATAACTTTTGTATGTGAAGTCGCTCTTAGTTTCGGTGATCCTGTCAACGTAGCTCATGAGATATTCATGAATATCAAGCTTAAACCTTCCCATACTCCGCAAAAATGTAAAATGTGACTTTTGATTTTCACTGTTCAGTTTAAACATATTTATATTACAACTAACTTTACCCCGTCGCCGTTTGTCGGCGATTACAAATATTTTTAATTTAACAAAATTTAATCCTTCGCGGTGGAATTTTAGAAAACCGTTTTTGTGTACCTACAAAGTTTTATTAGTTCAGGGCCTTCCAGTAAACAACATTATACTATTTTACTTAATGCATTTTTCTGTACATTTTAACCTTATAACTTTTGTTTTTTTTTTGAATCTTCATCTTTGCAACCATTTAGAAATCAAGAATAACTTTCGCGCCAACATTCAACTTCAAAATCATCAAGTTTTTATAGATTGTATTTTGGCTTTACACATCACTACATATTCAACCCTTTGGGGTGCAGTTTTTGGAAATGTTTTATTATTAATTTTCATCTTCCAGAATCCTTTTATTTAAGTGATAATATGATTGTTTTTTTAATATACTAAATTCAACCCTTATTTCAACCCCTTAATTTTTGATTTTTTGAAACGAATTTTTTGAAATGACCCGTCATTAAAAATCACATCTGTTTTTAACGCCCTCAATTAAGAATTGAAGAATTACCCCATTTTAATTTAATTTAAATGTCTAATTTTAGAAAACATTTTCTTTGTGCATTTTTAAAGAGATACAGAGATAAAATGTGAAGTTCGTTTTTACTCTTATTTTGTTTTTTTAAATAATTGTACAACCGATTTTAATCCATTTTAATCTTTGTAAACAGATTTTAATCCATTTTAATCCTTGTAAACCGATTTTAATCCATTTTAATATTTGTAAACAGATTTTAATCCATTTTAATCCTTGTAAACCGATTTTAATCCATTTTAATATTTGTAAACAGATTTTAATCCATTTTAATCTTTGTAAACAGATTTTAATCCATTTTAATCCTTGTAAACCAATTTTAATCCATTTTAATATTTGTAAACAGATTTTAATCCATTTTAATCTTTGTAAACCGATTTTAATCATTGTATACCGATTTTAATGCATTTTAATCTTTGTAAACCGATTTTAATCTTTGTAAACTGATTTTAATCTTTGTAAACCGATTTTAATCATTGTATACCGATTTTAATGCATTTTAATCTTTGTAAACCGATTTTAATCTTTGTAAACTGATTTTAATCATTGTACAACCGATTTTAATCCATTTTAATCTTTTTACAACTTTTTCTTAGCGAGCACCTAGAAGCCAAGACCAACATATGCATCTAATTTCAGTTTTGTAGGTTTGATAATTTTAGAGATTTCGTGATGAGTGGATCAGTGGTATTGTGATTTAATATTTTTATAGTTATAATTTCTTAAATATATTTTGTTCATGCACTACACACGTTTCAGAAATTGCAAAAATTGTTACTTCTTTATTGGAAGTAAAATATACTCATTTTATGCTTTCGTATTTCTTTCTTTTATTTACAGTAACTATCAATTATACTTAATAGGTTGGTTATTTTTTCCCTGACAAAAAAAATGCAATTGAAAATCGTTTTTTGACTTCCAGAATCTCAGAACGATCCCGTATATCCGTCAAAATGCAAAAATAAATATTCTAGTAACCGCCATACTTTCTATATTTACCTCGTATAATGAGAAAAACAAAACCTTTCCACGATTTGTTTGGCTCAGCCTTTACATGACTGCAGTAACTTGGTATATAATTAAAAGCAAATAACTGTAGGCTATGTTAACCTACATTGTTCGCGTTTTAATCACTCGGGCCTCATTAGGCTAAGCTCATTAATATACGTGGAAATACTCACAATGTAAATATTAATCCAGTGAAGAATGCGCTGAAACCACGTGTTAAGTGTCAGGCAAATTAAAAAAATTTAGAGTTTTAATTCAATTATTTTCTTAAAAACTCGGAGAATCGAGAAAACAAAAACAAAAGTACGTTTTGCATAGGTACTTATGGATTAGGCTACGTTTGTGCAAAAATTGTTCAAAATCTCTAGACCGATTTCTGAAAATTTTTAATTGTTTTTCGATCAAGAAACGGTTGGTAAATGGTTCCAAGATGGGGAAAACCTGACCTACTTGCCGACATCAAAATGAATCAGACCGGGTGACCACTAAATGCGCTGAGCGGAGCCAAAACTGAACCTATTTTAATGTAAGTGTGGCCACTGAATCACGCCGCTGACTCAGCTCAGACCATTACTGTTTCAGTGGCATTAAAAACAGCAGGTTAGGTTTTGCACGCGTAATCGGCTGCACTCAGCTCAACTCTGCCTCGCATTTGGTGGCCACCCGGCCTTAGTAATCAACGATGTACCGGACAAGAATCCCAAATAGTCCATTTTTTATACCTCTTATACCTCTGTTGGTTTAATGGATTCATCGAAACCACAAAACGTTTTATTATTTTTCTGCATGATCCGAATATTTTCTTCCCTTTGTATGGCAAAGTAACAAGTCCGATTTAAAGTTATAATTAAAATTTGTTTAGGATAAAGCTTTACTTGTTAGCAAAAAATACTTATTTTGGAAATGAAACATGTTAAAACCTGCATACGTCTAAACGTTATGAAAACTTTAATTTTAACGTCAGTATTTTCTTATAACCGGACTAAACAAGCCGGGCGCAAAAGAAGTTCCACCTCGACCACGTGTGGTCTTACGGGACACCTGATATGTTAAACGTTTGTGGTTAGCCTAATTAATAGAAGACATGACAAACGAAGCAATTATTACATATTGTGATGTTTAGAAACTGTATCTTAATTTTGTGTAGATTAATTATTGGACATCTTTTATCAGTAGACATTATCGAAGTCAAAAAAGGGGATTATTGTTAAATTTCTGGCTTTATTATGTTGCTTCTCAGATCAGGAAAATATTAGTTCTCCCGATAAAAATGACAAAAAAGAAATACAATTCGTGACCCTGAAAGAGCTTAAGAATATGATAAGGTGTAACATATCAGCAAAGAAATCACCAGGACATGATCTTATAACTGGCCAGATAATGAAAGAGCTCCCAGATACGGCTATCATAAGGCTACAACATATGATTAATGCCTGCTTTAAGGTGAAATTGCACCTCACCGTTGGAAAATTGCGGAGGTAATACTGATACTAAAACCAGGAATGCCCTCTTCTGATGTAACATCATACCGTCCGATATCATTATTACCAGTCATGTCTAAGATCTTCGAAAAGCTGCTTCTAAGAAGGCTTGAACCGATCATTGGAGACAGACAGCTGATTCCTTCACATCAGTTTGGATTTAGACGTAGGCATTCTACTATAGATCAGATTCACCGCATCATCAACATAATTGAAAAAAATATGTTCAGCTGTTTCTCTTGACATCGCCCAGGCCTTTGATAAGGTTTGGCATGAGGGCCTTGAATATAAACTACACAAGGACCTACCAAGTCAGTACTTTGAGTTATTACAATCATATATTAAAGGAAGGTACTTTCGATTTCGTTATGGCTGAGTACTCAGAATTAAAGAGGATAACGGCAAGTGTACCGCAAGGTAGTGTCCTTGGACCTGTGCTATATTTGTTGTATACACGCGATATTCCAGAGGTTGCTGATTCAATTGTTGCCACATTTGCTGATGGCACCGCTATCCTTGCTGATGATGATTGTGTTGAAAAGGCCACGCATAAACTACAAAGTGCAATGGATAGGATAAGTACCTGGACAAAGTGTTGGCGAGTTAAACTGAATGAGACAAAATTAATGCATATAAACTTTAACAATAGGAAGATTGCCACCCATCCATTATTTATCAATGCTCGAGCTGTTCCTTACTCCAACAATGCCAAATACTTGGGGATGACCCTAGATACGAAGCTCAAGTGGAAAGTCCATGTAAAGAAAAAGGTTGAGGAGCTTAAGATAAAATATAGAAAACTTTACTGGTTGCTTGGACGTAACTCTGAGCTTTCAGTGCAGAATAAAATTTTAATATATAAAGAAATAATGAAACCAGTATGGACATATGGTTTACAATTGTGGGGTTGTACAAAACCGTCGAATATAAAAATAATCAAAAATTTCCAAAACAAAGTCTTGCGAGGAATAGTCAATGTCCCATGGTATATTCGTAACAATGATTTACATCGGAACTTAAACATCAGGCTTGTCACAGAGGAAGTTAAAAAATGTGCAACTAGTCATAATCTACGGCTTCTTACGCATGAAAATTGTGAGATGGAGGCAGTACGTGAAGTGGCCGGCAACGTTCGCCGCCTCAAGAGGACTAAACCTCATGAACTGCTCCACTGATGTGAAGGAAGTTATTAATGTAATAGCTATCCTACAAATGTGATTTTGTTGTAGATGTAAACCATTAGTCGATCTTGTAAAGATTGGTTATGAGTATTAAATAAAAAAATGTTGCTTCTGCTAAAGCATAATATATTTTTATCCATTTATCTTCTTTAACACAGTATCAGACACGACATAGACCTAAAATAAGGCTTATATTTTACTCCTCCCATTTTCTTTATATTGGAAATAAAAATATTTTTAATAAGTAGCTTATATTTTTCTAGTTTTGGGGTTTAATAATAAAACAATTAATAAGAGCCTTCGTGCATGACCGACAGCCAGACAACTGTGCTAGAACTTGTGTCCTCACAAACGCGCAGAACGTGTCACGTGAGTGCAAACACGAAACATTATCAATACAATCACGAGTATTGCAGCAAACTTCGTGCTTGCGTTTGTTCCTATAGAAGCATCGAGCACGTCACGTACAATATCGGGGGCAACTGGGCGGCTACGTGATATAAAGGTCTTTTGTATATAATTATTTTGTAATTGTCACTGATTTGTACTTTATTGCAATTGTTTTGTATTTAGTTAAGATTAATAGCTACATTTAATAGCAAATTACTTCGGATAATACACAGTTGCAGCGGCACTCGATCATGGTAAAACTTCGATCGAGACCATGAAATGTGCATCGATTTATTAACACATTCCGAAGGAGCGTTAAACAATTCAGTTCATGGAGATTTTGTGCGAGATTACCGTAGTGTAAGATTTAAAAAGTAACGATATTTTTAAGATGTAGAAACATTTGAACGGGTTTTATTGGTTCAGTCCAAGGCATTTTAGAAATGCCTTTAAGTTTATGAATTAAGTTTTGCCTCCTGATTTTCTCGTATTGAACAGTATGTAAAAAGTGATGTTATTTTATGTTGCTAGTTTTTAGAAATTCACTGTCATTACTTGTAGTGTCTGGCACGGTTATTTTGTAGCTGATTATATTAGCCTGTGTAAGTTTCTTTTTGTTTGTTGTGCTGACTATTTAACGAAATCTAACTAAAAATTTAAACTTTGGTCTTTAATCATACGGTAAATGAAATGTTTCATTCTTTATACGAAGTACTTATTTTTGCTACAAAAAATAAAACTAACAAAAATTGTTTCTTTAAAACCGGCTTCAAGATGGGCTTGCTGCCCAGTATATCGTTATTCTTTAAATTTTCAAACAAAACGTAACTTATTGGTCACTATTTCTCCTAAAATTTGAATCAGGAGCTGTTGATAGAAAACCAGAAATTTGTCTAAACTTTAGTCATACATTTTTGGAAAGTTTATAATTTGTCAGTGTACAAAATTCCAGAATCTATGGTTTTGTAGTATATAGTAAAAAATTAAAAATAAATATTGACGTGTATTATGTTTTAATGGTTTTTCGATTTACTTCAAAACTGCATAGGTTTATTTCTGTCTTCAAATTTACTATACTAACTACAGTTATAGCTTTTTATAAGCTCTCTCTCTCTCTCTCCCTCCCTCTCTCCCTCTCCCTCTCTCTCTCCCTCTCTCCCTCTCTTATATATATATATATATATATACACACATATACTGTATAACCATTCGATTTTGAAAAATTAGATTTCCCAAATTTTTTGTGGATATAAAACCAAACCGGAAATAAAAACGTATATTTTGTCAAGTGAACAAGTGTCATACGCTTTCAAATAATTTAATTGTCTTTGAGAAAGTTTGTGCCATGTAGAACATACAGCATTCACTTTTTTATAATAATCTCGATAATATAGACAAATCTTGCAGCGCAAATACCAACTTTCGAAAACGCGAAAGATGTATTTTAACTAGCCTGTACCATTCGCGGAACACTGCCGACTAAACAGATTCCTCTGAAGAGTGAACCATCGATTTCATCAGTGTGGACATTGAACATTCTCCTTGTTTGCTTTCGTTTCCAAACGTTAATTGCGAATGTGTCCTGGCGAGGCCTACCTTGTAGTGTACACAGATTGTGAAAACGCAGACTACGAATGTTCGTAAATCTAGTCACTCGTGATTGTTTGACTAAACGATATTCGCGTATGTAAACAGCAGTGAATGATACATATCCAGACTGACAGATGACAGATAGTAAAGGTTCGACGGAAGACAACGTGTTTATCCAACTCGATATTGATTAATCTTCTGTCAGGTCGTGGGATGCGCTCCGATTGTGTGTAATAAATGATCCATATGATTAAATTAATAGTGACGTCCACATAATGAAGTCGATACAGTACGGCATGCTGGGAAAATTGCTCTACAGTAATATGCTTACCGTTTAGTTTTACTGGTTTAAATTCTATCTTCGATATACATCTGGTTAGAAATATGGTGAGCAGGTGGTACATATTTTCTTTAACTGGTAGTTCAGTTGGTCACCGATCCCTAACCGTCAGAGATAGCCTACGTATTTGGAGGCCTACAATAAACAGTCTGAAATTCACCAAGCGTGCCTTCTTAATTTTAAGTTACTCTGTTGAAAGTATTACAATCATCTAAAATATTCGATACTTTGTTTTAGAGTAAGAACTACTACAAAACTATTTCAGTTTGGTTTTTAGAATTACCTGTGTAGCTCCGAAATAAGGGGTAAATAAATTTGGAAGGTTTATTTTCTGTTTAAGATTTTTCGCTTCAGTAATGTTTTCCTGTACAGATTATTAAATCTGTGAAGTCGGTTTTGAGAATCCTGTCTTTATAAGATTTTCACAATTTTCATTATTTTCGCCTGCATCTTATGATTCGAAATGTTATAGATCAGTATTGAAATTTGGTTTTAGCTTCGTGATGAAGTTACCTCGGTTTGACTGTTTGCAACCTTTTTTATCGTTGTCTTTCAGTTCAGATCATACCATTCGCCATTTTGTAAACAAAATCCACCTTTTTAGTGCTTATATTTGATAAAAGTTATATACATTTTGATATTTAAATAATTTTTTGAATCTTTTATTTTTAAATGGATTCGAACCGATAGCATTGAATATAAACTACGAGAATGATATCCCTTGTGAGAAGTGAGTGCTTGCTGCTAGTGGAATCTTGTGGCAGTGTGTTGAACTACAATTAAATAAATAATAGTACTGTCTGTTTTCTCAAACGTCTCCACCCCTGTCCTCGCAGCTTTTTAGTCCAATTATTTGGACCTTAATTATTTTTTTTTGTGTTTAACGTCCGACTATTGTGCACACTTGGGCTAATGCAGACGATGGGATGATTTATAGCGTATGAAAATGCCAAGCCCTCGCCGGGAATCGAACCCGGTTCTTCGGGGTGAAAGCCTAGTACGCTATCCACTAGGCCACCGAGGCGGCTATTTGGACCTTAATCGTTGATAACGAAAACGATTTTTTATAATGGCGGCTGTACTTCTAGTCCGTGTATATTCAGTGGTAATACTCACAAAAATACAAATAACAAATGTGCTAAAAAAATCAGCCTAACTACAATTATAATGACTTTAAAAAAGAATTTTAGTTTTTTCTGGTAAGTGATAAGAATGTTACATATTTTGTGTAAAGTTATTAAAGAAACACATGCATCTTCTACGCGACATTTTATGAAATAAGATAAATTCATTTGATTAATTAATCACTGAAGGCAAACATTCAATTTATGAAATGTAGGCTATTACCGAGCTTCCACTCTCATTAGGCTTAAGCTGCTAATCCAATCATAGCAAGGCCTGGTGTTTTGCATTGCAAACGCTAAGGTATTTAGCCAACCGACTGTCATGTGCTGATAATGGACTCAGCATTATCACAGAAGGGGGAGGACATAAGCTGCTCGGTAGCCATTTTGATGTTTTTATAGCTTTATATTATTTATTACCCTCTATTTTCTGGACTCGGTATTTACAAAATTCCATATCACTCCGGAAGATGGATTGCCATATTTTTTTAATGGTAAAATGGACATTAAATAAACCAAGGAGAAGGCGTTATGGAATTTAAATTTAGAACCAAAACTTTACAATTCCAAGAATACCTTATTCCTTGAAGACCGGTAAGTAGCATAAAGTAATATCAATGTCCATCAAGTACCATAAATATCCATAAAAGAATTATAAATATCAGTAAAGAACCACAAATACTCATTGATGCATGCGTGGCATAAATACCATAAAGTAACAAAAATATCCATAAAAACCATAAATACCATAAAGTCCCATAAATATCCATAAATGTAGCTTAAATATCAATAAAAGAACCATACATACTCATTAAATACCATAAGTACCATAAATACCCTTAAAAGAACAATAAATGCCATAAATACAATAAAGTACTACACATACCCGAAAAACGTTTGGGTCACTGTCTATCACAATGCCGATTTAGAATTATGTACCAAAATTGGAAAATAGATTTAATGTTCCCAAATTAGTTACTTAGATTTTGCTGAAATTTGTCATATTTAAACATTTTCTATCGGAAAACATTGTACCAATTTTGAAATAAATCCTATTCTTTGGATGTAAATTAAATTATAATTATTTTTAAATATACTTAATAATAAACAGCAGTTGATGAAATTGTGTACGTTTTTAGAAAATTGAGTGAAGAGTAAATTAAACGTACGCTGTCATAATTTACATGATTTTAAATTTGAAAGCAGTATTCTTGTAAAAGTGTTTGAATTAAATTAAAATGAATTCCATTAAGCCGACAGCAATTTTTCATTTTATTCATAAATCACGTCTCTTGATGAATGAAAGCTTTTAAATATTAGCGCTGCATTTATCAAGTTTCTGGAGTGAAAGTATTGAAGTGAGTTTTAAAAAAACAATGTTCTTTGCAGACTGGAACGCTCGTTTGAACGCTACGTCTTCACTAAACTGAGTGTGGAATAGTGTTGCAGCTTGCAAGTAAATAAAACATTAACGTGTGAGTGGTTAAGTAATTGAACAGCTGAGCGTGAAACTCGTTTCTGTTTTTTTACCGTTCCTAAGCAGAATACAAGAGCACTAAGGCTTTCAGTGAATGTATATGAGTCAGTGGTAGGTGCGTAGGGTATCAAATTTTGGGAAGGAATTGTGGACGTCGAAATAAAAGGAAACGCTCTTTCAAGTATATGTTTTAGGGCATACAATAACAAAACTGCAGTCTTGTTTGTCGGTAACCAATCTGTAGTGCTTAACCCGTCAGGTTGAAAAATTACAACACAGTTTCATGAATTGGTTTGAATCTTAACAGAAATAGAAGGTAGGCCACTAAGTGAACTGTTGAAAAACACATTTTAATTTTGACAGTGAGAAAATTAGAAAGGGACAGGGTCAGTTTTACGAGAAAATTAATGAGGGTAAAATTTATTTTTAAAAATTTTAGTAGAAAAGGGTTTAACATTTTCCCCTCCCCTTTTACATTACGATTTCTGAATTTCAACATCAAATTAAAATCAATCAGTTAGTTTAGTCTTTAGCGATGGTAACAAGGGCACAACCATACATACATTTAGAGGACTTACTTCTTTTCCATTGGAAAATGCGGTCATCATGGGAAGAGCCAGACCCGAGGACCTTGAAATGAGTGCAGATTCTGACTCCCATTATTTGTGGGGTCATTCAGTGTTTCTGTTTTTAAACTTTAATCCAATTTAATTCAAACGAAGCACAAAAATCGATTTTGTTAATGACATTGACAAGTTTATTAACCAGCAAAATTCTTTCAATAGTTTCAAAATGGTGGTTTTTTCAAACTTTTAAAACTTATACAGATTTTGAAAATGTGATATCACCATCGTTAAACAGAGTTCAAAATAGCATTGAGATTTTGATTTCTCAAAATCTGATGAAATTAAGAAATTAAATTAATTTAAATTTAGGGTTCATTTTTTAAATTTTCAATGCAGTTCGAAATTTTAAAATGCTAAAATAAGCAGTTGCTTATGGTAATGAAATCAGAGATTCCAAAAAAGATTAGGTAAAAATGATACTTTCGGAAATTTATTTTGTTTACGTCAGCCAGACAACTGCGTGTCGTTTACTCAAGTGACGTAAAAAAACTTTTAAGATTCATCAAAATCTCAAGATAGGTTTTTTTATGGTCACCAAACTTTTTTTTATATTGTATTGTATTTAGATATATAATTATACTTGTGCTGATTCGATCCTAGATTATAGGCCCACTATTCATAATAATTTATATTCTTTGTTAGTGCTCTAATTATGCGAGTCAGCTCACTAGTCAAGTAAAGCCGCAGCTCTAATTATGCAAGTCAGCCCACTAGTCAAGTAAAGCCGCAGCTCTAATTATGCAAGTCAGCTCACTAGTCAAGTAAAGCCGCAGCTCTAATTATGCAAGTCAGCCCACTAGTCAAGTAAAGCCGCAGTTCTAATTATGCAAGTCAGCCCACTAGTCAAGTAAAGCCGCAGCTCTAATTATGCAAGTCAGCTCACTAGTCAAGTAAAGCCGCAGTTCTAATTATGCAAGTCAGCCCACTAGTCAAGTAAAGCCGCAGCTCTAATTATGCAAGTCAGCCCACTAGTCAAGTAAAGCCGCAGTTCTAATTATGCAAGTCAGCCCACTAGTCAAGTAAAGCCGCAGCTCTAATTATGCAAGTCAGCCCACTAGTCAAGTAAAGCCGCAGCTCTAATTATGCAAGTCAGCTCACTAGTCAAGTAAAGCCGCAGCTCTAATTATGCAAGTCAGCCCACTAGTCAAGTAAAGCCGCAGCTCTAATTATGCAAGTCAGCCCACTAGTCAAGTAAAGCCGCAGGTCTAATTATGCAAGTCAGCCCACTAGTCAAGTAAAGCCGCAGCTCTAATTATGCAAGTCAGCTCACTAGTCAAGTAAAGCCGCAGCTCTAATTATGCAAGTCAGCTCACTAGTCAAGTAAAGCCGCAGCTCTAATTATGCAAGTCAGCCCACTAGTCAAGTAAAGCCGCAGTTCTAATTATGCAAGTCAGCCCACTAGTCAAGTAAAGCCGCAGCTCTAATTATGCAAGTCAGCCCACTAGTCAAGTAAAGCCGCAGTTCTAATTATGCAAGTCAGCCCACTAGTCAAGTAAAGCCGCAGCTCTAATTATGCAAGTCAGCTCACTAGTCAAGTAAAGCCGCAGTTCTAATTATGCAAGTCAGCCCACTAGTCAAGTAAAGCCGCAGCTCTAATTATGCAAGTCAGCCCACTAGTCAAGTAAAGCCGCAGGTCTAATTATGCAAGTCAGCCCACTAGTCAAGTAAAGCCGCAACTCTAATTATGCAAGTCAGCCCACTAGTCAAGTAAAGCCGCAGCTCTAATTATGCAAGTCAGCCCACTAGTCAAGTAAAGCCGCAACTCTAATTATGCAAGTCAGCCCATTAGTCAAGTAAAGCCGCAGCTCTAATTATGCAAGTCAGCCCACTAGTCAAGTAAAGCCGCAGTTCTAATTATGCAAGTCAGCCCACTAGTCAAGTAAAGCCGCAGCTCTAATTATGCAAGTCAGCTCACTAGTCAAGTAAAGCCGCAGCTCTAATTATGCAAGTCAGCTCACTAGTCAAGTAAAGCCGCAGATCTAATTATGCAAGTCAGCCCACTAGTCAAGTAAAGCCGCAGTTCTAATTATGCAAGTCAGCCCACTAGTCAAGTAAAGCCGCAGCTCTAATTATGCAAGTCAGCCCACTAGTCAAGTAAAGCCGCAGTTCTAATTATGCAAGTCAGCCCACTAGTCAAGTAAAGCCGCAGCTCTAATTATGCAAGTCAGCTCACTAGTCAAGTAAAGCCGCAGTTCTAATTATGCAAGTCAGCCCACTAGTCAAGTAAAGCCGCAGCTCTAATTATGCAAGTCAGCCCACTAGTCAAGTAAAGCCGCAGTTCTAATTATGCAAGTCAGCCCACTAGTCAAGTAAAGCCGCAGTTCTAATTATGCAAGTCAGCCTACTAGTCAAGTAAAGCCGCAGTTCTAATTATGCAAGTCAGCCCACTAGTCAAGTAAAGCCGCAGCTCTAATTATGCAAGTCAGCCCACTAGTCAAGTAAAGCCGCAGCTCTAATTATGCAAGTCAGCCCACTAGTCAAGTAAAGCCGCAGCTCTAATTATGCAAGTCAGCCCACTAGTCAAGTAAAGCCGCAGATTAACAATGCTGAGTGAAACAAGTTTGGTGTATAGTACCGTTTGAGATAGCTGAGTTGTCACTTTTATAGGAACAGAAAATTGTAAGTTGCATTTCTGGAATTATTGGTGGTTTGTTAAAATTTACTCGTTCTAAAGTGTTCCCGCTTTCCATTTTATTAAAACAATTAAAACAGTATCTTTTTTGAATAAATTGTAGATTTTCAGTAATTTTTTTGAAAAGTTTAATATGGTTGTATTTTGTTTTACAGAAATCAGTTTATTAGCAATTCGTTCTAGCGTCAATATAGAAATCGAAAAGCCACATTGGTTAAAAACGTAGGCCTACCATAGCATTATATGGTCCGAGGGTACGTTCCAATGGTTCGAGGGCGAGAGGGAGAAGGTATAATTTTTAAAGCTATGAACAGTTTATTCGACTTCATTCACACTTTCTCTTAAAAATAATTTCAGATGGTGGTTGTATTAGTTTTAGAAATAACCTAACCTAGTTGACCTGTGCAAATAAATTAATTTGCAAGACGTTTTAGGTTAGGATTTGTGAAGTAAAAATCAGCTGTTATATAATATACAGCTTATATATTATTATAAAAGCTTGAGGATAAAGAGAATAAACTAAATCAGTGTTTCTCAACCCTTATCGAATTACTACCCCCACTGTTGTAAAAGGAAAGTGGACAACGCCTTTTTTTTCGAAATCAAACCTAACCTCAATGCATTTTGACGATTTTTTTAAAATCATAAAGGCATGAGCGTTTCTTGGTATGCGTTGTAATAAACAAATTTGGTGATTTTAGTTTTAAGCAATTTCATTAAGAAAATTTTTTTGCAAAATTTGTTTAAGAACTAACTGGATGACGTGAAACAGTGAAGGACGATCAACATTTAAAGAAAGTTTATGTTGTCAAAAACTCACGTTATCTGAATGTAGATACAAATTACAAATTAAAAAAATAATAAACGCCAGATTGAAAACTTAAATATTGTGAGGAACTAGTTACTTTTAAAAATAAAATTATTTAATATTTATAGGAAGAAATAGGTAAGAAATTTAATTAAGAGAAATTGTTTTAAACTATATATTCTTAGTGATTTCTTGGGCGTAAGATGTTGGTACTAGTATGTTGACAGACAATCATTTGTTGAAAAGTGTCAAAGGAGAAGTTCACAACTTCTGTCCAAAAAACACGGAGAAGTTCTTTACTTTTATCCATAACAGTCCTGTTTCAATAATTTTATATTCATTGTAAATAATGGACTGAGTACACTACCATCGATGATATTAGAAAATCTTAAAAGTACACTATCGATAGTAGACAAAATTAATAACAGACTTACATATTAACATTAAAAGGGCATTTCAAATGTTATAATATCGTTTGTTGGCAACAAGTTGTCAAATTCATTACTTAATGGGGAAAGTGTTTTGTATTTACAAAACATTTTGTATTCCTGCTCTTTACGACCAAACGCTTGCATTGTTTGAAATAAATAAAAGCGAAACGAGGAGAAAGAGATAAAGCTTTGAATTCTAAATCAGAGGCAGTAAAGTGGTTAGCACTTGAGCTGAGTAGGTGCGGAGGGCGAGAGGGGGAAGGTTACGTAGCTATTAACAGTTTACTAGACTTCATTCACACTTTCTGTTAAAAAAATTATTTCAGATGGTAGTTGTATTAGTTTTACAACTAACCTAATCTAGTTGACCTGTGCAAATAAATTAATTTGCAAGGCTTTGCCAAGTAAAAATCAGCTGATATATAAAATGTACCCTCTCTTAAAAAACAGCTGTTTTATTGTTTAAAACTTACGTTCTGGTATACTTTAACGGAATTTTCTGATGTTAAGAAAGACTTGCTGTGTTAAATTTTTATAAATCAAATTAAAAAAAAAAATAGTTCTTAAAATTACTGAGGAATTTTAATATCGAAAGATGAATGTTAACGTTTTTTGTACAAATGAAATTAGTTTGTTAGAGCGTATGAAACGATATGTGCGTGTTTAGGGTGTGCGTTCGAATTAATGGTTGATACCTTAAGCCTGCTAACTATATGGGCTACTAATTATGTAATTAGCTAAATATTTTGTTTTATGAAATTGAATTTTATGTTTTCGGGTAGTTATAAGTGTATTTGTTTATAAAATACTTACGAATAATTTAAAAATATAGGTTCGTTACACATTATACGGTTGGAGGACATCACGTTGCCTCCAGAATTTACAGTGGCCGAACAGGTCCTATAGTCCAGTCACTTGGTAAACGGCATGCGCGACTATTTCTCGCGCATGTAGAAGAATTCCCCTTCAACTCCCTCCAACAGTCCAATAACACAGAGTCGGCCAATCTGAGTCTACATTTTTTTTTTTTTTATTTATGTTTAACGTCCGACTATTGTGCACACTTGGGCTAAAGCAGACGATGGGATGATGTATAGCGTATGAAAATGCCAAGACCTAGCCGGGAATCGAACCCGGGTCCTCGGGGTGAAAGGGACGCTATCCACTAGACAGACCACCGAGGCGGCTTATCTGAGTCTACAAACTGTTACTACTCAGCAATAGTGAAGGCAAAGGCACTCCTGTGGTTAGAGAGTGCTTTAATTAAACTTTTTAATTTAAACAGATTTTGGAGACAACAAAAGAGCAATGAAGGCTAGCCTAACCTGCCCGGCAAACGTGACCTTATAATTTATACAGGGTGGCCTTTACTATAGTATACAGGGACCAAT
Source organism: Callitettix versicolor (assembly GCA_022606455.1). Lineage (NCBI taxonomy): Eukaryota > Metazoa > Arthropoda > Insecta > Hemiptera > Cercopidae > Callitettix > Callitettix versicolor. The sequence goes on along the minus strand of CM040184.1, from coordinate 57,431,714 downwards.
AATTTATAGTATATAATAAATATTTACGTGGGACACTTGTGTGTTTAACCTCTTTCTCGCACATTTTCTCTCTCTGTCCCACTGGTGCTCTTAGGAGGCCGTTTTCCAAGCGGCTGACCTATACCTAGCTCATTTCTCGTTGTCGTCAGTATGCTCTACACTTTCGTTTCTGAAGGTTATGTTGATTGTTGTGATTTCTCTTGTAGGTTTCTGGAGTAATGACACTGTCAAAGCACGAGTTAATTGCATTAGGCCTAGGATTAGTCTATTCGAGACCATTAAAGGTAAAATGAAGAAATAGGTAAATCGAAAGAAACCTAAGATCTCTCATACGCGGCATTAAAGACATGAGAAGGGAACCAGAGGACATTACAAGCGAATGAGCGAAGGTTGCTACAAAAAGCTTGCACTGAATTTAAGGATTGCTTACACCCTTAAGTTGATGCCCCGCCGGACGGAAAACATCCGACATTCCGATCTGCATCACGCAACCCAGAACGACGGCCTCAAGACGTCATACCTCAACACACCGTGAGGCTTCCGGACAGGCTAGCCCAACCTGCCCGGCAAACGTGACCTTATAATTTATACAGGGTGACCATTATTATAGTTTACAGGGACCTATAATTTATAGTATATAATAAATATTTACGTGGGACACTTGTGTATTTTGTTCAGAGTTTGTTTATTAACAATGTGACTCGAGAAAGGTGACGTTAAGAGATAAATGTTTTGTTTACTTTGGTTGAATTATAAGTTGACGGTGTGGGTAGTTTGAAATCCTTTTTTGGTTTTTAAGGTTTAAGATTAACTTGTTTACTGGGTGGTTAATATTTTTGTTTCAATTAATCGAAAACATTGAAATAATATATTCTTTCATTTCATTTTAGTAACTGATAATTTTTAGGAAATAGTAATAAAAGTAAACTAAAAAGTATACTTTAATAAAGTCTACTAAAGTACACCAAAAGTATACTTTGGTAGTTAATCTGGTCCATTGGACCGCTAGAAGACGAAAAGCTCTTGTATTATTACACCCCTTGTTTTTTTGTTTGTTTGTAAGGATCCTTAAACTTTTACTTATGGCCAAAAGGTGAAATTCCCACGGTAAATTTACAGTAGTTGATTATTATTATTAATATTATTATTGTTAGTATTCGCAGAATTAAGGAGGATTCAGGAGAAACAAAGACATCAACAGAGAAACAACGATTTTAAAGAAAAATGACATTTTGGAGGAACAAAGTTATTAATCAGCATCAGACATGGATTCGGATGAAATAAAGTTTTATTTAACTTTATTTACTGTATGGTGATCCTCGCCTCTCCCTTTACCACAGACCGGTAAGCTCTAAATAAGTTATACAGAGAAATCAACAACGGTCGATGCAGGGTTCGGAACCGTTCAAGCAAACATAGTATACTGACCAAGTACAGCGCCTTGTACCGCTCGACCATTTGTCGAATCTAAAGTTGTTTCACTTAACAACAAATCTTATAGGCTGTTGGTTAATGTATTATTAGTGTTTAGTTATATACAACTTAGTGTTTACATGTTATTATTATTTAAAAAAATATTTTTGTTGGAGCTAAAGAATGCTGGGATTACATTTAGGTAGTACAGACGTCCTTAAAAACGGACAATAATAATAATATTTAGGTGGAAAACGGACATTTGAGAGGAACAAAACATGAAAGAGGAACAAAGACATTGAAGAAGAACAAAGACATGAAAGAGGAACAAAGACATTAAAGAGAAGCAACGATATTTGGGAGGAACGAAGACATTAAAGATGAACGAAGACATTAAAAAGGAATAAAGACATTGAAGAAGAGCAAAGACATTAAAGAGGAACAAAGACATTAAAAAGGAACAAAAACATTGAAGAGGAATAAAGACATGAAAGAGGAACAAAGACATTAAAGAGAAGCAACGATATTTGGGAGGAACGAAGACATTAAAAAGGAATAAAGACATTGAAGAAGAGCAAAGACATTAAAGAGGAACAAACACATTAAAAAGGAACAAAGACATTGAAGAGGAACAAAGACATGAAAGAGGAACAAGGACATTAAAGAGAAGCAACGATATTTGGGAGGCACGAAGACATTAAAAAGGAATAAAGACATTGAAGAAGAGCAAAGACATTAAAGAGGAACAAAGACATTAAAAAGGAACAAAGACATTAAACAGGAACAAAGACATTGAAGAGGAAAAAACATTAAAGAGAAGCAAAGATATTTGGGAGGAACGAAGACATTAAAGAGGAATAAAGACATTGAAGAAGAACAAAGACATTAAAGAGTAACAAAGACATTAAAAAGGAACAAAGACATTGAAGAGGAACAAAGACATTAAAGAGGAAAAAGGCACAAAAGAATAACAAAGACATGAAAGAGGAATAAAGACATCAAAAAGGAACAAAGACATCAAAGAGGAATAAAGACGTCAAGAGAAACAAAGACATTAAAGAGAAACAAAAAACATTAAAGAGGAGCAAAGACTTTAAAGAGGAACGAGCAGAAACATTACAGAGAAACATAGACATTAAAAAGAAACAAAACACATTTGGGAGGAACAAAGACATTAAAGAGAAACAAAAACACTGAATTCGGTTACATTATAACGGAGATTTGACTTTATCCTGTGGTCATTTTTGCAGTGGCCGAGCAGATGATAAACAATATTATTTGTGCGAAATTATTTAAAACAAATTAAGAAAAAATACGCTGCCAATTAATGTGCCTTTTGTTTCCTCGGTGCTTTTGCGGAAATTGTTTTGATTGTAGTTTTCAGTGTAACTATATCTGACCTAAATAGCGGACCAATTTCAAAATTTGAGTTCTGTTCGGAAAAATTTCTGAAAATCTGTTTGTAAATTGCCGTGGAGATTTGTATTTCTCGATTTATTCTGGAACTAATTTTCTTTTATTTTAAAATTAGTAGGCCTATAGGGAGTTGAGTTAAAAATCATGACAAATTGAACAAATTTATAGTAGACCGATTTTGAAAACATAGACTGGTTTTACCAGCTTCTGAAACGGATTTTGAGGAATATATTTGATTGTGAGAATTTGTGTAATGTTTTAGTCGGTGTTTTTTTAGTTTAAATAACTGTATGAACAGATTTTTTTGTTAGCGTTGAAGCGTTCAAGTCAGCTTGACAGTGCCACGCTAAACCAATCAAGTCTGTCGTGTGTATTATTTTGCCTACGGACAATTGACTGTGGCTTAAGCATATTTGTTGATAGATTCAAATTGTACTTTTGCAGCCCAAGTTTGTGTTGGCGAAGTAAAACGGGTATAATGTTTATTGTCGCAAAGCAAAATTAAAAGAAGATATTACATAATACAGTATGCGTCCAGGGGATGATTTGTCTTCTTTGTTGATGGCGCAGCGTAGCGCGTAAGGGTTGAATTAATCCTTCCCGCTTTGTCTCGCCCGTGTGATTGATTACAACCCTCCAGGCAGCCGTCCCACCCCTAATGTAATTACACATCTGGGAATTTTGCCTTTTTCTGTTACCTGGCGGCAACCTTTAATACAAAAATAGTATTTATAAATTCTTTATTTTGTCAGTATTGTTTTGTTCCGGAAGTTCACTGTAAAATTGATATTGTCGTGTTCCTGATCATAAGCAAAACGTTTTACTGAAAGATGTTGGAACTCTAGTTTCGACTTTGGTTGTCAACATTTTAAAACAATATATATGCAATGTTTCCAATTACAGCTTTAAGAAACATAATTACCTCCAATAGAAGAACAGTTTTTCAAATAAAGTATTGGCTAAAAATAGCACAAATAGATTTTATGTTCAATATAATGATCTGCCTTCCCTAGCTTCGTCAATTATACTTTCGTTGACGCGTTTCGGAGAACCTCCATCTTCAAAAACTATATCTATCTTCAAAAACGATATAGTTTTTGAAGATGGAAGTTCTCCGAAACGCGTCAACAAAAGTAGAATTGACGAAGGTAGGGAAGGCAGATTATTATACTGAACATAGTGACAATAATCCTACCAGAAAAGAAGAAGATTATATAAAAGAAGCGCAAGATTCGTTCTGTAAGTGTTTGATTGAAAACCTGAATGTAACAACACTTTCCGTGTTTCTCCAAATAAAACACCCTATTGTAGGCAGAATGATAATTTTATTTTCTAGAACTGTAATAATTTATCGTGAACTGTAAAAGGTATACATTTCACGATACTCGGACCATTAAAGCTGGAGACATGCTTGTCAGGGTTGCCAAATGTTAATGTAAGGCCTACATAAATGTTCTGTTCAAGGGGAAAATATTATTTAAAGTTTTTCTACAAAACTAATGGCTACAAATTTTGCAAATGTTTTATCAATTTTCTAATCTGTTCTTGTTTGGTTAGTAAATGTCACATTATGTTAATTTGTTTTATGTCTGTTTTCATCACAGTTTCTCTATAAATTCTTCATCTTATAGAAATATATAAATAAATACTGTATTTAAGTATCCCCTTTTGTAAGTTTTGAACAGGTGCAAGTAAATAGATTTTTTTGTGACTTATGTTTATAGAAACAATACAAAAAAGTTCTTTTTAGTGCAGGGAACGTTTTAACTGTCCTCTTATGGTAATTTTGTAGAGTATTTAAAACAATTTTAATACTTAACCCGCATTGAGTTATACCTCAAATGAAAGGTCTCGATTAAAGAAGAACAGTGGTGACTTCAAGAATCTCCAAGATAAATATAAGATTCTACAATAACTATCCAAAATGAAAGCTAGTTAAAGTAAAAAAAGAGATAACTCGCTGGTAATTTCAACTTACAGTGTTTTAAATGATAAAACGTATTCTGGTCTTATGGTTTACCTGTAATTTTAAATCAAGTTCGTAGATTGTAATGAATTAATAAAGTCAATATGGGTTTTGATTGAATATTTTATGTTTATGGAGTTTTATGACATCTGGCGCCGCTTTCAAAGAATCTAGTGTGTTCTTAGCAGCCTTAGGATTCTAGTACAGTAGACTTGGTACACTCAGTGAGTTTTAGTAGTCCATTGACTAGCCTAATTCTGTTGGAGGTCCTCAGGGACCTTTTGTTTCCTGCTGGAATTTGCAGTTTCCTTATCCATTCCGCATGCTTATCATCGCTACGTTTTGATACTTTAGAAACCTAAAGGATGTTTTCTGCTAACATTTTTGTAGGGTTGTGTCTTCTGCTTCTAAGTTTAATTGGAAGCCCCTTTGCTACAGCCGTTTCTCTTTTTGCGCTTCCGATAGGTGTTTGCAGACTGCCTTACTGACTTTGAGATGTTCGAACCCGTGTCTCATTTCTTTTGTTGCAGGTTGAATAATCCGTTTAACTTTCCCATAGTCGGGTGTGCATTACTGCTTATGGGTTTCATGGTGTTACATACTACCCGAGTTTCATCTAACGTCCACTCAAACTGATACCACAACCATAGGTATGGTTAGATTAAATCTGGAAGTCTCTGGTGTCCAGAGTCCACATACTTAAACTCCCTCCGGCTTGGGATGAAGGGAACCTCGGGTTTGCCAAATTCGTTCCCACAATGTTTAAGTCCCTGAGGAGACACACAATTCTTTGAATAAGGTTTCATTTTTTAGTTTACAGCGTGTAGTGCTATGATACAAAATTGATTGTTTTTTTCAAATTCATTGATTTAAGAGGTTAATTCTTACTTCTCTGAAAATTGAAAATTTTGAAAAAAAAATCATGAGGTGAATTTTTTGTTTGTTTGAAAATTATATTAGTTAGTCTAATCACACTTTTGCTGGTAACCACTGCTGTATTAAAAACACATTTTGGTAAACGTAATAATAAAAATTAAAACTTGAAATATCACATTAAAATAATGTTTCCAAATTAATGTGTTCTTTTGTTGGTTTTAGTTTCACTTTAATTGGTTCAATTTAATTCCTGGTAAATAAATTTCGCTGGAAAAGTTTGTGAAGCTTAAAAAGTTTGGTTCCTTCATTAATAGCCCTCACCCGGCGAAAGCTTTAGTATTTCGTAAACTGTTTTCCAAGGGGAAGATCAAAAGGGGGAAATTGCATAGTTAGAAATGCAAAGGAGTTGTACGGAAGGTTGTGGAGATTATAAAGGGCTTTTTTGGGGTGTTAAAGAACCCTAATTTGTGCTTTGAGATTCAGACCTCTGTCTTTGATGGTCGCGAAAGACCCTGTTCAAATAGTGTATTGAAGCCTGACCGACAGAGGTTAGGCCTGGTGGATTTAGCATAACGTGTTAGAACACCAACCTAACTGTAATGTGGGCATACTTTGTACTTAATTAAACGTGGCGCGTTTATTTTAACGAATTTTGTTTGTTTGTTTGTTTACTCAGTGTTGATTGCTTTGTTACTACACATGACCTGTAACTATTAGAGTTGATCCTGTGTAGACGAGAATATTTATAAAACTTTGTAGTAAATCTGTAAGATTTTTGGCTGAATATCTAAGGCAGTAGGTATATTGTGAAAGTATTCTGGCGGTAGGAAAGACAAACTATTAAGCCAAATGAACAAGTTCTTGGAAAATACAAATGTCAGGAATATGTAACCATTTTCTCGAAACAGTAAAATAGATACACTGTAATATTGCTATCAGTCAATAGGTGCCTAATATTGAGGATTACGCAACGAAAATATAGTTCTAACCCACTGTAATATTGGAATTGTTAAAATAGCTGGTAATAGAAGCGTTTCCGGACATGTGCCTTTTTTATTAATACCACCTTCAGAATTATGTCTGTGTTTTAACAGAAACACTGTGTGTATTTACTGTCAAAATAGTGAAAAAGTATTAATTTATTTGGAAGAATAATTGACCGAACCAAGCTTGGTCTCAACTTGACCTTTGGACATTTGGTTTGTGTGTGTTTGTTACTCATTTTGTGCCAAACGCATCGACCGATTTTTTTGAAATTTGTTACAGAGGTACTTTGTGTAAATCCCGAACGACTGTATGCAAAATTCAAAATGACAGCCTGTGGTTTACAATAACGACAGTACGCAGTTTTGGCCGAGTCGATTGTTTTGCAATTTGGTACGAAGGTACCTTGTATGGAGCCTGAAATAGATTTTTTGCCATTTATTTCAGTTTCAAAATGGTGGGCTATGATTTAACGTTGGAACTGTAGTTGCTTGTTATTTCCTGTAATACTGGCTGAACGGCAAGACCTGTCATAATTTTGAATGCTTTATGGAGAAAGAGCATAAAATTTCTAATTAAGTTGGTGCAGTAACATTTGAAAAATGTTACGGTCACCGGTTAAATTGTCGGAAAAGTTACGAGCGCTGTCGTGGAGTGCACGTTATTAATTAAGAATATAGCCACTGCGAGGTCAGCTGTTCTTTGAATTACTAGGAGCCTGTATGTCATAATATTAAATGCATACAAATTCTGAGTAGAGTAGTAGGGGCCTATTTATTTTATTAAGACACTCGTGATTAGCATTTATTTTTACATAAATAATATTATAAACAAGTGTACATTTATATTAACTTATATAACGACATATTTATCGTACAACATTATAAAATTATTTGTTTAAATATATTAAAAAGTTTATAAAACTACTTTATTAGTGTTACTAAACATTTCTTAAGTAATGGCTTTGAAATTGTGATAAATAATTGTCAACTTAGCCTTTAAAATCACAAATAAACTGTGTAGATCGTTATCACTGTAAAAATTCCATTTCGGTAGTTATCTGTATCAAAGTAGATAGGCCTAGGTATTTTATGTGATAAAGTTTTAGAAAGAATTACAAAAATAATTGTAACAAGGCTGATTATTTTATTGAAACTACAATATGCATCGTAGATTATGTTTGTGAGAGCTTTTATGTTTAGACTCTATGCGCTGCGTAGATTATGTGATCTATTTCTTTTTTTATGTTTATACTCTTGTTTATGCGCTGCGTAGATTGTGTTATATTTCTTTCTTTATGTTTAAACTTGTTCATGCTCTGCGTAGATTATGCATTACATTTGTTTGAGCTTTTGTTTTATATCTTTTTTTTTTTTATGCGCTGCGCTATGCGCTGCGTATTATGTGATATATTTCTTTTTTTATGTTTAAACTGCTATGCGCATTTGCTTTTATGCTTAGATTATGTGATTATGCTTTCTTTATTAAACTTGTTTGCTAGCTTTATGCATTATTTGTTTGAGATGTTTAGACTCTATGCGCTGCGTAGATTATGTGATCTATTTCTTTTTTTCTATTTTTTTTTTTATATGTTTCTACTCTTGTTTATGCGCTGCGTAGATTGTGTTATATATCTTTCTTTATGTTTAAACTTGTTCATGCTCTGCGTAGATTATGCATTACATTTGTTTGAGCTTTTATGTTTAGACTCTATGCGCTGCGTAGATTATGCATCATATTTGTTCAGCTTTTATGTTAACACTGTGTTTATAGGCCGCATATCACCCTGACGCCTCTACCATAAACTATACAGCGGACAATGGAGCTGTTTATGCAGACGCGCCTATCGTTGAGATAGAAACAGGATTGCCACTCTTTCATTTTTTCAATCCCATTCATTCCAATTCTGCAATCAATACGTATTGTTGAATAGTGTTGTTTTTACATTGTTTGTTTTAACTTTATCGCGGATTTTCCCTGTTAATTAGTGTAACATAAATTGTAAAATGACAAAGTTATTCACATTGTTATTATTGAGTGACAAATATTACTACTTTAATATTTGTAAACGTTTGGAAGATTATAAACTCAGTTTATAAGCGATATAACATATGTTTTGAAGTAATTTGTTCTCATTGTTTCTAAATTTTACGAACGTTAATTAAAATCAATTAGACCTAATTATAACATTGGTTATTTGTGCGCGGGTTATAAAATACCCCAATAAAATGTTTTGGCTGATTTATGTAAAAAAACCGTTTCGGGAGCAATCGAAAAATGAAGGCGCGGTTTAATTTCTCAAAATATGTTCATCAATCACATTATGTTATTAAAACTTATAAATTAATTGTAAGCATTGTTAAAAGTCTTGTATTTTATTTTATTGAATTTGATTACAAAGTGAAAACATTTTGTACTTAAAATAGAGAACGCATACGGAAAGTATGTAGTTAATACTTAAAAAGTACGGTATTTTATTTTCATAGTTATACAGTAGTAAGTGTTTTGAAGAAAAAGAGAAATCGAGACGTAAGTTCAACACAGAGTCAATACAAATGAACAGATTGGAATACGGTCATTGTACAACTCGTACTTAGCCTATATTGTTTTTGCAAGCCGTAGTTCTGAAATCTTTAAAATGCCTCGAAATGTTATGTACCCGGGATCGATTTACAAACAACTTTCAAAATTTCGTGTATGTGTGTGATGGGGGAGGACGTATATGTGCGTCATGAAATTTGTAAGCACGATAACGAAAAGATTTCAATTGATTCATAAAATTCGTAACTCTAAACCAAAACTACTTCTGCGCAAATGATACATTTTCCATTTTCTCGACACGAAGGTCTAACTTTTGTATAACATAGTATAGGCCTACTGTATTTTGTATTAAAGATGTATTTTTTACTTACAGTACTTTTTATATTTCGAAAATTTGTCGTCCTAAGGTAGTGCCCATGCATAAGTTCACTGCGTTTTCATGATACCCTGAGCCGCCTCGGTGGCCTAGTTGATAGCGTACTGGGCTTTCACCCCGAGGACTCGGGTTCGATTCCCGGCCAGGGCTTGGCATTTTCATACGCAATATAAATCGTCTGCATTAGCCTGAATGTGCACAATAATCGGTCAAAAAAACCCTTTTGTACACCTGTCACTACTAACACCATCTCTGTAACAAATAAAACTAGTGATGGGTAACTACTAAGCAATTTCGTATTGCTTTAGCTGTTAAATGGTTTTGGTATTAGCAGACTGCTATTCACACTGAAAAATAACAGATAATAAACTTTAACTACTAACTATTCAGCGTAGCAGGGTCAGAGCAGACTTTCTGATTCTGCTATGGTGCTAACTGCTAATCTGCTAACTGTTGAACTGTGTTAAGCGTTGAAACTGCTAATCTAACTGTTAAACATTTAGTGTTGGCTGCTCTTCCGAGATTCAGGCTGTCGTGTATTTGTACTCTGTTAACTGCTAATTTAAATGTGGATGTTTTATATATAAAATAATTGTAATACAATTTAAGCCAAGTTGTTACTTTTAATATTATAAAAAACACGAAGTTTAAAAATTATATTTTAAAACATATAACTAATACAGATACTTACAGATACTTACTTGCATTACAAATACTGTCTGCTTTATACAACAATTATAAAATAATATATAACAGGTAGCAATATTTTTTAAAAACGTGATTCTAACAAAAATAAATATTAACATAATTATGACAGCCTATAATAAAATACCAAGTAAGATACCTAATAGGAACATTTTAATTAATTAAGAACATCAATAAATAACACAAAAACTTCAAAAAATAGGCCTATAGGTAGCCTACGTGTTTTAAAATACAGTATAGTTTTTGTAATAATATTTAAATTAATTATAAACATGAATAAGTAAAAGTAGTTAAATCTTGTAGTGGGTGTCAAAAAAAGTAATTACAAGTGGTATAAAATACTTCATTCCATATTATTTGACAGTGCGTCTAAACAAACAAAGCACAATTAATTGAATCTTTAAACTTGTGCTAATGGTATTTTCCCATTGTCTGAGGTTATTAACAAATCTTATAGATTAATTATGCAGGTAGGCTAGACAAAACGTGCCAACTACACCTTAACTGTATTTGTTTATATCAGCTGTCAAGGCAAGGAATGAATAAAGTAATGTAACAATACAATTAAGCTGTTTTCCTGTTTATTCTGCCAAGAGCATATTGTTAGCAGTCCACAAATTAACAGTTAGCAGTTGTACCTGTTATTTTTAACTACAAATTAACATTAACAGATAGCAGCTGTTAAATAAAATTTGCGCTTTTGCCTATCCAAAACAAACCAAGTTAGCCAAGCCACTTTTGGACAGTATTGTAAACTTTAAACATACTGCGCATGAGCAGAAGAGAAGAGATGTAAACATCATGGAGTGTGCTGTGTCGCCATCCAGTTTGTGAACTAGGCAATTAATTTAAAGTTGTCAGTTCAGGAAATAAGTAGAACGTTGTCTATTTTGCAAATTGGTCAGCCGCGTTCCAATTAAAACGAAATGTTTGTACACATAAAGTAGACATTTTTAAAAAAGGGCGTAACAAATACACGCACAACCAGTGTCACCATGTGTGACAGTTTCGTAAGGAAACACCCGGGCTAAAACTGCTGTCAGGTGTGACGAGAAACGTTCTAAGGTTACTGGGCGCAGTCTCACAACCTGACTTGTTCTCATTTAACTCATTCATATTTTATTACTTTTGTGGTTACTAGACCTCAAACACTTAGTACGTATTTGTACGTGTAAATAACCAGTCATAATGAGAAGTGTAATTAAAATTATTCGAAACAAAAAAGTACTCGTGTGGAACTTTGGGAGTTACCGACAGAAGCGTAGCTTTTTTTTAATGATACCTTTGCTAAATATATAATTAGTTTGAAGATATGTTTATAAATATCTTGTTTTATTTAAATAAATAAATAGATCCGTAAACCTATCTTAGATATTATTTACTGTAGTTATAATAAAATGTGAATTGTTTTGTATTAATTCGTAACGAGCAGCTGATTTCATTGAACATCTGATAGGCTATAATAAGTTTCAGGTTATGTTGTAGCAGTATTAATAATTGTAATAAACGTTTAGGCATATATTAATTTCGAATGCATTATAAACGTTTACAACGTGTATGTGTTTTTCAACTAAGGAAAAATACCGAAACCAAAGCAACACAACGTTTTCATATAATGCGCGTGTACTGTTATCGAAAAGAGAGATGAAATTATTATGCTCGTTCGTTCAATATTTCCGTTTCGGCAGACTTTTTTTCTACCCACTTCTCTCGCCAAAGCTAATATTAAAAGCTTCGCTTCAAAAATGTCTGTATAAAAATACACAGAACTGTAGCGAAATTCAGAAATTTTGAAGAGAAACCCCAAACCACGCAAAACAAAATAAATGTTAAATACTTGTGTATTATTAAAATACTGAGATTTTTTAATTATTACTCATTTTAGAGGTTTACACTAATAATTTTGACTAATTTTATTTACCTTTTTTAAAAAAACTATGAACATTTAATAAAAATTGGATTTAGGTTAATTTTAGCTTTAAATGTAATAAGTAGTCTACTGCTCTAACAAAACCTTAGCCATCAAAGAAAAGTTTATGAAGATAAATAACTTAAAACAATGTGTAAAATTTAAAATAAAAAAAATATGTTTGTACGGTTTTGGAGTAAACAGAAGAAAAATAAAGAATGATGGATTTCTGTTATTTTATTTAACATAGGGTACAATAAACTGAGTTGTGATGCTTTATGTACGATCAGATTTGATTAATCTGTGTAAATTTAAATAAATTAGGTCTTCTTTTAGACTCTCCCAATTGTTGATCTTCCAGAGAGTGTGTCATACCTTCTGCTTTACTGCTTAGAGTTTTTACATTTGAGTCATTTTTATTACCAAATACTTGTGTTTATGTTGCAGGAGGAGCTACTTTAAGTTGGATAATCACAGAAGAATAGGCTGCAGCACGTTTCCTGGAAACAACAGATTTCAGTGATGTCAGTGTAGTATTGCAGTAGGCTAAGAGAAATGAAGGGTTTTACTGCAAACTGGACAAGTAAAAGTCTAAAACCTAAAGTAATATAAACACGGATATTTAACAATTCAGAACAGATTATAAATGTTCGGAACTAAACTCAGGTCGTGGATGGAAACGCACATTGTGCGCTCACGCAAGAAACAACAGCGAACTAAAGATGAAAAGACTAAGCCAGGAAGTTCCAGCTCTAAACTTGTAGGCAGCTCTCCACCAAGCCATATCAAGTCGAATTCCTTTGAAAAACAATATGTAAGTTTTGTCTAGAAATTTTACAAAATACAGTAATTACGTAGAAATATTTACGTTAATTATCAGTTTAAAATTTATGTACTTTTTGATTTTGTAATTGTTTTTTTGTCGTAGTTTACAAAAAATGTTCATCAACTTGGACTTACGAATTTTCATATACAGTAGATTCTTGGTAATCCGGTATGTATGCTGCATTACCGAAAATGACAGATTATTGGAAAAGAAAAAATATAGTTAATTAGTAGGTACATTGAGAAAAAGTAATTTGATCTACAGTAAAAGAGAAACACTTATTTTAATAATTGAATTTAAAATGGAATTAACTTACTTTTGAAAAAGCACCAAAATAAACTGAAAAACTTTTAAAATTACTGTGAAAAACATAAAAACTTATCTATGCACATTACAGTATACAATACTTACAACGAAAGTTTTTGTAGAAGCATCCATCAAAATAAACTGCTTTCATCTGCATTGTAAACTTGATTCTAACCTAAACCTAAATTACTGACAGTTTCTTTAAACTTGTGTATGAACGGGAGCAACAACATTAACATCACATGACAGTTTTTCATCAGAAATAGATTCACAAAAAAAAAACGGATTCCATACAGTTTCTTAAATTTATCAAGACACCCGTCGCTGGCTTTAAAATCATCTTTGTTCATATTTTTTTAATAAAAAACTGTGATTTCTCTTGCATTATGTCCTCAGTTAGAATATTGTGCTACCTTTCTTGTAAAAACCAGGAAAAAAGCACTTCTTCAATCTCCTGAAACTCGTGAAATTTTATTGTTTTTAGTTTACTTGACACAAATTCAGGGTTATTAACATATTCTAATTTTTTTTTTTAAGAACACAAATAATACCTATGGATTAGTGAACATTCCATTTTATTACGAGTGTACTGTTTATGTTAACAATATCTTCAATATATTTTGGCTTTTTAGATCTTTTCCTATTGCCAATTTTCCAACTGTTGTTTGTACAAAAGAATTTTTAAGTAAGTCTTGTCAGTTCTTGAAAACATTTACGCCAGATTCAGAAGCTTGGACTCATTACATGAGCTATTACATCAGATTTGTTTGCATCATTTAGTTAATTTTATAGTTCTATAGAAAAAAATTACAATTAAAAAACAATGTTTGTAGTGGTAGTCTACGTAAAAAAAACTAAAAATCATAACCCACAATATTAATTTATTTCAAATGAATCACAAACCTTACACTAGAGAAATTACCAAATATGAGTCTCTAAATTGCACTTACCTGCAACTGAACTAAATTACTAGAGAGAGACCGTGTTCAATGAATCACCCACCATTCCACAATTTTGTTATAGGTTTTCCCTTAATTCAGTTCATTTTGTGAAGTCTAGCTGAATTTATTGGTGTGTAAATAACATACTGTGACATGCTACCTTGTTACTATTGGCATATTATTCACCATTATATTAATGTGATGTCAGAGAATTGTTTGTTCAATATTAATGCACATTTTTATGTTCTATTACTTGCTATTTACCAAGCACATAAATTTGTGTGCAAGAAATGTGACAATTTCAAATTTGAACTGTATAGGTTATGTCGTTGCAGTTGAAAAAAATTTAATTACTTTCGAGTATTAAGCCAAAAAGTGAAGAAAAACATAAATTTCAATTTAAAATCGTGCCTTTTTACAAATGTAGACTTTATGTATTTTAATAGTAATTTAATATTTGGATTGTCTTGTTAACCATTAGTCATTGATTCTATGTTTAAAAAAAAAAAATAGTTTTTAACGTTGCCACAGTTCACTAAAGTTTAAGTTTATGTGTACTAATGCAACCATGATGGCAATTTCCCCAGACACATTCTCACTTAATTTAACTGGTAGTAATAAAATTATATTCACTTTGAATTGTTACAACTATTTTAAATGAATAGTAAATTACCAGCAATAACATGTGAAATTAATACACCAGCAAATATATTTATTTTGAGCAACAAAAATTATTAAAGTATTTATTGAAGTATTTATTCTGTTAATATTATAATAATGTATTGTTTTTAAAACTTATTCATCTGCTGACGTAAGTGGCTTAAAACCACATTAAAGCAACATGAAGCAAGTCACATTTGCGTTTTCTTTGTTTTTATAATTATAAAAACAATATCAATCGTTACAGGTTTTAATTTGATTTAATCGAACGTCTTATATTTTGTTGTAGGACAAAAATGTTATTAAATGCTCCAAACATGCCGAAGATTCTGAAAAAATGGAAATTACCGCCACAGTTACACATCTCAGTGACTGTAAAATTGCCAAGGCCTCCATGAGCTTAAGACAAACTGAAAGCAATCCTCTGAACTGCACAATTAATAACTTATCTTCTCCTGAATCTGCTTATTCCACTGGTTACTCCACAGACGGTACTTCTCCAGGAGCTTCAGTGCCTCCTGAATATTATATCAATCTCCGCACTGGTACACATTATTTCCATGCAAATCAAGTCAACAGTTCTCTAAACGGTGAAAACATAACTGATAAACAAACAAAAGAAATTACCTCTTCAGAGCGTGTGATACCTTTAAGTGAAAGCAAAGTGGGTTCTACAAACTGCGGACAAGCAGCACTGAGCTCAAGACCGCCTCGGCATAAAAAGGAAGAAGGAAACCAGAGTAAGCAAACAGATGAACTTATTCGAGAATCTTCAACTGAAGAAGATTTATCGACTAAACAAGTCTTAAAAAACAATATTCTTGGTTCACCCCAAACTCAGACACCAAAGGTAAGCTAGAATTTATATGTTAAAACATAATATATTGTATTATATCTAAATATTTAAAAGTAAAAGTTTATCTGCATGTATTGTGAATAGCAGTTTTTTATTCTTGATATAATTACACCAAATTTCACACAAAGGTTGTTTAAGGTTCACATGTGAGGTGGCCGATCCATCACCTCCACTTTACTCACAGATTCACTATTATTAGCTATATTGGAGTTGTACACCCAATTGAGGTTGCCTGAAAAAAATTGATAACTAAACTAAGTTAATTATTTACTTGTGTTCATTGAATTATAATGTGATAGACATTTTATAACACATATACTTCTGACAGTCAGATTGGTATATTGTTGCTAAATTTCTATAATCAGACGATTTCTTATCTTTTCGCTTTTTTAATTCTTCTTCAAGTAAAACTGATAGCCTGATAAGAATTGAATGTCAATGCAGCTCTGAGTGCCCCACATGCTTATGCCACTTGTGTTGGTCAGTTTGCACAAGTAAATCGTGTGTAAACGCAGGAATGAAGGTTGCATAAGCCAAAAGATTTAACTTGGGCTAAATCTGTTCCATCAGAGAATTTGTTTGGGTGCTTTGGCATGAGTGTGTAAACGATGCTCAAGCCACAGCTTCAACTTTGAACATGCACATTGATAATATGGTGACATGCAACAATATGTTTCCCAGATTTTTGTAAGTATTGAGGGACTTACTTGACTTTCCTTATTGTACTCCATTCTTTCTGTTGGGATTGCCTGTTTGTGATATTCAATGTGAATATTTACCTATATTGCCAAGAATGTTGATAAAAGAAAAAAAGTTTAGTGGTGAGTTTATAGAATTGCGTAAATCATTTCGATGTTTGTGGAAAGCGAAGTTAAGTTTCTGAACAATGAAACAAGACATTTTGGATCACCAGAATTACCCATGTCTCTTTACTACACATACCATGTTCACACACACATCACAAACATCTACATGGCTATCAAAAGCAACCCAAAGACACGATATTAAATGTGATGAATGTTATATGTGATTGGGAAATTTTTAACAACCTTCCAACAATTGTTGCAGACAAATTTACTGATGTTTAAAACAGCTGGGCATCAACATTAAGGGAACTCACTACACAAGAAGCTACATATGCAGAAAAAACTATTAAAAGATGTGTTCTATGAGAAAGCACATTTGGGAAATTTAAATCAGTTTTTTTACAAATTCTACAGGAACCTTATACAGAGAATGTTCAGCCCCCATTTCACACTTAATCTAATGGTATTCAATAGACTACCATTAGACTAATGACTAATGACTACCCACTTATGACTAATGGGGATTCAATAGTCACACCCTATTTCATACTTAACCCCATGCAACACTGAGCTTGATTTTACACTCAAACACCACACAATATGCTACCAACAACCAAATGTCTGCACAGATGTTTCAAAACTTCAATGATTTTGTGGATGAAGAAACAACTAATATAATATTACTCAACAACTCATTTGTTATAATTATGTATTACGTTACTTCATCATTTTTATCAGTATTCAATAAATCTACTTTCAAAAATGTGCCTTTTAATGCTGTGTAAATTGTGTGACATATTTCTGGAATTGTAACAGAAAGCATTGGTTTGAAAATACAAGTGGAAAATTTTAAATCTATGTAACTTCTTTCCATTGCCAAAAAACCTCAGTGTAGCTGATAATCGTCCTGGGTGATAATTGTAAGTTTCATAAAAGAGTCTGCTCTTGAAATCATTTTTGTAACTAAAATTAGCAAATGTTGGTATTTGGCTTTATTTGTATACAGAAGTTACAAAAGTCGTCCACCTCACTGCATAATTCAGCTAATTAAATTGGTAAGAGAAAAATAATCCCTTTTCAAACAACAATGTTTTTTTGTTTTCTTTGTAATGCAAGAAAACATGCATCTGTTGCAAGCCTTAGTTCTTCACCAAAATTATTCATTTTTTTCTAATGACAACCAAACAAGCAGCATTATACTTCTCAGTGATTTTTACTTCACAACTGCAACCAAAACTGAATGTGTAAATGGTGATATTTCATTCAGTCATTTGGGCAAAGTGACTAGCAAAAACCAGTTTGCACAAATGGGATGAACGTGAAAACGGGCTTTTACCAATAAAATAGATTGTTTTTTCATTTTTATTTTTCAGATATTAATCATGGGTTCAGTTCATAATATTAATGGTGTAATATGTTAGTTTATTAATAAAAAAGTCCCAATATTAAAGTTATATTAAAAAAATTTATTAATAATATGTGATATTTGGATCCCACATTACAAAACAATTCTAAATCCACAAAACATACTATAATGGTAATTTATGATATAAAAATTAAGTTAAACTTTGTTCAAGTTAAGTTTGTTTTATAAAAGAATGATAAAAGTCTCAAATCCAATTAAGACATAAAAAATTAATAGTATAGAGGCCTGAGGACACAAAGAGGTGTTGTATGTATATTTTCTCAAAGAATCATACATAATTTTATTTAACTAAAAATATTTATACAGTAATTACAATCAGTAGTTATTCTTTACATACTATTTAAAAACAATTTCCAGAGGTACAGGAGAAAAACCACATCACAAGTTTTTAACTAAAGTAAAAATTCATTACAAGTTTCCTAATTTGTTTTAATTTTATGTAGGACAATTCAAGTGACAATCCATTCTTAAAAAAGAGTATTACATAGGCATAAGTGTTTGTGATCCAAAATACGCGGGTGTTTGTAGTCCAAAATATACAATTACTTTTTGCTAAGTAAATGAAACGAAAACTTCATCAACATTTGCACAGTCCTAATGAAACAAAATATATGGTGCTAATTGATATAACCATTGATACAATAATAGTAGATCAAAAGAAGTTTTGAAAATATGTACAGTATTTATTACAAATTAAAGTATTGGAATTGATTAAACACATAAGTAATTAGAACATGTTTTGACTCGTTTAGGCTGAAAATAAAGTAACTGAACCTATGCACAACTTGCACCGCCGTACAGAGTCTTATGATGAAACCAGTCAACCGAGATCACCTGCTATGTATTCTTATCATGACCGAGAGACTGGAGCTTATCAGTGCACTTCACCTTATCTGCCAGGAGCATCTCCTCGACAGAGAAACAGGATAAGGACTAACCCTTGGTTAACTGCTCAACCAGTAAATGGTAACAACCTGGCATTGCCTCTTGGAGTGAACAAGAATTACAACTCCCAAGGTGAAACGTCCTCAACAGTAGGAAGTAGCTCAACTTTATCCTCAAACGGTTGTAAGCCAATAAGCGACAAGTATTCTAGGAAATCTTTCTCTCCTCGTGCGAAAGAAAACAAGCGAATTATGAAAGAAGATATTAAAGATTCAAAAAATACAAACATTCATCAGAATCCTTTAATAGTTTTAAACTCGTAAGTATTTCAGTTCATTTCTTAAATAATTTTTGTTATTGAAGTAGACTAAACATAAGGTTTAAAGAGCACATTATATGTAATAGCTTACAATGCTACAAAATGGAACTGTTTTCTACAGATTAATGCAAGTGTTTGTGCAGTCATGTTAATGCAACTTACTCAACAGCATGCCCATGTGCATCTTGATATTATCAAACTGATCTAATGTTCATTGGTTTGCTCTTGGAGAAAGTGTAGCTTGCTTATGAACATGCTGATATAAGCACTTCACTTTTATGCCTTCTTTGAGCCCAAATATGCTTTAAATACCCATTTTATTGCATATGTCACATAAGCTAGGTTCTGTGATTTTCTATGCTGATCTTTGGTTTGCCTGCTGATCATTGTCAACCAATTAGTCTAGTGTTTTAGCTGCCTAGCTGTGTCATAAGATTCATGCAATCCCAGACTAGCTTCATCTTGATCTAATCTGAGTCCAGAGCCTTCAAGTGTAAAAATCTTTAAAGTTAATATTTAAAATTTTTAAACTGCATTGAAAATAAGAAAATTGATTGTGACCATCAAATTAATTTTTGTATTTTCAGTGAAATAAATTTTAAATGCTAATCGAAATTTAAGATTCATGCTAGCTTATATCAAGATCCTGAATCTAGATCTTGCCATGATGGCTGTTCCATTCCCAATGGAAATTTGCTAATAATAAATATTTCTATTTATGAAAGTTTAAATGTTCTTTATAAAAATACAGATTTGTTTATTCCTTTTAGCCATAGCATTATTTCCTGTAAACTATGCTATCAAAATGATTTAGACGTCCCTCGCGATACCCGAGTCTAACACACACTTACACTTACAGCACTACACTTATGACTTTAACACTTTAAACTCACACTTATATTTAGCACATCAATGTGCTTTTTGCCTTAAACATAAACAAAATCAAAATCAAAATGATTTTTTCTATCAGTATTTGCTTATTTGTATTTTAAAACTGTTTTAGATCACCTCACAAACGAAAGCCGTTAAACTCAGTAACAACTTGTTCCCCATGTCCTAGTCATCCGTGTCGGCATGCACTTCGCTCAAGACCTCCTATATTATCATCATCTTCCTCATCAGCTCCTAGTTCAGCTTCCGAAGATGAACATCATGGCAATACCAGTGACTTCTCAGATGATGATATTACCCTTAATGAAATGCTGGGAAAGTTTGATGAGAGCTACGTGTATGAAAAGGAAACGGATATCCTTAGCGACAGCGACCCAACTGATTGCGAAGACCAGGCAGATTATGGTAATTACGTTTGTAAATTAGTTAATTAATTGTAGAAATTTGGCATTTTATTTTCATAGAACTGTTCCGATGTATTGCTTGAGAGCATGATGTAATATTGTATGCTGGATTTGCACTGAAGTTAATACCTCACAATTGAAGTTCTGAAATAAAAGCTTGCACATCAGAAAAGTATTTTTTGCAGCATATAACTTTTTAATGATTGCCGATAAAGAACTTGAATATTTTATAAGTACTGAAACCGCTTGATTTGCACTTATTGAACCCATACATTTTGTAATAATTACTTTGATTGGGCTATAGGAGGAAATTAACCAGTTTTAGTTAATAAAATTTTATTAGGTCAGTTCAACTTTTTAAATGAGAAATTAAAGAGAGTTTAGTTAAAACTTTTTGAACATTCAAAACTAATTGTTTAATTTTGTAGTATATTATCTCTGCTATTTTATATTAGGGATGTGATTATTTGGAACATGGTTATCTAAAGTTGTGGCTTATCTGAAACATTTTAAATTAGAAAAAAAGTACCTTTTTTGTCATTCAGTTCATGATAAAAGAAGGTATGTTATAATAACTTGCTATGTGTATATTTCAAAATAGTAAAGGAATCACTTTAAAAAGACATCGTTTCAACCAATTAAAAATTACATACGTAGACACAAACTAAACAAAACAAAACAGCAGCAGTATAGGTGTGATCTTGATGCCATCCGTCAATGTGGCCAGTCAGGTCTCATTCAGATCTGTTTTATTTTAAAGTACAGCTACTTGTACTGTACAACTTTCGTTTATTTTCATTTTGCCTTTTCAGTAGATGTTATCTTGGAATTTATGTATTGTAGGTTTTATTAAAGACCACAAAACCCAAAACTGATGAAAGAAACACTGGTGATAGGTGGTAGTGGTCTTTGGCCTATAAATTATACTCAATCTTCATGCAGCAGACATTATATTATACCTGTTGTGTAAAGCTCATGATACTATTTGATACCTTAGGTCCTTTCAGAAATGAGGTTTTTATAGTGTTCTTGCTATTTGAAGAGGCCTTGGTCTCATCAAGTTTGGATAATTGAGGAGTATATTTTAAAAAAAAATTAAAGGTTATTTATCAGTGTTTTTGTTTAAAATGTTTTGACTTTGAGGTGTGGCAATTAAATAATCAAACTGGTGCTGATGCTGGCAAACAGTGAGCACTCTGTGGCAGGTTTGAACATGTCTGTGCTTGTTATATTTACATGTCAAAAACTTGTTATATTTATATTCCTTAAAACTTTCTCTATTTTTGTACATAATTTCCATACTTATTTAAACATTTATCACAACGTTCAACAAGCTTTTGAATGCCTAAGTCATAAAATTTGGCTGCCTGTGAAAATAACCAGTCTTTAACAGCTTGTTTCATTTCGTCTATACTGAAGTGCTTGATGCCAAGAAAATCCTGTAGGTAGCGGAACAAGTGAAAGTCGCTCATCACCAGGCCTGGATTGTATGGTCGGTGGTACATCTGTTCCTATTCAAAAGACTTGATCAGTGTTTGGTTTCTTTCACCATTTGGAGTCTGGCATTGTTATGCAGCACCAAAACTCCAGACGTCAAAAGGCCACATTGCTTATTTTGGATTGCACTTCAAAGTTTAAGGAGGGTAGTGTAATAAGCTGCTTTATCGATCGTTTTCCCTTGTTCCATAAAGTCGAATAACAAGGCTCCATGTCTATCCCAAAATATGATTGCCATAACCTTAAGTGTTGTGATTGTCTGCTTTGTCTTGACTTTGACTGGTGATGGTGTGTAACATCATTCCATTGACAGGTATCTAAAATTAAGGGGTCATGTGAGAAATCCATGTCTTGTCCCCTGTGACAATGTGTTATAAACGTTTATCACGTTCCTTATGACATTGCTCCAAAAAAGCAAGAGTGTAAGCTATTATTTTCATTTGTTGAGTCTCATTAAAAAGCCTGGGAACCCTTTGTGCACACAATTTGTGAAATTTTATACAAAGTTGTATAATGTTGTAAGTTGTTCTAGGTGCATTATAACCTATACTATAGTTAGTAGTTAAAAAAAATTATTTATTATTAAAAAAAAGGATATTTTTTGGAAAATTGCTTTTAACAAAAAGTTCTAAGTTATGGTATTAAAAAAATATTTTTTTAAAAAATTGATTAACTTTTTTTCAGCAAAGTTATTAAATATGAGTTAAAATTGTTGAAAAATTCAGAATAAATATATTTGTTTTGATCATCCTGGTTGCTGGCCACTCTTGATTATTTGGCTAGTGACTCAAGTAAGATAACTTGTTTACAGAAGACAAATTTGATGAGAGCAATTCTTTTGAGAAGGAACCATGTGAAGAGCTCGACTTCATAGACAACGGTTCATTAGTTGAGCTAGCACATTCTGATTCAGAGTCTTCCAGTAAGTTCATTCATTGCTAGTTAGATCTTTTTTCTATTTGTGGATGCAAAATCAAGCATGGAAGCCATCACAGTTACTCGTTTTCACAATTTGCTATTAGTAATTTTTATTGCTTTTAAAACTATATTTTTTAAACTTATTTTGTTTTGCAAAACTATTTTTACTGTCAGAATACAAAGAAATTTAAATGAAATTGATGTTTCACACAAAGCCAGAAATGCTATGCATGTAACACTAGTCTGCTTAGCAATTTTGCTAAATTACATGCATATTTCAAACAAAATATTTTGATAAAAATCCTTTGGTTGTAAATATTACAATTTTATTGATGAAAATGTATAAACTTTTAACATAGAATTATATTGTTTAGTGAATACCCAAAATTATTTTGTATTTGTGGTTAGTGTAATATAACTATGGTGATTAGTACAACTACATTTGTAAACCAGAAAAAGACAAAATTTTTATGACTAAGGGAAGTACACTTTCTATTTGTATCAATACCAACTTGGTAAAATAAATGATTAAATTAATGTAATAAAATAAGTTATATGAATGGTGTTTGTTGTGTTTTTGTGTAGATTTTTGGGTCTTTCCTTAGTGATGATAACTTCTTACTTTATCTATTGCTGTCATATATAACAGATATCATGTCATAATAACAGATGTTTTTTGCATGATTTTTCTAGGTTTGAAATGGAACTAGAATTGAGATCTGAATAATATTAATAAGAGTACTATTCATTAAAAAAAAATGTTACCTCTTAGAACAAAAATTATTTGAGCATGTGAAAGACACTTGGCTAAAATAGAACTTCCGAGTATATTATATCAATAGCTGTTTTGTTTTGCTATAGTCAGATCCTGACCTAAAAATAGAAAATTATCATGTTAAAACAACATTTTTAAAAAAGTTTCACTTGAAAAAAAATACGAAAATAGTAGAAACTTGTCATTTAATTTGAATTTTCATATAACGAAGTTTTGTTAGATTAAGCTTTATTCGAATATAAAGGAGTTCTCATCATCATAAAGAAACTCGTACAGTAGTCACACACTGATAGACAATTCAAATTTTCCTTAATCACTTTAATTTTATAAATTGAAGTAACTTGAGTAAGTCTGTTACTTAAAGTTCATTAATTTAACTTTATGAATTTAAGTCTTAAGATCATTTCGTGATTTTAACTGTTAATAACATGACCTTTGTGGAAATGAATTAACCCATTGGTAACGAAAGATGTATATTGCCCGTCCTTCTCTCTCAATGGCTTAAGTACTAAAGACGGGCAATGTCCGTCCTCTACTTCACTGATCTCTTTGCCGTATGTTTCTAGCCTAAAAATCGAATATAGAAATATAAATCTATTTTCAATCTATGAGATATTTTTCCTTCGTTTATTTCCGTTGTTACTCGTTAATTTCCGCCAGTTTCTTTGTGAAGTTGTGTACGAATTTGACAGTTGTAGAAACATGGATTCTCGTGAGGAATTGTTTATTTCTTCAAGTGCATTTAGTGAGTTTGTTGGGGATATTTTTAATGAAAGTAGTTGTGAGATTAGTGATAATGAAGAGCAAAAAGGTATTGTTGAAAATGACAATAGTGATAGTGATAACAGTGATGATGAGATCTGTGAAAATAGGCCTAATTGCAGACAATACTACACATAACCTACAAGTAAATGATTGGCAGTGGACTTCTAATCCAAATATAACTAAAATTCTGGTGACATTTTATAGGGAAAATCCCCCCAACAAGCAAAGCAAGGCCATCTAGAAAGTGTTGAGTATGTACTGCAAAAGGAAAAAGGTCTGAAACAATTTACCAGTGCAAAAAATGTAGTGTTCCTTTGCATTTAGAAAATTGTTTTGAAATTTATCATAGTCGGACAAATTTTAAAAAAAGGAAACAAAATGTACATAGTGTAAATATATAAAAATTAAAAAAATGTTAATATAGTGTTAAAAGTGTTGGCTAAATATGTGTTAACAATTACAACAACATTATGTAGGATAAAATTGGTAGGTTACTTGCTTTTATTATTGCACATAATCTTAGTGTAAACTGTTGAAAAAATTCAGTACTGAAGGCCAATAGCATGTTAGTAAAATCCAGTTTCCAATGGGTTAATAATTATTATGTTGCATTGCTGTTAAATTTTATAATAAATCTAATCTAAAAAGTGAATTAAAATGAAAATCAAACTTTTTGCTGTGAAGTTTTATTTAGTGCTAAGATAATTTTCATTTTCTAAACAAAAGTCTAAATAAAAATGTTATCAGGTAGTATTAATTGAGAACATACTGGAAAATTTCATGAATTTTATCATGTAAGTAGGTTATTTTCCAAAATGTGAGAATATATTCACTTTCATTTAATTGCTTCTGCTTTTTTAAAATGTCTTTGTAATTATTTTATTTTTTTTTTAGAATGGATAATTTATCTCAACATTGTATGTTTTTAAATACATTCTCTCTTTATTTGTTTCACCCAACTTTGGGGTACACCAAATCAATCACTTCTCAATGTTCTGTGCCTTCCTCGTAGCCCAATATTGCTTCATACGTTGTGATCTTGCTTTTCTTTCTTTGTCAGAGATTTGGATCGTTCGCTTGGATTTGACTTTGCCTTGGAACCGTTGCTTCTTGTCCTTGATTATTGTTTTGGCTGTTGTCCATGAGCATAGTGTCAGTGATCTGCAGTTCTGTTATGTCTTTCTCTGTTTCTCTAAACCAAAGTGGTTTGGCTCTTCTACTGCGAAAGTAGTCAAATTTTTTTTGGTTAGTCTATTTTTGTCCATTCGGAGGATGTGCCCATAAAAATCAATTCTCTTTTTTCTTATTGTGTCTGATAGTGTTTCAGTTTTTTGGTAAAGAGTTTCATTACTGTGGAGTAATTGGTTGTTATGGAATTTGGGGCCTAAGATTTTTCGTAATATCTTTCTTTCTTTGATCTCCAGCCTTTCAAGTGGGCCCTGGGTTGTGAAAGATAATGTTTCAGCTGCATATTTTAAATACATTATTACACATTTAAATCAGAAATTAGATAGAATTTATAATCTATTAATAAAGTGAATAAAGTAAGGTGTATTAACTCCTAAAAAATAATAACCTTAACAATCCTGTTAATCACCAATAATTTTCACCAACAAGATTCTTAATTAGTTCTCACCGATTGTCTCTCATCCTGTATGAAAAGATGCTCATTCTTCTTCAACTACAGGTGCAAATTGAAAGCTTTTATCACTATTTCACATAACATTAAAATGTTTCTTTATAATATTACAAGAAAATTAACACCTTTGAAAATATCTCAAGGAAAACATTTAAACAGTTTCCAGAGTTGGAAACTTGCCATATTTTAAAATTCTTTTTCCCTTGAATTTCTTGAATGTGTTGATTGAGTCTTAGAGGTTTGGGGCCTCTTTTACTGTGATCAAGGATCTATTTTGCAACTTAGCCTCATGAATACTAGTTCAGTAGACTGAATATTGAAGTGATGATCTTCTGCATTGCGGATAGTTTTAAAATGTGGTACTACAATAACCAGAGGTCACAGCCCGAGTTCTTAAGGACAGATGTCAAACTGTAATATTCTGGCATCACAACAAAAAACAATAATAATTTTAGTACTATTCTTCTGGTAAAGCCCCACCGTCACTCTCCTGACTATCCATACAAATTTTTATGTCAAAAAGTCAAAAGACTTGATCCTATAAATTAACAAGGTTTTTATAGTTTAAGACATTTCACTTTATTGTATTGTTTTACTTTGCCAAACTTGAGTTTGAAACCTGCCTTCTAATTAAATAACGTTTTAGTAAAATCTAATATCTGGAAAATATTAGATTAGTATTAGATTAGTTAGTACTCATTT
Organism: Callitettix versicolor; assembly: GCA_022606455.1. Classification (NCBI taxonomy): domain Eukaryota; kingdom Metazoa; phylum Arthropoda; class Insecta; order Hemiptera; family Cercopidae; genus Callitettix; species Callitettix versicolor. Next base: position 57,404,912 of record CM040184.1, on the reverse strand, counting down.
GTGTATTCATTAAAACTTGAGGTTTTATTTGAATATACATTTTATAAAATATTCAGCAAAATAAGAACTTTTTAACTTCATTCATTATTATTATTAATATTATATTAAAATATTATTAATTTTTTATTAAAATATTGTAATATTATTAAAATATTGTTTTCAATCATTAAATTAAGGATAACTCCTATACATTTATTTTTGTTTTAAATTATAAATTATCATACATTGGCAAAAAAAACAATGGCCTAATTATTACAATAATTTATATTGCTATCAATATAAAACTGATATTTTATTGGATATAATGTGTTTTCCTAAAACACATTAATAACTGTAATTAACCTTTGATAGAATAACAAGTTCTTTGACTTTATGAATATGTGTACTTTTTAGAAATGTTAATCTGTATATATTCTTTTTTTCATTATTGTAACATAGCCACCGGACCACATATTCAAATGATTAGGATAATGTCCTATTCTTCCCGTCAGTGGTATATCCACTCACCTCATAAAGGATCTGTCGTTTCATTTTCAGGCCGTTATACAAAATGTTAAATCCCTCTGTCGAGGTCGTCACAAAGTCAAACAAAACATTAAAACACACATCACAAACACTGAGCACAGTTACACGTTTAAAATATTCATCATGAAATTTGACTTGGCCAAGCTACACACGCGACTTGTACATCGTTACATTCTGGACTGCTGTATATTTTTATTTTGAATATTACACCGAAGTTAATAAGGGTTGCTGTTTTTGAATAATGTATGTGGTTGGTATCTCCACTTCTCTGAATGTGAAATTTGACATGTTCTCACATTTTGCCACACATAAACTTAATACAATGTATCACCATAATAACATAACTTTGAGATGAGTTAAATGGTTTATTATGGACTTTTTATAAATTCCAACTATTAGGTTAAAAGGTCAAGAATGGGGTGACAAAATGCAATAAACAGAAGTATTGTGTTAATTCATTAGTGGTATTTATAAAATTATTTTTAATACACTGCAAATTGTTCAATTTTAAATATACATGCTCTTAAGAAATTTGATATAAATAAAACATTTGTTCTGTTACAGGTAAAGCACATAACACTGGTCATTGCACGTATCACCAGCTGCCGGGATATACTCCTGAAATGTCTCGCAAATTAACTCCGAGGTTGCGCGAGTCATTGTTGAGGCACCATCGAAGCTCCCGGTCTCGAAGAAGTTCTAGGAATAAAATTTCAGAAGTTGGACTGCCTGCTGATCAATCTCATCAAGTTTGCAGAAGATATAGTTCTCGTAAAAAGTTGCACAGTGCTAAAAAAACATCTTCTGAACATTTACCAGATAATGAAGATAGACAAATAATAGAAGTAAATGGAAAACCGGTGAAACCTTGTGAAACATCAGATAAACCTTATGATGCTCCTGGAAAATACCTGAACTTGAATCGTTTCTTAATGGAGAGACTGATAAATAATCAAAGAAATGGAACTAGAAGTGCGGACGGTACACCTGTTTCACTTAGGAGGAATTTAAGTCCTTCAGATTATAACGGAAAGTATATTAGAAACCACAATGTTTCTAAATTGATTCAGTCAAATGCAACTGATCGGCACAGTAGTTTAGAAGGAAAAAAAGAAAATGTGTTTGATACAAAGAAACGGTCAAACTCTCTAACTGTAACCAGACATATTAATTCTCCAACTGCTCCATGTTCTGTAAGTGTTGGATTAAATGACCTTGACAAAGATGGTGATATTAAATACCGTAGGTTGATTCAAGAAGCAGAGAATATTATAGAAGACTATCAGGTAAAATCAAGAACTGATTACATACCATCAATATTTCATTGTAATTCTGGAGTAGATCGAAATTTACCTTATAGTCCTTTATCGATGAGTGTTCCGCAAAGTCCTCTAGCATTAAAAAATCACAAATATCAGCAACTTGGTAGTGGAAATAATCTTAATAGTAACAATAATGCAATATTTGATAACAAATACTTAATGTCCCAAAAAACAAATGAGACTGCAAGCACAAATGATGAAGGTATATTTAAAACCATTTCAAAAACCTTAGAGAAAATAGTTAGAAATTCTTCAGATACAAATAAAAAATTGGATAAAAGTGTTGAAGATCCTTTTGCAAAAGGTAGAAACAAAATGTTCATCCCTTCTAGTCCAGCTTTATTTACAAATCGTAGATTGATAAAAAGCATTGAAAATGAACACATAACGATGTTACCAAATGGTATAACAACAACAATTAACCTTAGAAGATCAAGTGTGGGAAATAGTCCAAAGTTGTCACCATTTTCTATAGCTCGATCAGAATTAAATAGTAATGAAGTTCATGGTGAAAATAGTTGTAGAAATTTATATGAAAATATCGATAAAAATAGAGCATTATCTTGTGATAATGGTCTTGAAAGAAATGGTTTTTTCAACAATTTAGAAAATAAAAATTCTGTAGTAAATGATTCACCTGGAAGGGAATACTACACATTTAAATTAAAAACAGAAAATACTGAATATTCTGATAATTTAGATTCAATATTGGATTTCTCTCCAAATGCTAATATCCCGCCTCACCTCCCTGGAATCCAAAACATACCTTGGCAGCACAGAAGTAGTCAGGCCGAAAGGTTTAAACACCTTGTAAATAATCCAAATTCTTCCAAAAGACCATCTGATTCATCTGAACCAGTTGCAAAACAAAAACCTTCTCTACTTACGTTCCGATCATTTGACTTGGGCAATGAGCATGTATCAGGAACAAGGTATTGCCCCCAAAGTGAACCTGTAAAGCGGAAAATTTATACATGCAGTGCTTCTTTTGGAAAACTTCAAAAATCATTATTAAGAAAACATCAAAGCAGGCCAAACTGTTGCGAAAAGTCAAATGAGCCAGGTAAGAAATTTTAAATATTTATTTATTTACTGATAATTTAATTTAATTGATTTTCTTGTTTTTTATTTTTTTAATGATGGAAAAATATTATTCCAAAGTTTCTTATTTGGTGTGGATTTTTTCTTACTCTCCATATATTGGCATAGGAATATATTCCTACTTAATGTTTATTTGTAAATAAAAATTCATAACATTGTAAATAAAAATAGTATAATTAGTGCAGTTAAAATACATTAAAAACACATTTAATAGGCTTATAAAACATATTTAAAAACAACCATCCTTCTCATAGGTGACTTAGAACCTGTACACATCATATTTCTATGCTTTTCCTTAGCTTTGGGCAAACGTGAGTGCACCTTCTGTATTTTGCCAACTTGTTGGGGAAGATGTTTTCTTACATTTATTTGATAGTCTTTTTGAATTTTTGATTGTTGATTTCCCATCTGGATGGGCCTAGTGGCTGACCTGTTGTAAACCAATTTAGCTCTGCCTGTGGTCAGTCCTGCTATTCTGTCTCTGGTCACCCAACGTTCTTTTACTAGAACTGTGTTAGCTTCCTTCTGTTCAAGCAGCCTCTGTAAGATAGCAGTTGCCGCCTAACTGTGATGGAGGTTGACTTGAACTACTCTCGTCCTCCTTTGTAGTTGAAATCTATCACAGGTTGAATGGGTCTGTCCAGCATTCTCAAAATTTGCTGCAACCCACAACTGGTGGATTCCATGGCATTAAGTACAACCCCAGTTTCCTCCTTACCCAGATTCTCACCCCTCAAGTCCACTTCTGAATATCCCTGTGTTTTGAGTGTTTCACTTCTTTCAGTTTCCATTTAAGGTCCATGTAAGGTCTCAATAGCTAGAGAAAAGATGTCCACCCATACAGAGCCCAGCATATATTGGTAAGACTAAATTAAAATTGGAGGTTTTCTGGTAACCATAGTTTGCATACTAGGATTTAAGTCCCCCTTAGGCACGTAGCCCTTGGCGAATGCTATTCCACCTTGGTTTGGGATGTGTTTGTTTATATCACATATTTTACCTGTTGATACAAATTTTTTATCAGGCCAAATTTACATGCGAGTATCAATTTGTTCTACCATGCACCATATGGAGGCATGTAAGTCCACTCTTTGTAAGTCTGCACACTTCTTCCACACCTGAAGGAGTGTGTGATATGAAAGTCTAATATTCAGACTCTTCACAGAGCACTTCAGAAGTTAGCTTCATTCATAAATACACTTGTGTCCACAGTAAGTATTGTTGAAGTGCAGATACAGTGGGAAACTATACACTCAATACTTTATAAAGGTCTGTATGTTTTGCTTAGTAGACATTTGAAAATTGATTTAAGTAGCAAATATAACATGTAAAGTTAAAATGCTTCTGAAGTTTTTCAAAATTTGGAATTGTCTAAACATTTGTTTTTAAAGCAAAAATCATGTCAATCTGTCTTTTTCAATGAAATATCAAATGAATCATAATTTTTTTTGTTAAACATTCAGTTTTTTCTGTAAAACGACTTTGTAGGTGCTTCAACCACAACCATAATCTTGAAAAAGACTCTGGCAATTCTGGTACATTTTACTTTACAACATTAGATAAATTATAATTTTTTTGTGTGTGTAGGTAACAGCAATCGGAACATATTGAAAGGTAAAGTGGCTCTATTAAGAAAAGAACGAATGCATGTAGAAGCTAAGGTACGTGAAGCACAAGAACAAATTGATAGGTTGCAACTAACAACCGATAATACAGGAACAGGTTAAACAATGTGTTTTCTTAGAGCTCGATCAAGTTAACCATTTGTTTAAATAATTAATGGATTTATTTAAGTTCGAAAACTTCTGACAAAAAGGTTTGTCAAAAAGTAGCAAGTTCTAACGGGAAAGGTTGTTAAAATGAAAAAAATAGGACTTTACAATTCACTTCTGTAGATTTATGGTTCATATTACATAGTAAATCTGCAGAGAACATTTTGTAAGTCATACTATGTGACTTAAATGCAGAAAATGTGATTTATATCTTGTGGTTGATAACAATAAAAGTGAGGTATTTATATTTTATCGTAATGCATGTACATTATATAATTTTTTTACTTTAGTTCCTCTATGTTAAGAAATTATTGATCTCAAATGTAAATAGGCATTATTTAAGTTTGTGTTGTATACATACAGTATTTTATTGTTTATATAAATCTGATTTTTTTTATATCATAAGGCAAATATAAAGATGTATATATATTTAAAAAACTATTGAATACTGTAATTAATTAATGTTTATTCTCTTTTGTTGAAACAATAAAATATTTTGAAAACTTGTTTTAATATTTTCATCTAATAATAATGGATTGACACTATTCTGTTTTGCAGGAACATATTATGTATGGTATCATTATTAAATATTATAAACTTTTAAATGTTTAACCTTTCCAACAGTGTTCCTACTATGTTTCTATATTTTAGCTCTTTATTGGTTGTGGTAAAAAACATAATCAAGTGATTCAATGGATAACATTGAAATCCAACAAATGTTGATTTTGTTAATGTTTATTTGAACAATTTTATGATATATAATGTTACCATATTTTCTATTTAAAATCACACAACTAATCTTCAACTAATATTACAAAACTTCTATTTATAGTAATTTCTATTGTTAATAAAATGTATTACACAGATATTTTTTTCTATAAATATTTTTTTCATATTCTGTAGCATATAATTGTACAGTTTAAATAGCAACAACAATATACTCCACATTTGGCAGTAAATATTTCCATGTTAAAAAGTGTGAAAATCACTAAATGTCCTTGAAAAAAGATTTAACTGGAACAATCTAAAGTACAGTACTGTACATTAATTGGTTTTTACACATTAAAATAGTTCATATGTTAACTGTACATAATGTACAGTAGTAAGCATTTTTCAAGTGTAGTTCCTGGTATTTATGGAAGTGCTGGTATTGTAGCACTTACCAGCACTTATAGGTACATTGATTGATTATTGTATCTTCTCATGCCTTTGTGTCACATTCTGGTGCTCTACTCGAAAACAAATTCTAGTGTTTATAAATTCGAGACACTGAACCAAATCTGCAATGTGTGTATTTTTTATCAACAAATTCAAGAGTAGCTGGAAACAGTTCACTTGTAGAGTTCAAGGATTATCCAGTACTGATTGTGTAATTGTACTGGGTGGGCTTTGTACTTAGAGATTACAGTTGAAGTTGTTTAAGTGATCATAGTTTATACTGTACCATATGCATATTTACTCTAAATTTCATATCCTAAATATTACCATGTTTATTTAAGTTTGTAGCAATGCCATCTATGTACTAAAAGTGCAGTAGACATTTAGTAAATCAGTGGTTCTCATTCACCTCCATGCCACATGACTCTTTACGTTTATCTCTTGATTAGATAATTCATTTTTTTATACTGTAGTTACAGTACTGTGATGACAAAACAGAAGAGTGAGGAGTGATCTATTTTGCATGTGATGTCTTTGGACAATTGTAAGCAAACAAGTTAATTAGGCCTGTGTGAACCAATTACTGTACTGAAATATCTTCTTTTTTTGATTGCTGGTATAATTTCAGTTAAACTTTGTTTCCGATAACACAAGTTCAGTGAAAGAGTATTTTACTATAGTTTACCAATTTTTCTTGGTAAAAATAATGTAAATTTTTGTTGCTTTGGTTGCTCTTTGTTGCTTTGGTTACAGAATCAACATAAGTAATTCAATATTGTTATTTTTAAGTAGTGTAGCTACTAGTTATTGCAAATCTTATTTTAATTTTCATGCAGTATGAACAATAACTTATTTTTACAACAGAAGGAATGTTAAGGTATTTTATTATCCAACGTACAGTTGGATATTCATTGGTATTTCATGGTATTTTCATGATGCCTCATTCAATATTCATGAAATACCAATGAATAAGATGAATTCATGAATAAGATTCATTGGTATTTTACAATGCCTCAAAGAATTTGTACAGAACGTTTGATTATTTACTGTACAGAACTGATTTTGTACTTAGTGATTTCCATCTGTTCCCTCAGTTGATGAGGATAACAATGTTTCAATTCAAACGAGAAGCTGCAGATGGCAAAATGAACTTATTGCGATGACATGTGAAAGTGCTTTTCGCAGACAGTACACAACTTGTAATTTACTAAAAAAAAACTTATAAAACAAAGTATTGAGAACATACTAAGTGGTCAACACTATTGGTCATATGTTGGCACTTCCTGGGTATTAAGTAACATATTTCTGAGCTGAAAAAGAACGGATTAAGATATTATAAAAAAATAATTTTTCTTTAAGCAGAAAGAACTTAAAACCAGAACAACCAGAACAAAACAAAAAAAGAACAAAATATACTTATTGCGTTTACAAAAAAAAGTGAAAAATATTCTTTTGACTACTCACTATTGCTATTTAATATTAGTGCAACAGTGGAACTCAGACTAAACAATTTAAGGAACTAACCTTTCTTCTTCTTCTTTCGATGAGGCCTGCTAGGAACCACGTGAAAATTTCAATTCTTCACACTTAGCTGTTTTCTCTTCCGTTCCCTCCAATATTCCCTCATCCTTTTACTATGTAGTCTCTTGGAACTAACCTTTATTATAGAACTATTTATTTTTGTAATTAAATCAATCTTATTTTATAATACAATTAAAATTTTCATCTGTTTTAAATTAATGTTTTGTTGTGTGGTTATAAATAGGAAATAAATAGGTAGTTAAAAAAAAATACAATTTGGTTTTAACCAAGTATGGTTGTGGAGCATTCAGCTGTTGAAAATCTAAAAAATAAATTTTGATTGTACCTCAGCGCTTCCAAATAGTTGTATGACTTATAATTAATTACTTTATATGCAGTAGTTGTAGCTCTATAGACCAACTTATAAATAGCCATGAAGTTCTTGTGTATTTTATACAGAATACTGTTATATGTAGTCTTATGAATGATGTTTTTGTTATTATTATATATACTGGACTGTATTTAGTATCAATATTAGATTGTGATATCTTCCATGGAAATTGTATTAACAAATAATTTATACAACTTACTTAAAAAAAGAAATTGTTGTTAATGCTTTATTTTACAGTTTCAATGTTCAGTTTTATTATTGATTTCATAGTATTTAAATATTGTATCTGAAACTGGGCTATGATCAAAGTGAACTTGGTTCAAGTACTTTTTAAAGTTCAACAAGCATCGTTAAATTGCTAAATGTATTGTGGTAAACATGTAATCCAAGCTTACTTTGTTTACTGCATCAAGCTTAACATTTTGGTCAATCTAACAAAAGAATGGTGGTAAATAAATTGTTACACTCAAGAAATGAACTGTAACATAAACTGTTTGCTTTTGTTGAACTATAGGAAACTAGAAAAATGTTTTATTATCGTTTAACATCATCTAAGAACAGAGCAGTATATCCCATTAGACTAATTAGGCTTGTACCTCGATTACAAAGTTTTCAAAGGTGGGAAAAAATTAATGAACAAAGACAAATTATTACAAAAAATTAGGTGGTGAAATTACGGAATAAGAAATACATTTTTTTTATACCAAGAAAGCAGAAGATAACTATTCTTGCTTCACTTTGAATAGAAGTGTACATATAAAAAATATATATTTTTAATTTTAACTGTCACATTTATTTCGTCATATATTTGACTGATTGTTTCACGTTGCATTGACAATTTACATCTCTTTAAAAAAGTTGTATAGAGTATTGATGAATAATGACGAAGTTTTAATATTCTTGAAAATGAAGGTCAGATTATGTAATGATAGGGATGACTCCAGTAGCAAAAGTGCTTATAAGCGCTAAGTACCTAAATGCAGCCCTGTGTAAGAACATATATAGGCAATACATTTTCAATATTTTACTATTGAAAATGCTGAAGCTAGTGAAAATAAACTAGTTCTGGACTTAATTATTTATTGTTACTTATCCTAAGGAAAAACAAGAGAGGTTCAGGTTTTTGTACAGGTTCTTGAAACCTTGCTAATTTTGATTACTTTGAATTTTGATTTTAATTACAACTTTGATGATTTTTAAACCTTGAGTATAAGCAAAAGTTGTGGTGTCTGGGAATGCAATTAATGGAATTTTGACAGAATGCAATTAATGGATTGTGTGTATGAATTTCATATAAAAAATCATATCAAGTTCACTTTGAAAAAATAAGATCTTAAACTTTTTAAAAAGTAGCCAAGTACTGTATTATTATTTACGTTTTTTTTAAATCACTAGTTACTTTTGCACAGATATAGAAAACTTCATTAAATAGTGTGCTGTAGATTGAATATAGAAGTACTACATTGTTTTGTATGTATTATGTAGAAGTAGAACAGTTTGTTAGGTTATCACATAAAAAAATACTCTTGTAGCCAAAGACATTATATTGTGAGCTTAGAGAAAATAGACTGTAGATTAGAAGGAATATTCTTTAAAAATAATTTTTTAGATTAATAGAAGTCTAATTTTGCCCTTGTAGTAAACTTTACCCAGTTAAGTATGTTATAAAGTTATACAACTCAATTTTAAATAATATAGTGTTTAAACTGATAATAGTAATTCTTTGTGACCAGTTCAGAAATTTTTATTATATTAATATATTTTGCCCTCTACTGTATAAGAATATATGAAACATATAATATATAAACATATAAACAATTTTGCTACAGTTGTAGTTGAAACATTATTTTTTATTTAGACAGTATTACATATAAAAAAATGTAAAACAGTAATTGCTTTTGGTTAAAATACTCTTAAAAACTTATTAATACAGGTTTTACTCAAATTTGAGGTATAATAAATTATTTATTCTTAATCAAAAAAATATTTTAAAAAATTTCAGCAAAAAAAGCTATAAAAACAAATTTAACCTCCATTTAATAAAAGGCTATAAATTTTTTGTAATTTGCAGGACCGCAATAGGCTATTTCATCAGTGTATAGTACTAATTACATGGAAAGCTGATTATATATTTTTTTGTAAGTTATCTGACTTTAAATTGTTTAGCGATAAAATGATCTGGGTTTTATTCACAAGGCTACTATTTTTTTTTTTTTTTTTTTTTTTTTTTTGTATTTAACGTCCGACTATTGTGCACACGGGCTAATGCAGACGGTGGGATGATTTATAGCGTATGAGAATGCCAAGCCCTTGCCGGGAATCGAACCAGGATCCTCGGGGTGAAAGCCTAGTACGCTATTATTAATACTTCACAAGGCTACTAAAAAAATAAATGTATTGAGCTTGCATTGTGACAAAAGAAAATCTTAATATGTAACCTCTAATTACAATTGCTGGATATGCTGTATTTCATCGATTCCAAGATGCACTGTATTTTACAGGCAATTTTAAAGAGAAATTTCAAAATGATAGACATTTAAAAAAAATCGAATTTAATCAATATATCCTACTGTACTTGAAAATACAAGATCAAACACTTAAATGTACTACAATATACCTAGAGATTATGATACATAGTACTAAGTAGTTATTAAGGTTATGTTGATAATGAAACTACATATTTTAATAACAGTAATATCTCTGTAATTCCTGTTCTACAGGTTTGTTTCTATTTTGTTCAGCGAATAACATAACTTTTTGTTTCATTGCTGCTTCATAATGTATTCTCTTTAAAAACATTTTATGTAAGGAATTTTTTTATAACCTAGTTCTCACCAAACCACATAAGTTTAAATAAAAACACTAGTTACAACACAAGACTGAAATAAAAACACTTGATACTCACTAGCTAGTGGAAACAAAATGACAGAATTGTTGAGGGGGAGGGGCTATCATAGTGAATGACCTTGCAGCTGGGAACTTTGTTCTATTGCTCAGTTATGAAGGGTTCATTTCTTGGAATATGAAAATAGAAGTATTTTTGGATTAAGTAGTACAGTTTTGACATCAAATTAAGACACAATCGATTCTAAGATGCATCTCAGTTCTTTGAGTATCAGAATATGAAAAAATGTTCATTCTAGAATAAATGAAATACAGAAACAGTGGAGAACTGTAGTGCTAACTACACTACACCTGACTACAACAAAGTCTTCTAATAGGGTTAGGCTTTAAGAGCTGTAGTGTCAGAGTTTTATTATGTAATCTATAGAAATAGTGGTGCAAGGTGCACATTTATAAAATTTTGTTGGTTGCAAATATTATTTATAAAATCTTGTGTTGAAGTGCTTTGCATTTCTTTGTAAATGAATGCTATTTTGTAGCCTGTCATGTCTTAACCTCTTTATAAACTGCTGTGATTTTTTCTTCAAAAAACAGAATTTTGTAAAATATTAAAATTTTTAAGAATAAAATACATCTGATAACCTGTCAATCTAAAACCTTCCATTTATAACTTTTAATTAAAAAAAAAAAAAAATAAAACCTTGCAAAAAAGTTGAAATTTTATTTTATTTTCTATGTATTGTTTAAATATTTGATAATTTTTAAAAGAAATAAATTAATTTTCAGTTTAAAAACATTTTTACATCTCACTATCAAGTACCAAATATATTTATTTGAAAATCCCTTCATCCCAAATTTAAAAACAGTTTCCACTTCAATATACTAATGGAAATTTATTTGATTCTTGAGTATATATATTTTATTTATGTTATGAACCTACATTTTGTTATGTTAGTGCAATGCAAATGTTATGATTTAAATAATTTTATAAAACATTATTTAACCAGGTGTGGTTGAATCAAAATTTAACCTGTAAGATATACATTGTAATTAATTTATGTTATTTTTATGTTGTTTGAAGTGAAATAAATAATTGTTATACTATTAAAAAAGTACTACAGTTTTTATAAACATCACAAATCCATGTTCATAGTAATTATTTAACCAAAATTAAGCTACTATTAAATAAGTTGTGAGAAAACAGTGCACAAATATATTCACTTTTATTTAAATTAATTATTTAATAGGGTTTTCAGTAACCAAGGACAAGAAGCAACGGTTCCAAAGCAAAGTCAAATTCAAGCAAACGATCCAAATCTCTGACGAAGAAAGAAAAGCAAGATCACAACAAATGAAGCAAACATTAAAAAGTGATTGATTTAGTGTACCCCAAAGTTGGGTGAAACAAAGAAGAAGGGTTTTCAATAAGCTTTAAACTTCCAAAAAAAAAAAAAAAAAATGGGTTGTTATATACAGTTTTTTTTTTTTTGTATGAATCCTTTATACACAGGATGACCCAAAAAGGAATTTATCACTTTAACATCATATAGAAGGAAATTTAATCATATAATTTACAGAATCAAAAGCTATGCCAGTTTGATATGCATTGTGTCATACAGCTGATTATTAGTGTGTTTTCATTTCACAATTAGCAGTTAGTGAAACTTTATATAAAGTTTAGCAGCGTATGAAGTAAGCTTACAATATAACCTTGACTTCTTTGAGACTTTTTGTTTTGTACTACATTATAATATGCAAAATCATTATAATGGCTTTAAATGTGCCTGACAGCTGTTTTAGAACAACTTTGAAAGCTTTGGTGATTGATTGTTAAAAAAACAACAAAAAATAATCTGACATTTAAGACAGGTATTTAACTACCAACAATGTGGCACATATTACACAAAACGTTTACACTTAAAGCTCTTCAAGCTAACGTTCAGTAAATTATAGCTTAAATGATTGCTTTTTAGCAATTTTGTCTGAAAATGTTGAATAGATTTTGGGAAAGAAGACAGTTTTTGGACATGTAGGTTCTAGTGAGAAGTCATCTTTCCTTGTCAGTGGCAGTTGTCTAGGATTAGTGTTTTTTTGTGCTGTAAACAAACCAAAAATTGTACAGCATGAGAAGCCAAAAATTTTCTATTTTCTGTGTTAGACAAAGATGGTCAAGGTGGATGTTTTTGTAGTCAGAAAAACCCTTCATACTGACAGTAAAGACATCCATCTTGATTATCCTACTGTAACTGAGAAAACAGAAAAAACTTGTGTTTACCGCTCTTCACATTTTGATTACTTCCTCAGACTATAAATTTTACTCAATGTAAAAAAAAAGAAAATTATTAGCTATTCTCAAATACACTATAGTTAAATTCAAACTAATGAAATATTTAAATTTAATATTTTATGTTTCCAAATTTTTAATAAGTCCTATACGTAGACTACTGTGTCAAAATCAATGACTACTGTGACTACAATCAAAAAACATGGCTATGTTTTTTCTGCTGTTATGTCGGTTATAATGTCTGTATGAACTGTGTTGTACTTGTTCATCGAGTTCCCCTCTTAGCATTCGTTAAATCAGAAGCTACAGTTTCAAACAAATCATAACCTATCAATTGATATAACCTTTAAAAATAATTTTGGTTTTTCTTATATATTTAAGCTAACTTTATTCATTTTGTACTTTCATTTCATTATAAAATAGTATAATTTAAGAGTAAATAATAAAAATGTAGTATAATTAGTAAATAACTTGCAGAAACGTACATAGTTTTTCATGGTATGATAACAGATAACTAAATAAAAGTTATGAAGTAAACACTTCATTAGTTTACTTTTCCTCCATAAACTTAATAAAATTTAAAAAATACATTTATTAAAAAATACATACACCATTGAAGACTTCATTTAATTGACTACTGATTTATCAGACAACTATTTTTTTAGAAAAAGTATGGGTAATTAATTTACCTAAGTTGTTCAAAATGTGTATTTAAAAGTTTGTGGTTAAAGTGAACTCTACCCTACTTAGACTAAGGAAGACAGGATAGAAACAACACATTGGTAAGGCCAAGGATAGTAAATAGACTCAAATCTGTCTACTATTTTATGAACTTAGTTATGATGCACCTACATTGATGTGTTAATTATGTGTATAACGTAATTATTTGCATTGTATAATACTCCTTACTGTTTAATTTATGGCCATAAATTATAACCATAAAATAAACACTGATTATGACCACCAGAATATATTTTGAGGGATATTTGGTGTAGATACGTATGTGTGCATGCTTGCATGGATGTGTGCATCAGTAGATTTATTGTGATTTAGATTTATTTTAATTTAAAATTTATTGCAGTTTAGCAGATTTATTATAGTTTTATTTAAAGTCAGCATAAAAATTGATAATAGTGTAATAAAATTTATTTGACAATAGCTTGGACAAGTTCATGTTACAAAGAAAGAATCATTCAACTATTTCAACCTTAAAATTCATAACCTTAAAATATTAATAACTTCTAACATTTTTTAATATTATGAAAAGATGAAGGTCAATAATAAGTCATTTAAGAAGATAGTCAAACAATTCCCAATATTTTAAAAGAAGGTATAACTCAGAAGTGTTAAGAGTGTTGTGTAAAACCATGTTGCTCTTGCTCACTCAACACATATAATAAACTGCTGAAACGATGTTAGTACCACAGAACAATGGTTAGTAACATTCACGTAGTTTTATATTGTTAATAATCAGCCTTTTGGTGAAATATATTTTTTGACTATTATTAAAATATTTTGTTTTTTATTCATAACAGAATTTGTTTACAGTGGTCTGGTCTTGGTTAATTACCACCTATTTTATATTTTCTTTAAATCCTTCATATCTTCCTTTTCCTTTTATCAGGCAATAAAAATAGGTAGTTATTTTTAGTGTGTAATTTCTTTATAAATTTCTACAATTCCTGTATTTAGTGCTAAATAAAATTAGTTCTAAATTTTGCCACGAGATAGCAGACATTTGTTAAATAATCATTTTGTATCTTTAATGTAAAATTCATCAGTCTGTCCTGATGAAAAACTTTGCCAAAAATAAAAAACATGTCTACTGAAAAAAGGACGGCATTACAATATCACATTTCTTTGTCAAAAATCTTCGAACAAATCTTTTATAAAAGTTAGTACCAACCCAATCTATACATTCCTGTATAATAAACACTTATCATGGAATCTATATACCTATTAAGCTTACAAAATTTAAATTTGGTATGTATGTTGATATTGGCTTCTTCATATTCACTTAGCTTAAGAAAGTTTTAAAATTTACTACTAAAGGGTTGAAATGGGGTTAAAAGAACTTTACATCTTATCTCTGTATTTCCAGATCCAAATAAATCATCCCATCATCTGCATTAGCCTTAGCCCAAGTGTGCACAATAGTCGGACGTTAAAAAAAAAAAAAAATCCAAATATAGGTGCACAAAAAAGGGTTCAAAAATTTTATATTTGATGGGTTAAAATAAGGTAAAAACGAACTTTATATTTTCTTTCTGGGTCTTCATAACCAAAAGTCAGAGAGTTGAAATTTGGTACACATGTTTATCTTATAGGCTTTTAGATGTGAGCGAAGAAATGGTTTTCCAAAATTCCACATTTGAAGGCTTAAAATAGAATGCCAAAGAACTTTACATTTTATCTCTGTATTTTCAGGTCAACCTAAAATCACTGAATTTCTGTGCTTCTACAACTTAATAGACTACTTAAAACCTGTAATGTCATCATACATTTACTAATATTTTGTAAACAATATTTCATAATTTGTTTGTTTAAAGTTATTGAACAAAAATTCGTTGTTATATTTTGAAACAATTATTTTGAACCTGTCTTAAAAATAAAATCTCCATAAAGAAGAACTGGATTACATTGTGTTTGTTATTAAAATTTGGTTATTGTTAATTTCAGTTGTAACTTCAACACATTTCACGCACAAAGTGATGAAAGGAATCTTTTTATCTATAAAGGATGCGGAAACTTTCTTAAGAAAGTTAAAATTAAGTTAAATGAAGTCCTTTTGACGAATCAAACTTTCTCCGCAGCCTGTGCCTCTTAGATAAACTACAAGACAAAGGGAACGAACTCAATTTGCTTCAATACATTTCAAATTACATTTAATATTTAAAGCTGTATATATAGCTGATAACTGCTGTTGCTAATGAAATGATGATTAGAATTACAATTCCAACTAGACTTAAGCGTCTGGTTTTTCACATTAAATAAATCCATCCAAAATACGCTGTAACTAAATTTAAAAATGGTCCTATGATAATTGTCGTAAGAACTCTACGCTTATGTCTCATCATAAAGAACAGCTTTTGTGAGCTGTATTGTAAGAACTATACTTGCATCTCTTGTAAAGAACAGCTCCTGTGAGCTGTGTTGTAAGAACTATATTTACATGTCTCATAAAGAAAATCTTTTGTGAGCTGTGTTGTAAGAACTGTACTTGCATCTCTCATGAAGAACAGCTCCTGTGAGCTGTATTGTAAGAACTATATTTGCATGCACCATAAAAAAACATCATTTGTGAGCTGTGTTGTTGTAAGAGCTGTATTTGCATGCCTCATAAAGAACAGCTTTTGTGAGCTGTGTTGTAAAAACCATATTTGCATGCCTCATAAAGAACATTTTTGTGAGATGTGTTGTAAGAACTATATTTGAATGTCTCATAAAAACATTTTTTGAGAGCTGTGTTGTAAGAACTGTATTTGCATGTCTCATAAAGAACAGCTTTTGTGAGCTGTATTGTAAGAACTATACTTGCATGTTTCATAAAGAACATCTTTTGTGAGCTGTATGTATGAACTGTATTTGCATGTCTGATAAAGAACAGGTTTTGTGAGCTGTTTTGTAAGAACTATACTTGCATGTCTCATAAAGAACTGCTTTTGTGAACTGTATTGCAAGAACTGTACTTGCATCTCTCATAAAGAACAGCTTCTGTAAGTTGTGTTGTAAGAACTGTACTCGTATCTTTCATAAAGAACATCTTTTGTAAGCTGTTTGTAAGAACTGTATTTGCATGTCTCATAAAGAACAGCTTTTGTGAGCTGTGTTGTAAGAACTGTACTTGCATGTCTCATAAAGAACAGCTCCTGTGAGCTGTGTTGTAAGAACTGTACTTGCGTCTCTCATAAAGAACAGCTCCTGTGAGCTGTGTTGTAAGAACTGTACTTGCATGTCTCATAACAGATACTGCGAGTCGTGCAGGAACTATTACTTGCGTGACGCATAAAGAACAACTGCGAGTCATGCCGTAAGAACTGTACCTGAGCGCTATAATTTCATGCCGCATTTTAAGACGTTTTATTATTTACGTTTTTGTTTTAAACACGTTTTCCTTTATTATCTGAACGCTCGCATAAATTACATAACACAAACTTCCATTTTCATAAAAAACTTATCAAAATGCAAATTTTATCACCAAAAAATGATTCTAATTTTATTTTATTAAACGTGGTTTGCTGTTAAAATGAAGTTTATTTTTGAAACAACCTCGTTGTAGAGGTCACGCGTAATGCGCTTACAAAATTTACTTTAAAAACTCACCACGTAAATTTCTAAGCAAAATTACACAACAATCTCCTGTAAGCGAAATTCCACTGCTAGTGAGCTATTCATTGGCGCGGTCATGATGTTGCACTGTTCATAATTTTGGTCCGATTTGATTCAAGCTTGGTACAGAAATCGATATTTGCAATAGTTTGGTCAAGTTGGTTACACAGAAAATCCGTTGGACGTTTTAAAAATGTCAGTCATTCAAAACCTGATGGTGGTTAGGTTTGATTTTGGTTTTTTCAGTGTTATTAAAAATACTAATTTAGAACAGATTTAAACGATGATTTTAGGTGATAAAAGGTAACATTTTCTAGAGTAAAAAATAAAATGGTTATTTGTGCAATTAGAGAGCAAAGTGGTACTCTTTTAATCAAAAGGAAAATGTTTACCCACGATGCTTGCCGAGTACGGGAATTTTCTCGAGTTGAAAATAGTTTGCACCATACAATTTTTCCTACACCAGTATATAAAAGTACTAATTCAACAAAACAACTATAGGGTTCAAATACAGTGTGAGGTTATGTTATTCACTTATTTTCTATGCATGTTTTAAATAAACATTGTAGTTTACTGATACAATTTACTTGAACGTTATTAACATAAAAATACTACATATGATTCAATTTACAGTAATTTCGTACAAATATGTCGTGTTTCTAAAACGGAAATTTTATTTAGTTGTCTTTGAGTCGTGAGGAAAAGTAGAAACATTGAACAAAGTACAAGTTTGCTTAATAAAGTAAATCTTAGTGCTTAATAAAATAGCTTTTTTATTTTAGAATGATATCTGCACAGTTCATATTCGTAAAATGTTTTCTAACGATTTCAGGCGCAAGGTCTGAATAGCCCTTTCAAAGAAATTTAACAATAAAAAATATAATATAAAGGATAACTTTTTAAATATTCTAGTAAATAGCTAATCTACGCGCATGCGTCATCTACTAATGAACCAAAAGTGAATTAAGGCAAGATTACACCCTGCAGCGGCAGGTAATGAAAACGTTAAGTAAATTTGAACACCACTCCGCCGAGAATGAAAGAGTAAACAACTTGATAACACAGGAAGGTAATTTGTTGTCTTCTTCGGAAGTATTAGCTGTAAACTAATTATGTACGCCCCTTCGAATTTCTTTAAAAAAGCTAGGCACACCCGTGTCAGTTTTGTGACAAAAATCCATTGGTTTACCAAACATATCTACAAACTACCCTTTCCATAAATTTAAAGTAAATTTTGCAAAAAATAATTTCAGAACCATCTCACAACTCTGTTTCCACAAAAAAACTCGGTCAGTTGATATTATTTTTCAAATTAAGCTCTACGATTTTGCTCATACATTAAGACTTAGCGACATCCCCGCGTACTTCGTAGGCCAAACCCTCAATTATTTCGTTTAATCATATTTAACAACATATATTAATTTAAAGGACACTGTAAAATCAGTGCTATGTTTTCATTAAATTCCGATAAATAAAAATATTTTTTAAAATAATTCTATCTTAAACATAGGTATTTTTTTAAAAAGTTGTAAGTGAAAACTTCTGTCTTTAGAATCTTTTTATATAAGTGCACACATTATTCACCTGAATTTCTAACTTCACATAGGCCTAATTTTGCTAAAAATTACCTAATTCATTAGGCCCTAAAGGCAGTCGAAATTCTTGTCATTTTTTGCTCTAATATATAGGTAAGACCAATTGGTAAACATTCTGAAAGTAAGTACAAAGAATTTTTAGGACGTGGATCACTTAAAAATTTGCAACTCTTAAAATATAAAATTAAAAAAAGGTCATATTTTTGTGAACAACATTATAAACAAAACCTGTAAAAAATCGGTTTCATGAAATTCGGAAAATTATGAAACTTTACGCTTATATGAAGTTTTTTGTTTTGAGGTTTGAAAACGAATAAATATAACTTTTTCAAGTTTCTTAGTCACCTCCACGTTCCATGCTCGAGGAACTTTTGGTTCAGGCTGTATATTAGTCAGCGAATAAGTTAACAATCAATAATTGAAGTGAGTGTACCAAATTGTAGAACGGTATTTATACTAAAACGGGAAAACAAAATGAACTCGACGTTGGTGAGGGATATATTTTCGTCTTTTTGAAGTGAAAACTACTTTATGCGTAACTGACATTTTTAGATGAGGAGTGAATTCGTATTAATTTAGTCAGCTACAAATAAAACCGTCACGGTACGACTCACCTACTAGGTAGGAAGTATATGAAGTGAATTTAAAATGTGAGTAATATAATTTATCTAGTGAATGCGTGGATTAGTGGTAAGGTCCTTACTTATTAAACTAAGGGACGTGCGTTCAAATCGCGTTGCTGAAAATTAACTTTCTTACATTTTATTTCTTTTTAAATTACGTGCATAAATACGTTTAATAATAAATATTTAAATTGTAATTAAATGATTATACTACTTACCAAACCATCTGGCAGAAAATGGTTTGGAAAGTTTACAGTTAAATATAACTTGCACTTTGTATATAAATAAGCTCATTAATTAATATTAAAATTATTAATGAACGCCGGTATAATACATGGCTATTCCAGCTATCTCAGTTATTACAATATTAACAGTTGGATATATTGTACAAAACTGATGTTTTATAGTTGCATATAATGTATATAAGTGTTAATTTTCTTTACGCCTAATATAAGTTGTGTAAAATGTAAGTTTAGCAATAATA
The DNA here is from genome assembly GCA_022606455.1 of Callitettix versicolor. Lineage (NCBI taxonomy): Eukaryota > Metazoa > Arthropoda > Insecta > Hemiptera > Cercopidae > Callitettix > Callitettix versicolor. The sequence goes on along the minus strand of CM040184.1, from coordinate 57,384,963 downwards.
TCAGTAATGTAATTTTAAGTTACATTACTGATATTTGTATCAACAATCACTTCTGTTAATTAGTCCCCCGCCTGCCACATTTTTTTGTGTTTAACGTCCGACTATTGTGCACACTTGGGCTAATGCAGACGGTGGGATGATTTATAGTGTATGAAAATGGAAGCCCTGGCCGGGAATCGAACCCGGGTCCTCGGGGTGAAAGCCCAGTACGCTGTCAACTAGGCCACCGAGGCGGCTGTCTGCTACATTTTTGTTTTATTTGTCGAAGAGTATACATTTCAAATTTGGTGCATAAAATTGAATAAACCTATTTGAGAAATTAGGCAGGTTTTTCAGTTTTGGCCATAGCCTCCCAATTGTGTTTTGGTAGTTAAGTTAACTCAATTAAATGCTTGTTGTTCATTAATGAATTTTTTGTTCGTTTTAAGTTTTTTTACCAAATAAGCTCAAAAACTAACATTTTCAAAACATTATCACTAGATGTAGACAAACTTGACATACCGGAGAACATACATAGAAATATATTCGTTTAGACTTCAGCGATTGGTATATACACTCAGGCATAAACGATATATACATTATATTTTAGTTTGGCACAATCAGTAAAATTTCTGTACTTATGAACTTCTATAAAATAAGGACAATTTATATACAGAGATTTGCTAAATATATTTTTGTTTCTGATATCTGTTTTGAGTCTATAAACGACGTGGGAGGTGGATATTGGGTAAATATATGTGAGCTAGGATCGAAAGCGTGGGATATTGTATCCTACTTGCTAGCCTCGAACAGGGTGCTTATAAGCTGAAAAATATGTTATTAGTGTATTATTCTGACAGGAATGTATACCTAGTAGTGCATAATATCAGGAAACAATAAGTATTCAGTCAGTTTAGAAGAAATAAAACAAATATTTTATAAGTGGACTGTATAAAGTCCACAGTTCATTTCAAAAGGTTTTGTTAAAATCTTAATCGTATATATTAAGATTAGTATATTTTAATTCCCTGTACCAAAGTTTTATAAAAGAAAAAAAGTTTCTGAAAACTGTACATTAAGTGGAGGCCTACTTACAACTGGTTTTATAAATCATAATAACACTAGCTGTTACCCGTTGCGGCTTTGCCTGCAATTATAATGTAAGCAATAAAATTTATAGTCAATTTTCAAAATCAGAATAGGTCATTTCATTTTAATATATTGCTATATACAATATTATATGATTTATGGTTTTCGGCAAAGACATATCAATTTTTGCTACTCGATACGCTAAAACAGGGTCGTGTCATATTTTAATAAAATTCAGTATTATTAAAAAGTCATTATTATACAATTAAACTGGAATAGTATTGTGTTTATCTCAGGTACCTAAAACGTGTTCACACCAAATGTAATCTCATTTGGTCCAGTAGTTAAAGTTTATTTGAATAACAAACAAAAACAAACTTTCAGAAATATAATATGATTAGCTGTTACCCGTCACGGCTTTGCCCGCAATCGTAATATACATTAAAAATCACGCATCACCGTGTTAGGACCAACAACCGTGTCAGTTAGGTTATGGAGTACTCTTTAAAAAAAATTAAGGTTTTTTTCCTGCATCACCGTTTAACCCAACAACCGTGTCAGTTAGGTTTGGAGTACTCTTTTTAAAAAAATAAATAAAGGTTTTTTTAATCCTTCACCGTGTTAGGCCTAACAACCATATTAGTTTGCTAATGGAGTATTCTGTAGAAAAATATAAAGATTTTTCACTCATCACTATGTTAGGCCTAACAACCGTGTCAGGATATGTAGCCTAGTATTTTTGAAAAAAATATAAAGGTTTTTTGACGCATCACCGTGATAGGTCCAACAACCTTGTCAGGATATGTAGTACTCTTTAAAAAAATATAAAGGTTTTTTCACGCATCACCGAGTTAGTTAAGTTATTTTTTTTTTTTTTTTTTTTTGGTGTTTAACGTCCGACTATTGTGCACACTTGGGCTAATGCAGACGGTGGGATGATTTTATAGCGTATGAAAATGCCAAGCCCTCGCCGGGAATCGAACCCGGGTCCTCGGGGTGAAAGCCTAGTGCGCTATCCACTAGACCACCGAGGCGGCTAGTTAAGTTATGGAATACTCTTTAAAAAAAAAAAAAAAAAAAAAAAAAAAAAAAAAAATAAAAAAAAAATATTATTTTTCATGCATAACCGTATTAGGCCCAACAACCGTATCAGTTAGGTTATGGAGTACTCTTTTGAAAAAAATAAATAAAGGTTCTTTTAATGCATCACCGTGTTAGGCCTAACAACTATGTTAGTTAGCTTATGGAGTATTCTTTAAAAAAATAAAAAATTTATCACGCATCACTATGTTAGGCCTAACAACCGTGTCAGTTAAGGTTTGGATACTTTTTAAAAAAATAAAGGTTTCTTTCACACATCACAATGATAGGCCCAACAATCATATCAGTTAGGCTATGTAGTATTCTTTAAAAAAATATAAAAGTTTTTTTACACATCACCGTGATAGGCCTAACAACCGTGTCAGTTAGGATATGCAGTATTCTTTAAAAAAATATGAAGGTTTTTTTACGCATCACCGTGTTTGGCCTAACAACCGTGATAGTTAGGATATGTAGCCAAATAATCTTTAAAAAAATATAAAGGTTTTTTCACGCATCACCGTGTTAGGCCTAACAACCGTGTCACTTAGGTTATGCAATATTCTTTTAAAAAATGGGTTTCCTATCACCCAAACCCTTATTAGACGTATTTTTATTGTTTTACTGATCTGTAGATCAGTAAAACAATAAAAATACGTCTAAAATCAGCACAACACGGTACCGATTTTCGCCTGTAGCAATTTTGAGGTTATATTGGTCACTTTTATTTTCGATTTTTATCGTATTTCTCCTGCTTTCATATTTTGGATTTTTGCTTTTGGGCACATAATAAAGCATTTTAGTAAGAAAAATATCGAAAACTCCAATAGATGCTGCACTGCATATTTACCATTTTTTCATATAATGTAATTACACAAATATATATACTACCTTACAATTAAAGTTTCCTAATAAAATTGTATATAATATATATATTCTGCACTCTGCTTTAAAAACATTAAATAGTTTTAAATGAAAAATACCAGATTGTGATTATTAGATGAAAATGTAACATTAAAAACAATAATTTTGCAATAAATAAAACATAGATTAAGATTTGTAAAATGGGATTAGATCTATGTCCATCTCAGGTGCCTAAATCTCATGTTCAGTAAACAGTAATTGAACCTAACTATAGTTAACAGATGTTACAAAACTAAAAACTGATAATTATTTTGGGCTGGGTAAGTAGTATAATGACGTTTTGTAAAACGGGAATAGGCCTATATGTATCTATGATACTTAAACCATATACGTACCAAATTTCATCTCAATTGGTCCAGTGGTTAAAGCGTGATTGAATAACAAACAAACAAACAAACAAACAAACAAACACACAAACTTTCAGAAATATAATATGAATTAGATTAGATAATCACAGTGGCAGCTATCTCGTCGTGTGATTAAGCGCATTAAAAAAATGAAAAATATCAATATTCTTTTCTGAAAATCTGATATCAACAATATAATCAATGTTAAAATCTGCATAAATTAGTATCAAACGTTTGAATTGCAGTGAACATGCGAAAATTAGTTTTTATATTTTCAACGGAATTAAAAATTCCACGTAGGCCTATTATGCGAGTTTTTGCCGGCGGAGGCAGCTGAAATGAGCAGCTGATGGGTTTAGCGACCCCACCGTACCTCTAGCTCATACTGCTCATTCATCTACACACATTCTGTACTCTAAATAACCTGGCTAACTTTAAAGTGTAAACTGACCTGTGCTGATGGAGCGTTTGACACTGGAATAATGTGTATCAAATGGAGCCCTGGGGACTTCTCAGTGTACCTTAGCTTTAAGCATGCATATTGGGTTCTGTGTGAGCGGACATCATGTCCCTAGCTAATTATGAGCAAGAAGAAGCGGGAACTCACCGCGAAACGAATGACCAAACGATTCACAACCTTCGTGATAAAGTCAAAAATAAGGAAGAGAAATTGAAAGGCAATTAGCTGAATAAGCATCTGCAAATACCTAAGTAATGAATTGGGAAGCTACCAATTAGACGTGAGGGAGTTATCCCACCTTGAATCCTCTCCAAATCCTAGACGTTATTGGAGAAGGAAGGAACTGTAATTTAGCATATCAGGAGTATAGAAAGAGGATAGATCCACAAGGTCATTGTGCAATAGTAAACCTAAAAAGTCGTGCATTCTTATGCGGGCTTCAGTTTTAAAACTGATTACGAGGTTGAAATTTGATTTTCAAATACGTCTAAGAAAAAGTTTTCATTTTTATAATGCTCTGGAATAGCGCTATTTTTAAACAGTTGAACGGGTTTTGCTGGGTAACGGAACTTGTCTAACAATGATCTTTGTGCCAAATTTTAATAAAATCAGACTAAAAATTGCGAACTTTGAGTGTTAACAAATTTATGCACTCACGCGCACGCGCGTACAACAACACACACACACACACACACACACACACACACACACACACACACACACACACACACACACACACGATTTCTCAAAAAGTGATGTACAGTTCTGGATCGGAGTTCAAGATTCCAGATATGGATCTTATCCCACGTTGGCAGCTCCAATAGTTCATTTTTCTATGGAAATTCGTTCGTTAACAATGGGAGAATTTGTTGGAAATTTTAGCAAAATCTGATGTACGATTTTGAGAAATATATTGATTTTCTGTTAACCGGATTTTTACGGAACTAATTTATCTAAGTAACATTGTATTAGTAACATTTATTTAGTTTTCTACTACAAAGTACAATTTTATTACTGTTTAATACCGACTGACCGTCTCACAAAAACGTATGGTATTTGGTTTATAACTACTTAATCTAAAATGTATCACCTTGTACCGAATAATTACTAATCTATCACCTTGTACCGGATAATTACTATCAGCTTTGTGACGACGTTACTATAGAAACAGCGTACGGATTACACTTTAATAAAGGTTATATTTCCTTAAAGCTCTGTTTTCGCGTTCAAAGAGAACTAGTTTTATGCAATGATTGAGTGAATGAAATATCTTTATCATTTAATTTCCTCCTACAAAAGCATTCATGGTTATTACATTCTTCCTTAAATAATTTCACCTTTCATTTTATTTCCTCCGGGAATGAACTCAACTACATCTGTACAATCTGGTAATAAAGTTTCCTAACCTTATTTTAAACATTACAACCTTAGGTCAAGAGCTTTCCCTGCCTACGCTGCAAATCATACCCTTGGGATTTTCTCGACGTTTTTATTAACTTTCCCCAACTTTCGAACTTCTAATTTTTTATTATTAAATTTTTCTTCGGTGTTTTGTTTCTAGTTTAATTGAACACACTTTATATTGTTCAGCTACAAAACATTATAATCGTAATGGATGTAAATACTGCATTTAAAAACTGAACATATTTTTTTACTCTCTATATTAAAATGAATAAAGTATGAACAAAATCGATCATGCACAAAATCGATTCAGAGATCTAAAGTTGATTTTTAGATCTGTCCATTTTCAGCTTCCTTTGTGCCATAAAAATGGTGTGTACGTGAATGTCTGTCCGTCTTTGCGAGTATAGTGCGTTCTTCCTTAAAATAATTAATCGCTGGAGGATAATCAACCTGTTTTTACGGAATAAGGTATGCGTGTCTAGTTTGATCATGTATTGGGTTCTTTTACTTTTTCACTATACGAACTAAAAAGAAAATTTTTGACGATCTTGAAAAAATATCGATTATGAGACTTTGGTGTGTGTGTGTGTGTGTGTGTGTGTGTGTGTGTGTGTGTGTGTGCGTGCGCGTGCTCATCGGTAATTAATAGATTTTAATTAAAGTTGATATTGGAACTATTTTTTAATTTGAGGAAAAAACTTTCAATAACCTTTTTGATCAAAAATATGTTTAAAATTTTTGAAAAAATTTCAAATCAGTATTTCTATAGTTTATGACTACTTCATATTTTGTTTAAAATTTGAACTGTAGTTTAAAATAGCCTAAGTAGAGAGTTTTGTAGATATTCGCGGAACAAACCTGACTGAAATCAGAGTTTATATTCGGTTGTTTTTTTGAATCAAGAAAGATACGAAATCTACATTTTGAATGTAATACATTTTAGATCCACAGTTACATTGTATCCATGTTTATTGTATTGTATCCATGGTTACATAGTAAGTAGTCAGTGTAATTTAGAAGTTAAATGCAAAATATTTTATTATAAAATATTTATCAAAATTACTTTATTAAAACTGTTTTGTTTTACCCTATACTTTCTTTTTTTATTACTTGTCATTTACTCCAAAACTTTAATTACCTTACACAAAATTACATAGTCTACTTATTTCTTCAAAATAACCACTACACGCAGTTCTCTCGCTGAAGTGATGGAAGTAAGTTAACAAATATAGACGAACATGTAATTTGTACTGTTACGCTACACACTTAAACGCTGGTGGAAATGATAATATTGCAACTGCATTTAATTTTACGTAACTCAATTCCCATCTAACTCAATACAAAACAATACAAACTAGTTCAAAATTTAAGGTCGTGGTATGGTTTAACAAACTCCATATATTACACTTTACTTTGTATGCCTTAATTACAAAAAAAAAAAATATGTAGTACTCACATTATTTACATTTAATAACAAATAAATAGTTTTCAAAACATAAGAAAGTGTTTGAGTGGGTAAATAATGTGTCTCGTTATGCATTCGCAACAATGTAAAAATTATACAAAAATATCCTTGGTAATAAAACTTTTACCAAGCACTTTCGTTTAAAATTTGGTAAAGAAAAAGTTAACATAAACATTAATAACAACATTTTACGTTTCAACACCTTTTTGAAATTAATTACTGAACAATAATTACTGAAATAATCAATATTTCAAAATTTGTACATTATTCGCTTCCTTATAAATGGATTTTAAAATCGTAAATATGTAACATAGGATTAATATATAAAAAACAATTTAATCTACGTTGAACCCTTAATACTCTTCGATTACGGCAGAAGAAACTTCACAAGTCACAAACACTAAACACAATTACGTGATTAAAATACACACAGTAAAATTTGGTTTGGCCAAACGATACGTGCTGCAGCAGTCTGGCATATAACGACGTACGAGTTGCACGTATCGTTTGGCCAAACCAAATTCTATCGTGTGCATTTTAATCGTGTAATTATGTTGTGTTTGTGAAGTATTTTCAATGTTTTGTTTAACTTTGTGACGACCTCGCCAGAGGGATTTGACATTTTGTATTGCGGCCTGAAGATGAAACAATAAGGTTTCGAAACCGCGGTAGCCTAAACGAGGCGATTAAATAGACCACTAGACGAAAAGTAGGTCATAATCTTAATTACTATTTACTGTTCAACTTTTTTTGTGGGTACTTATAGTGAAGCCTCTTAATCAAAAAAAGGGTAAAAAATCAACTACCAACGAATGAGAACACTGCCTTCTTTGGTGCACTCATAGAAACTATTTTACCACAATTATGGGCTAGTTTAAGGTTATTTAATGTTATCCCAAGGGACTTTTGGAACAGTGGTTATAGTCTACGATTCGAACGTAGAGGACCAACACATACACACACACACACACACACACACACACACACACACACACAAATAAGTTTTAACGACTAATCGTAACATATTCCAGTCTCTGGTTTTGGTCTTACCATGATGGCCGCTGCAATAGTCACTGGTCAAGGCAAGAACGCTAATCACAGAGATAAAACCAAATGAAGGGGAAAGAAAGACACATACAGATTTATTTGTATGTTTGTTCACAAACATTTTCACATGTTTCACATGTGTTTGTGAAGTATTTTCAGTGTTTTGTTTACCTTTGTGACGACGTCGACAGAGGAATCTGACTTTGTGTATTACGGCCTGAAGATGAAACAGTAAGGTTTCGAAACCGTGGTAGCCTTTACGATGTGAGTGAATACACCACTAGACGGAAAAATAGGTCATAATCCTAATTATTTAAATATGTGGTCCGGTGGGTATGTTGCAATAATGAATATCAATATGTCAACGTTTGAGAAACTAAAACAAGTTTTTAAAATGTTTACACACCCTGTGTATTTTAATTACTGTTTCGATATTGTGTAGGTAGGTAAAGATGTGTAGGTAGATGTCTTATAACACTTTATAGCGCTCTTTTACGTCAGAACGTGTTAAAAAAAATTGTATTCCAAACTTAATTCACGCTCTATATAATACAGCTTTCTAGCATTAATGACAACCCACGCCTTCCAGATATTTTATCTATTCAGGATATTACGGTAAATATAAGGCAATACAGAGGATAGGTTTCATTGCTTTACGATATATAAACGTATGCGCATCTATCCACGGCATGATTCTGTCTGTTTTATTTTATTTGTTTTAATTGAAGCTCTTTTCAAGATGCACTCTTGATTATAAAAATATTTTTAAGTATACCTTTTAACATCAATTTTATTAAAAATAATGTTGGGAAAGTTAATTAACCGAAATTGAAAAAAAATCATTTGATACAGAGAATTGATATATTAACTAGTTATTTAATTTAATTTAAATAAATTATTAGAAAATTAAATTAAATTTAACTAATTAGCAAATTTTCTATAATTCATTTGCTATATATAATAAATTATTTGCTACAATTTATTTATAATATAAAATAAGTTGTTGAAGCAGTAATCATTGTTAAGACCCTAATATATATATATATATATATATATATATATATATATATATATATATATATATATATATATATATATATATATAAAATAGCCGGCAGAGGCAGCTGACGTGAGCAGCTGATGGGCTTAGCGACCCCACCATACCTCTAGCTCATTCTACTCTCACTCATTTACTCAACATACACACAACACACAACATCCACAAACACACTCCCTCACACAAACACATACACACCCGCAGGGGGTGCAGACTAGCTGCACCTACTGAGAGGACCTAGACGAACCTCGCGGCACCCTAGTCTAGCAGACACTTACACTTACAGCACTACACTTACGATGTAAACACTTCACACTCACCCGTACATTTAGGATTTGCTGTGCTTGTTCCGTTACGTCTGGGAGTGGCGATTCTGCTTGGTTTCCTTTGGCGGGGCCAAGTATGTGGAACCTGATGTGTGCCTAGCACTGCCGAGGACCTCTGATGGGACAGGTTCTGGAACCGAGCAGCCTATAGGCGCTTGGCAAGCGCATGAATGTTGAGTTATGGGTGTCGGAGCCCATAGCTGGGTCTATCGAAACAAATGGTTGCATTCTGTGAGTACATAGAGAGCGGCTGCCAGTGGTACTTGGGTTTGGGGAACCTTAACGATGTACCGGAACCCATTCCTAAAATATTCTGGAGTGCTGACAGACATGTGTTTCGGCTCCAGGATATCTGGAGGTCCCCCCCATTTTTTTTTTTTTTTTTTTTTTTTTTTTTGGGGGTTCTCGCTTTAGTTCGAGTATCCTGGGCTGCTGGTGGTCGTTTGGGTGCACCCTGTGCCAGTTGTTCGAAAGTCTTCATTCATGAATCGCTCGGCAAAACAAAGCATGGAACAAAAAAAACAAAACGCCAAAAATGTGTTAAAGAGGCCTCGTTCGACTACGTCGGACAGGTCTGAGAGTAGCAGTGGGAGTATTGACATGGAAGAAAAGGAGATGGGTGCTGCAATTGTTCAGCTCCTTCTCCTAGATTTTTAGTTTTTAGAAATTCTGAGGAAGGGTCCGACCTATCGAAAGTGTCTCCTTTCCTCATAAACAAGGCTATCGTTGGAAGAGTAGGTCCTGTAGCGTCTATTAGGAAGCTACAAAATGGTACGCTGTTAGTTCAGACTAGTAGCGACAAGCAGAGCTTGTCGCTCCTAAAGATGTCTTCCTTTTTGATCGGATCAAGGTTTCTGTGGAGCCCCACAGAACCTTGAATTTTGCTAAAGGAGTGGTAACGTGCAGAGATCTCCTCCACCTAGACCTTGAGGAGATAAAGTCTGAGTTGGCATCAGAGTCAGTTACTGATGTTTATCGCATTCTGCGTAATGAAAATGGAAAAAAAAGTACCAACTGCTTCCCTCATTCTGACTTTTGGTAAACCCACAATCCCGGAATATATATTTGCCGGATATCAAAGGCTTTCTGTTCGAGCTTACGTTCCAAACCCGAGAAGATGCTTTAAGTGTCAGGGGTTTGGACACGTGAGTTCTACATGCAGAAAGCCCGAAATATGTGGTAATTGTGGTTCGAATGGCCATGGTGGTGACAATTGCACGGATGACCCAAAGTGTTCCAATTGTGGTGGCGATCATCCGGCTCGTTCCTTCAGCTGCCCCAAGTATAAGGACGAGAAAGCAGTTTTGACTATCATGGCAAGGGATAAAGTTTCATTTTCAGAAGCTAAAAAATATTCAAAAGTTCCAGAATAATTGAGGGTAAGTCGTTTGCGTCGGTCGCGTCTAGTAGCAAGACCTCATGTAGAAATTGCGATGAACTGACTAAAACTGTTAAAGCACTGACTGAGCAAGTAGCTCAGCTGTTATCCGTAATTTCAACTGTTACCACTCCTGCTTCCAGTACATCTGATCAATCTATGTCTATCTCTTCTAAAGAAAATCAGTCGAAAATCTCTAAAAATCAAGCTCCAAAGTCACTTGTGACTAAATCTTCAAAACCTACTCTTCCTGAAGCAGTTCCATCTGCTTCAAAAATGATGGTCCGAACTAAGTCACAAGTGGTAAAACCGACAGTAAAGTCTGTTTCTCCTGGACTTGCTTACTTTTAAAAAAATCAAATACATACCCACCAGTAGTTGGGTCTAAGGATGCGGATAAAAATTAGTTAAAAATACCTCTAAGCAAGTTAAAAAAACTAAAACTAAAACTGAAGCCGTATCAAAAGCGACTTCTGCCAAAACAAATGTATCTACAGAGTCCGACATGAATCACAGTAGTGATTCGATGTCGGTAGACTCTGATAAATCAAAAGTTGTACATGACAAAAACGAACAGAACCCGCTGCTATATTAATTTATTTTACTTCAATGTCTGCATTTCCAATTAATAACAATGTGGTACAGTGGAATATTAATGGGATAAGAAGCCATATGGAAGATCTCAAAGTTCTTGTGCGAGATTCATCGCCTTTAATACTTTGTCTCCAAGAGACGCACTTGCATGAATCCCACACCTTCAATTTTAGGGGTTATTCTATTTTCAGAGCAGATTTCGTCACTGAGGAAAGAGCCAGAGGTGGTGTAGCCATATTGGTTCACAACTCTGTCCAGTCCATATCTGTCAATATAATAACTCCTTTACAAGCTGTTGCCGTTCAGATTACCGTTCCATTCAAAGTTACCGTCTGTTGCCTTTACTTGCCGCCTAGTTACAATTTCCAACATCATGAAGTATATGATTTAATATATCAGTTGCCACAACCGATTTTATTGACAGGTGATTTTAACGCTCACCATACTTCATGGGGTTCCTTATCCTGTAACTCAAGGGGATTACGAATCGAAGGACTACGGTCAAACTTAGATTTGTGTCTTCTAAATGACGGTTCCCCGACTCATTTATCAGCATCTACTGGCGGATGGACAGTTGTCGATTTGTCATTTTGTAGTCCAGTTTTGGCAACAAAGTTTGAATGGTCGGTGTTACCAGATCTGTATGGCAGTGACCATAATCCCATTAATATTTCATTTTGTACTTTACCTCATGTGCAACGACGCCTGCCGCGTTGGATCCTTAAAAAGGCAAATTGGGAAGAATTTGCAAAAGATTTGTACCTCCAGACATTGAAGTGAACTGCATTAACACAGTGGTTAAGAAACTCACCAGTACGATTTTAAATGTAGCCGAGGATGTTATCCCTAAAACATCCGCAAACCCACCTCGTCCATCTGTTCCTTGGTGGAACGAGGACTGTAAGGAGGGCTTTGCGTCTACGCCGAAAAGCACTACGGATATTCAACAAAAGCCCGACAGATGAAAATCTTGAGCGGTACAAAATTCTTAGAGCTAAAGCTCGAAGAATTTTTAGACAAAGTAGAAAGGAATCTTGGTCGCAATATATCGGAACAATATGCAGAACAACGCCAACATCTGTCGTCTGGAAGAAACTGCGCTCTATATCTGGCCGTGTTCCATCCACGGAGTTGATGGGTCTTAAACGGCCGAATGGAAAGTTAGTTTCTCAGTGTTCCGATATTGTAAATTTATTAGGATCATCTTTTGCTAGCTATTCCTGTTCTACGGCGTATAACGCTGCCTTTGTAAATATAAAATCGCAATGGAACCATTGCCGTTCACCATCGGTACTTGTGACGACTCTCCACTTAATAGTCTGTTTACTCTGCATGAGCTGGAATCTGCACTGTCTTCAACGAAGGACACAGCTCCCGGTCCTGACAACCTCGTATATTCCATGATCAAAAACCTTCCAACGTCAGGTAGGCTTGCCCTCCTCGAGATATACAATCGTATATTCGATGAACATACTTTCCCTGACAGTTGGTTGGAAGCAATAGTAATTCCTATTCTTAAGCCAGGTAAAGATAAAACTGATGCAAGTAGCTATCGTCCGATTTCTCTTACTAGCGTTCTTTGCAAGCTGGTAGAAAAAATGGTAAATCGTCGCCTTGTATGGTATTTGGAAACCAACAATTTACTTTGCAAAGACCAGTGCGACTTTAGGCAAGGACGATGTTCTGTGGATCAATTAGTGTCTTTAAAAGCTGCAATACAAAATGCGTTTCTCTTGCGTCAAACACTAGTAGCTGTTTTTTCGACCTAGAGAAGGCATACGACATGGCTTGGAGAAGGGGAATTTTGAACACATTAAAATCATGGGGTATACAGGGCAGGATTCTGCATTTTATCAAAAACTTCCTCAGTAATAGGTATTTTAGGGTGCGTCTTGGTAGTACGCTATCAGATCGTTTCTACTTAGAGAATGGTGTTCCACAGGGAGTGTACTTAGTGTTACTCTGTTTGCTATTGCAATCAATAGCATAACGTCTAACGTACGGTCCCCTGTCAGATGTTCTCTCTTTGTAGACGATTTTGCTATTTACGTAAGCACCAGAAACATGGCAACAGCTGAAAGAACCCTTCAGCTGGTAATAAATAGGTTGCAGACCTGGACGAGAACTACTGGCTTTAAATTCTCCGCTGCTAAAACTCAGTGTATTGCTTTCAGTCGCCGTAGACAGATCCAGGCTCCGTCGTTATATCTTGATGGTATACAGCTTCGGACTTCTCCATCCGTTCGATTCTTGGGTCTAATACTCGACGAAAGGCTCTCGTGGAGCCCTCACGTGCGTGATTTAAAATTAAGATGTAATAAAATCCTGGATATGTTGAGGGTTCTTAGTGGGTCTCGATGGGGTGCTGATAGGACCTGTATGCTGATGTTTTACCGTGCCGTAATTCGTTCGCGAATTGATTATGGCAGCATTGTTTATTCATCTGCTAGACCATCGATTTTAAAGAAACTAGATCCCGTCCATAACTCGGCAATCCGCCTTGTTTCTGGTGCTTTCCGTTCAAGTCCCGTCGTGAGTATTCTCGCCGATGCTGGCGAACCATCACTCTCTCGTCGGAGACAGCAGTTACAATTAAGTTACGTATCTAATATATCATGTAAACCATGGCATCCTGCTTATAATATCGTTTTCCATAATCAGTTGCTCCAACAATATGAATCCCGACCGCACGCTACAGCCCCTGTTGGCATTAGAACAACCCGTGTTTTTGAAGACTTGCGTATTGAACTACCCCCAATGTTTGAAAGGTCCTTTTGTCTTGTCCCTCCATGGAAAATCAATATGCCGACATTTGATTTCTCCTTGTGTGCATACCAGAAAGACAACACTCCTAACATTGTGTATCAACGTGAGTTTTTTCGACTTTCTAGTTCATATCCATCTGCTAAATTTATTTTCACAGATGGCTCTAAGATGAATAACAATGTTGGGTGTGCATTTTACTCACTGGACGAAACATATAATTATGGATTACCCTCAATTTGTAGTGTCTTTACGGCCGAACTCTTTGCCATCTTAAAGGCTCTGAATACCATTGAATTCGATAGTTTGCATTTCGTAGTTTGTTCTGATTCAAAAAGTGCCCTCCAGGCAATCCGGGATATGTATTCGGTAAACCCTCTGGTTCAAGATATTCTGTGCTCTGTCCATAGACTTGAACTACGAGGTGCAAGAGTATCATTTATCTGGATTCCTGGCCACTGTGGAATATTTGGGAACACTGTAGCGGATAATGCGGCAAAGGAAGCAACTTTTCTTCCGCCATGCACTCAACGTGTATTCGTGTCTGACTTCCTTTGTCACGTAAAACATTTAATTCATCTACAGTGGGAAAATGAATGGGCAGCTACAAGCAGTAACAAATTGAGGGTAATCAAAAGTACAGTTCGTCCTTGGGGTCGTCAATACGTGCAAGTCGCAGAGAAGAGGTGGTGATCACCCGTCTTCGCATTGGTCACTCCATGTTAACACATGGATTTCTGATGGGAGGTGGGGACCCACCTGAATGCGAATTCTGTAGGGAAACCATCACAATTAAACATATACTGCTCGATTGTGATGGTTTTCAAAATGTGCGTGTTATGTGTGGTCTGAGCAACTGTTTGCAGACGATGTTGGGAGATAGTGCCTCGGCCGTTGACCGGGTTCTATACTTCCTTCATCGTTTGAATGTTTTAAATAAAATTTAATATATATAGTTGTTATTTCTTGTGTTATATTATTTATTTATTTTATCTAAAAACTTTATTTCTGTTATGTTTATGCATAGTTTTACGAATTGTTATTAAATTTTATTCATTATTTATTGTTATTTAGTTCTTAAGTGTAATATATCTATAGCTGTTATCTAAATTTTTAATTTATTTTTACTGTTATAGTTTGTTGTTGTTTTGTTGTTTTTGTTGCTTTTTTCTTAAGTAAAATTTTGTTTAATTTTTTTTTATATATACTCTCATTTTTCGTGACGGCGATGATAACCTGAACGGTTTTTCGCCGGGAAAAAAAAATATAAGGAAATATCGGTTACTAATATAGCTTTCCTAAATACACTAGTATTTATAACTGTTCAATTCAATTTTATCTGATTAATTATTTATTTGGTTTTTAATTTTTTTGTAAAGGTAATTTTTTTGTTTTAGTAAACTTTGTGAATATAATTTTTTTATCTATAGTTAATTTGTACTTAAAAGGTTAATTTTTTTTATTAACAGTGTATTTATTTTTGTACCTTTTATATCAGGGGTAATTAATTTATGTGCATTTATTTTAGAGATATATTTATTTAATAGATAGACCTATATTACATATTAGATATATTCATGTAATATGTAATATATCTAATTTTACATATTATGGTATTGTTCTATTAGATTCGATATATATATATATATATATATATATATATATATCTTTTCAGTATGTATATATATATATATATATATATATATATATATATATATATATATTCTGCAAGTCATTCCGCAGGATTTCTGAAGTTCATCTCAAAGCTCAATGTTGTGGGTTCGAGACGCAGTTACTCCAGTTGCGTACCCTTACCGATAACACTGATCTCTCGTCCTTGTTAGTACAACAGTCATTTTTTACACGACTACCAAAAAAGGAGTGTTATGTTTTCAGTACCTGGGTAAGTATGTATGTTTGTTCTATCATAACGTTTTAACGACTCGTCCGATTTTGATCTATCTTAGCTCGTTGGATTCCTCACTTCACCAGGAGTGTCATAGGCTACATAACTTTTACCCAAACCACCTCCTAAAATGGGTAAAATTGAAGATAGGATGAAGTTTTAACTAATTTCATATATAATAAACAAGATGCTAGGATGAAATCATAAATTCTTAAATAACTAATGTACTCATACATTGTAAAATAACTTATGTATAATTGTAAAAGAATTACTAGAGACTATACAATAGGAATCACTCAGGTTCAACCACGAAAAGCAATAGGAAAACACTAACTTCAGAACCAATAGGCCTAGAATTACCACTCAAGTTTCAGCTGATTCAGGGCGTTGAGCTGGGAAAAATGACACCCTGAACACAAAAATCGGCTGAGCCAAATGGTGTTATGAAAATCGGAAAGAATGGTAGATAATCTAGCGATAGGCTTTGTCCAAAGTTTAGGCTCGGGTACGACATCGGCCTTTCAATTAAAGTAAATAGCGAACAATCGTTGACGAGACAAAAATTAAATAATTCGAAAATTAAAAATCACAAATAATTCATTTAAATTGAAATACAATTTTTTTCAATCCCGTACATGTTAACTTCAATCATTGTTTGCCGTACATGGGGACAGGTTTCATCTCAACATATTTGCACTAAACAGCCCCCGACTGCATTTATTGTACGAACTTAACATGTAAATTCATAATTTATTAACTAAATACTCGGAAAATATTTTTTATCATTTATTCTAATTCCTTGTTTTCATCTTTTTAAATCAATTGTGTTTCAAATTTTCAATTCTTTTAATTATGAAATATATATTTTTTGTGTATATTTTTTTGTGTTTTAGCAGTCGTGTTTTTAATTTTTTTAAGTAATTATTTTTATTTGATATCTTCCAAACGTTTTGAAGCAAAGCTTTTAATGTTAACTTTGGCGAGAAGAGTGAATAGAAAAACGTTTGCCGAACGAAAGAATTTAACGGAAATATGGAACGAACGAGCAAATAAATTTCGTCTGTCTTCTAATGTCTCTATCTTTTTCTTCTTATTTTTTGATAACAGTACACGAGTTTTATATGAAAACGTTGTGTTGCTTTGGTTTCGGTATTTTTCCTTAGTTGAAGAGCACGTGCACGTTGTAACCGTTTATAGTAAATCCGAAATTAATATAAACGTTTATAATAATTGTTGTGAATATTGCTGTTTCTAACAACATAACGTAAAACTTATACTTTCAATGAAATCAGCTGATCGTTACGAATGAATACAAAACAACTGATATTTTACTATAACTACAGTAAATAATATCTAAGCTAGGTTCACGTTTTTATTTATTTAAACATTGTAAGCATATCTTCAAACTAATTATAAATTCAGCAAATTGCCGATAGCTTGCATTGACAAAAGCTTCACTCCTGTCGGTAACTCCCAGAATTCCACAAGTGTACTTTTTTAATTTTAAAAAGTGAGGATCTTTTGAAGTTGCTACACCTGATCTGATATTGAAAATTAATTCTTTGTTTACTATAAATGATACAAATAATGTAACTAATTAAAAAAATAATAAATTTTAACCAAATACAGTAGGAGAACAAACGTTAAACTGAATTATTCTGCTTTACCTTTCGGTCGAAAGAATAATCAAATCTTTCTAAGAAAATAAGAGTGGACAATTTTGCAATTATCTGTTCTATAGCCAGTAAAGGTATAGCCAGTAAATCAGATCAATTTGAATCCGTTACTATGGTTACTGTCGGTATCTAAGTTTATCCTTCTAAAGTATGGTCTGAAATAACAGACCCCGATCGGGTTTTAAGTTATACAACCTTGCACAGATTGATTCAAAAAATAACTTATCGGAACAATATTTTATAAGGCAAGTAAAACACAATGAGAACTTTTATCGTGGAAATACTGCTTTTATATGCATTTAATTCACTTAAACATGGAATAAATATAATAGGATATTTTTTAAATTTTTTTGAGGTTACCGACAAGGGTTATCTTGAGATTTGCATGATTTTTTGAGTAACTTGGACGTTACCGAGAGAAGTATAAGATGATGTGCCTTATCTTCTTCTTTTTTCTTTTGATTAGGATTACGACCTATTCTTCCCGTCAATGGTCTATCCACTCACCTCATAAAGGTTACCGCTGTTTCGAAACTCTATCGTTTCATCTTCAGGCCGTTATACAAAATGTTAAATCCCTCTGTCGAGGTCGTCACAAAGTCAAACATTAAAACATACATCACAAACACTGAGCACAATTACTCGTTTAAAATATTCATCATGAAATTCGGCTTGGCCAAGCTATACACGCGACTCGTACGTCGTTACATTCCGGACTGCGGAGTCTCCATCATTAGTAGCGCGCCCGTCATTGTTATCAGTTACGGTGCGTCTGTTGGTTTTTGTTACTTACTCAAATCACTTATCCTTAGAGCCATGTCATATATTACATTTGATTTAAATGAAAGTTTTTCATTGAGGATGTTCTGAGGGTCTAATTTTTGCTCTTGTAAATCTCAAACTCTTCAATCGCATCCATATAACTACTTTTATGACTCAAATGTAATATTTCCATGTTGGTATGGATGTCTTCGAATTTATGGTTTTTCTTCTTCTTCTTCTTCTTCTTCTTATTATTATTATTATGTAACAAAATAAAACTCATAGGCTATTATAGGCTACTTATCATAGGCTACTTATAGGCTATACATCTCATTGTTTCGTATACGTCTTGAAATTTGTAATCAGTGTTTCGGAGATCTAATGCGGGTTGATGTCTGGTTACAGGTACTTTGTTTGATGAGGGTAGGTGCTGTGCAGTTCTTTGTGGTGTATGAATGTGTGTGGATAGATACTGTGTAGATCTATGCGAATATTTGCTGATCGATTCGGATAGGTTCATGGAGATCGGTATTGTTCAGCCACTAGGAGGTTAGGTGCTGTGCAGATAAATGTAAATATTTGCTGAGCGAATCGATGCCGATTGGTGCTGAGGTGATGATGTAGTGTTGCTGTATTTGGAATTACGTTTTATGCGAAGTTACTTTCAGTTTTTAGAAGTATTAATGGAAATAGAAGTAAGTCATAGGTAACTTCGCAAATATTGGTTGAAATAATCTTTATTGA
Organism: Callitettix versicolor; assembly: GCA_022606455.1. Classification (NCBI taxonomy): domain Eukaryota; kingdom Metazoa; phylum Arthropoda; class Insecta; order Hemiptera; family Cercopidae; genus Callitettix; species Callitettix versicolor. The sequence goes on along the minus strand of CM040184.1, from coordinate 57,365,962 downwards.
ATTTGGTACAAAAAAAAAAAACATACTCGATTTCATAACCTCTCATTGCTTAAATTTTTTAATTTATTTTCAAAAATCATTCTAATCACATAAAAGTATTTAAATTTATTTTCAAATATTAGCTTCGTAGAGACAAATATATATGTAGTTTAAATGACAAATCTCTTGTAAGTTAAGAAAAATAAATTTGTAGGTTAATAGTTTATTTTAATATTTTTGAAGAAAATTTAATTTAAAAATAATTTACATGAATTTAATATTTTATAAAGTTAAATAACCAATCTGTATCGTTTTGCAATTAATAATAACTATTTAAACGTAATAATGTTTGAATAGTTATCCAAGAGTCTTCGATAAGGAGAACTTGCTTTGAGTTTCATTCTTTTATTTGACTTTCCTTAAGTTAAAATTCACGGAATTCTGGCAGCTTAGTCTCACTCAAGTGGTGCACATTCCTTGACCCTGTACAGCCCTACTCTGTTAACCACATTATAGCACTGTGATTACACTCCGAAAAGTGAGACTTTCTCGAATTCAGACAAAGTTATTTAATAATGGACCTATCTGTTTCGTGTGAGCGCTTTGAAGCTGGATTTAATGACAAAGAAGACGTTCTATCTTGAACTTTGTAGCCAAAAGCGTTTGATTTTCTTTAATAGTTGAAGGTACTATTTTAATTCCATAAGTCTGGCTTTAGTTAAAAATGTATGAAGAATGGCGTTAAACCACATGTCAAGGATCCTTGATCAAGTGCCAATTGATAGATTACTCCTTTGTACAGCAGACCTGTTAAACAATGCCAAATCGTCCTCAAATTGTCTGGTTATATATATATATATATATATATATATATATATATATATATATATATATATACACACACAAGTGTATGGACAAGGCCTACTTTTTATCAAACACGTTTATCAACATTTTTATACAAAATACTTTTACCAAACGTTTTATAAACAAACTTTTATCAAAAACGGCTTTGGGATTTACCCGAAAATTGAAATTTAAAGTTTTTTTGGTTAATGATTTTTCATTTGTACCAGTTTGTTCAGTTGTGTGAAAAAAACAAATAAAATGGTACATAAGATACACTTACACACACACACACACACACACACACACACACACACACACACACACACACACACACACACGCACAAACACGTATATATAAATAAATAAATAAATATATATATATATATATATATATATATATATATATATATATATATACGGGAGCGTATTTTGGGTAGATTTGTTCAGCTCGATCTACGTTCTGTTGTTAGAAAAAAATATATCTAATGAAATTCTTTATTATCAAAAAAGTAACAGCAATGGATATCGAGCGAAGCTTGATCCCGAGAGACCTTAACCTATATCTGAAGAAGTCTTGACTGACTGACACATAATTAACGTGGAGCCGAAACTATAACAGCTAGAGAATTGAAATTTTGAGGATAACTTCGTATTTTTATGAATAAGGCAATTTTTTTTGAAATTCAACCCCTAAAGAGGTAAAAGCGGTCACAACAATTTCTATTGAAAAAATATATTTTTGATCGGACTTTCCTGAAGTTTAACACAAAACCCCTAAAACATTAAAACTTGCATTTTATCGTTTCTCAGAATTCATCACATAAAGGAATAAAAGGAGGTAAAAAATTATGCACTGGCAAAAGAGAACCGTTCATTTAGACAGATATTTATTTATATTTTCAAGGGTAACGCTGTGGAAAAACGACTGCTAGTTTTTTATATAAAGTAAAAAAATCGTTAGTAAATAAAGTTTTTAATCTTCAAACATTTACAAATTCAAAAACACTTCAGATGTCAAAACTTACTATATCCGATTAAGTTAATTTTTATAATTTTTAAGTTTCTTTCCTAAAATCATACTTTTATGGTTTCATAATAAACAAAATTAAATCACAAAATGTTATTGTAAGTGTTGAATAATAACATCTCGGAATACTGTAGTATTTACGATTTTATTTTTGCAGTAATTTTGTGTAGTTAATGGGTTAAAAGCGATGGCTTTAATTTGCAGTAAGTAATTTTATAAATCATGTAAGAAATCTCTGGTCGCCATATTGAAGTTTTGTATTTTAAAATACTTATACTGCCCTATGTCGTGCAAAACTAAGCACTATATAGGTCTACTTCGAAGAAGATCAGAGAAATTGATTTTGAGAAATAAAACAATTGTTTTTGATTTTTGTTTTCAGCTTTTGAACTAACTTTTCAGGGAAGATAGTAACCATAAATTTTGATTAGGTATTTAAGAAATACTTTTATACACAATTTCATTAAAATCTTTAGTACTGAATTTGTAAAAATAGTTTTTTTAGTTTTAATTGTTTTTTAATACAAAAATGGCATGAAAAAGGAAATTTTTGAAAAATTAAATGTTGTTCTCGAGATGCTAACAAAGTAGGCCTACATCTACATGCTAAATAATGTAACTTTTATATCAATCATAATTTTTAAGTTTATTTCCTAAAATCATACTTCTATGGTTTCACAGTAAACAACATTAAATCACAAAATGTTATTGTAAGTGTTGAATAATTCATCTCGGAATACTGTCGCATTTACAATTTTATTTTTGCAGTAATTTTGAGTAGTTAACGGGTTAAAAGCGATGATTTTAATTTGAAGTAATTTTTTTCTCACACATAGTCTGATGGATATTTTAGACTACTATGAACTAGCACATTTAGGTTAGTGATAGCTGCTGTTGTCGCTACAAACTTGGATCGTTACCAGTTAAGAAAAATCGAGAAAGGGTAGTTTTAACCCCTGCTGCTAGTTATACAAAAGTTTCAATAATGTAGCAACATAAATCAAAATATCAATGTAACATTGCATTATAAACGTGCAACGGCTATGATGCGACTTCTAAGAGAAACCAGATGATATTATCGTTAATATTAAACACGTTATCATCAAGTATTGTTAAAGGTGGCAGGAAGTTTCGTAGCAATTTTCACCGTATTATGCTATAAGTTAAGAAGCTTGTACGTGTAAGTAGTACACTTTAGTATATTACACTTATATCATGGTACTAGTGCATTGTAAACCCACTAAAATGGGTTATGTAGATGCAGATAAGCTACCTCTAGCGTCTAAATGGTAAATCAGTCAATTGAAAACCAGTCAGTTGGCGGTATTAGTATCGAAGGTCAATCCAAGGAAACATATCGCCAACATTAGCACAAATGTTACGTGTCACAACGTTTCAAATAGAAATATTAAGCCTCCAGTTTCGCATGTTGTCCAAACTCAGGCAACAAAGTAAGCAATACACTTTTTTGTTTGTAAAATCAAAACAAATATGCATTACTTATTGTTATTATTTTTAAGCCATTTAAAATTTAAACTTTTACATGATTTTACTGCACTTTTGCTACGCGAAGTTTTGTATTTATTCGGTAAAAATGCAGTAAACAATTCTTTTCATCTTTTAATTGTATTAGGCTATATCAAATGCGTTTTCATTTAATATTAATGAAAATTGTATTTGAAAATTTTTAACACTTGAAAATAAAATTAAACAACACATAAATCAACAAGTTACTACCTTGTAACTTAAACAGTTACGAGTTTTCAAATAACTGCATTAAACAACAGCTGATTTGAAGCACAAGTTTAGGAAAAACGCAGCACCTCCGTACGAATTACTGAAATTTTAATAAGTAGGTAGAAACAGTAAGATTTTAAAGTGTTTTGCAATGTTTAAAATGATAAATGAATGAGTACGGAAATATTGATGAGTTACTGCGTTTTTACTAGGGATGATGGTTAGCAGTTACAAATTATTTAAAAAATTGAGGAATAAAAATGGAAAGAAAGTTTAAAACATTTTTTGTATCTTTATTCCTCTCTTATAAATTTGATAAATATTTACTTTCTGTTTTTTAGGAAAAAAGTACATGCGTATATAGCCTACCAATGTGTGACAATTCTTTGGACCTCGAGAGGATCGAACCTCGACCCTTCGCATGTGTCTTCCTCCCCTAGCGGCAAAGTCTTTCAAAAAATAATCTTGTACAGATACATCGTCGACTTTAAGAGTAGACTCTGACCGGGATTTTCCAAAGTCGATTTAATTTACAATTTCGTTTCATATTTCGATGACACTTAATTTTGACGCATAGATTTATAAAACATACAACTATTCGCTAATGTGGCGCTACGGTGCACGATAAGAAAATAGTAAACACAAAATTACAAGACCGTTCTAATGCTTTTTTATAATATTATATACTTTATATAATAACATTTTGTAAGCTGAGAAATAAACATAAAAAATACACAAGACAATAAAATGACGTTTATTGTTATTGAAATCTAAGAAATAAAGGTTAATGAAAAAAATAGTTTTGTTTTAAGTTTACATTTTTAGAAAATAACCATTAAAAAGTTCTTGCATTAAAAAAGTTGTTTATCCATTAAATTTGCAGTGCTAGTGTAATTAGCATGGTTGCAGTGGTTATTTAATCTAACATTAAAACAAAGCATAAGGTCTTAATTGTTAAGAAGAAATTGTCATGCTATGGTGAAGCGGTGTGTCGATTTAATATTCACCTAAACATCTGATTCTTTTGATAATACTATTTCAACTGGGTTCATGTTTATCGCAATTTATTAACGTGAGTACAAAGTATTAACAAATAAATCATTATTATTATTAATTGTATTTTAATTGTTTTACTGCAATATTTATGGGTCTGACTACAAAGAATACAAATAACTAAAGTGATTATTGTAATAAATTGCTTCTTAATTAACATAGTGTTTGGTATTTTTATTGTATAAGCTTTAACACTTCACGTAATAGAGATCTTGATTTGGCCGCTGAATCTCCTGTTGACATCGTAATATTTATTATAATAATTTATTATTATTATATATATAATTTATATAATACATTATTATTATTATTATAAATGTACAGCATTTTATATACAAATGTAAAAAAAAATCAACAAAACTTTAACTATAAAAACAAGTATAAGTACTCACACTAACTTTCCTCAAGTCTTTATGTATCTCAAACTCTTCTAATGTAATGATTATAATGTTTATTGACAGTTATAAACACATGAATTACTGAACTTCCTGTATTTGCACGGTTGAAAACACCACCAATGAAGTGTATTGGTTGCAGCTATGAGATAGCCACGTGTTTTAGGCTCAGTCTGTATATACGAGATTAGGAACAATGTGATTGTTTAACGTAATACTGGTTGCCAGGGTAACGGATCATTGCGCAAATTAAACAGTTCTTATAAAATATTAAAATATTTAATTATAGCGAACGGTGATGTAGTATTCTTTGTGCAAATAAGAACAGTTTGATCTAGAAATGAAACGTAACTCGTAATAATTTATAAAAGTGATTCACATAATTAGTCAAATTAGAACATTAATTAATTGCACATTTAAATTAACTTGATTTGTCAATAGTGATGGAACTGAAATAATGCAAAAATTAACAGCATTGTGTAACGCTACATAAACACTACATGAACACATTACGTTACCACATCCAGTTTTTTCTCTAAAAGTCCGATTTATAAATTATTGAAATAACCCAAAATATTGGCTTGATTTGTAAAAATATGTTTATTAGATTTTGATAATATATATCATAAATTTTATAACTCAAATAAGAGAAATTTGAAATATAAGAAATTTATTAATTTAAGAGTAAACAAAGAATTCGAATACGGTGAGAATTATTTCAGATTTTTCACTTTACTCAATAAACTGTTTTTTATTTTGAATTTTTTTACACTGATTCGATAGTGTGGTTATTTGTTTAAAAACCAAGAACGAATGGTACTAACTTTATTTTCATCAGTTTCTTGTAGTATTCACTTATACATTTAAAATTCCACGTAACTAATTAAATTCCTAGTAATTAATTAATTTTAAATTTGAATAAAAACGAATGCTGTGTTTTAATTACTCCTTTATTTCATACACAAACAATGTAATTTTATTAGAAAACTAAGTAATTATTATTTTTAATGAAATTTATTTTAACAAATTGCAATATTACTTTTATAAAATTGCAAGTAAAAAACAGATATCATGAAAAATTCATTAACATTTGAAAACAGTTGTAATCAGCAACGTTAATGAACAACGTAATTAAATACAAATGAAAATAAATTATTAATTTAATCAAGTTGAACACAAGTGAATCCTGAAGACTTTTTGCAACGCTTCATTGTTTATGTAGACAGAGTTAATGACGATAATAGGCCTGTAAGACAATGACATATAAATTCAACTAAATTTTTACGATATATATATACATACATACATATATATATATATATATATATATATGTATATATACACACACACACACATATATATATATATATATATATATATATATATATATATATATATATGTAATCCTTTTGTTTGTCTGTGTTAATAGTAATAAACCTTGAGTCATTGAAGTTGAAGTAACTTAATATTCACCAATACTGATAATAACAAAAAAGCCCGAAAAATCATTCTAATTATTCATAATAGGTTTATCATTTTTGTTACGTTTGTTTTGTTTATATATATATATATATATATATATATATATATATACTAGCTGTTACCCGTTGCGTCTTTGCCTGCAATTATAATGTAAGCAATAAAATTTATAGTCAGTTTTCAAAATCAGAATAGGTCATTTCATTTTAATATATTGCTATATACAATATTATATGATTTATGGTTTTCGGCAAAGACATATCAATATTTGCTACTCGATACGCTAAAACAGGGTCATGTCATATTTTAATAAAATACAGTATTATTAAAAAGTCATTATACAATTAAACTGGAATAGTATTGTGTTTATCTCAGATACCTAAAACGTGTTCACACCAAATGTAATCTCATTTGGTCCAGTAGTTAAAGTGTATTTGAATAACAAACAAATAAACAAAAACAAACTTTCAGAAATATAATATGATTAGCTGTTACCCGTCACGGCTTTGCCCGCAATCATAATATACATTAAAGATCATGCATTACCGTGTTAGGACCAACAACCGTGTTAGTTAAGTTTTGGAGTACTCTTTAAAAAAAATTAAGGTTTTTTTCCTGCATCACCGTTTAACCCAACAACCGTGTCAGTTAGGTTTAGAGTACTCTTTTTAAAAAATAAATAAAGATTTTTTTAATGCTTCACCGTGTTAGGCCTAACAACCATATTAGTTTGCTAATGGAGTATTCTGTAAAAAAATATAAAAGTTTTTTGACGCATCACCGTGATAGGTCCAACAACCGTGTCAGGATATGCAGTACTCTTTAAAAAAATATAAAGGTTTTTTCACGCATCACCGTGTTAGTTAAGTTATGGAGTACTCTTTAAAAAAAATATAAAGTTTTTTCCATGCATAACAGTATTAAACCCAACAACCGTGTCAGTTAGGTTATGGAGTACTCTTTTGAAAAAAATAAATAAAGGTTCTTTTAATGCATCACCGTGTTAGGCCTAACAACTATGTTAGTTAGCTTATGGAGTATTCTTTAAAAAAATATAAAGAATTATCACGCATCACTATGTTAGGCCTGACAACCGTGTCAGTTAAGGTTTGGAAACTCTTTAAAAAAATAAAGGTTTTTTTCACACATCACAATGATAGGCCCAACAATCATATCAGTTAGGATATATAGTATTCTTTAAAAACATATAAAAGTTTTTTTACACATCAACGTGTTAGGCCTAATAACCGTGTCAGTTAATATACTTAGTATTCTTTTAAAAAATTTAAAGGTTTTTTCACATATCACCGTGATAGGCCTAACAACCGTGTCAGTTAGGATATTCAGTATTCTTTAAAAAAATATAAAGGTTTTTTTACGCATCACCGTGTTTGGCCTAACAACCGTGACAGTTAGGATATGTAGCCAAATAATCTTTAAAAAAATATAAAGGTTTTTTCACGCATCACCGTGGTAGGCCTAACAACCGTGTCACTTAGGTTATCCACTATTCTTTAAAAAAATGGGTTTCCTATCACCCAAACCCGTGTTAGACGTATTTTTATTGTTTTACTGTTCTGTAGATCAGTAAAACAATAAAAATCAGTAAAAAACGGTACAGATTTTCGCCGGTAGCAATTTTGAGGTTATGTTGGTCACTTTTATTTTCGATTTTTATCGTACTTCTCCTGCTTTCATATTTTGGATTTTTGCTTTTGGTTACATAATAAAGCATTTTAGTAAGAAAAATATCGAAAACTCCAATAGATGCTGCACTGCATATTTACCATTTTTTTCATATAATGTAATTACACAAATGTATATATACTACCTTACAATTAAAGTATCCTAATAAAATTGTATATAATATATATATTCTGCACTCTGCTTTAAAAACATTGAATAGTCTTAAATGAAAAATACCAGATTTTGATTATTAGATGAAAATGTAACATTAAAAACAATAATTTTGCAATAAATAAAACATAGATTAAGATTTGTAAAATGGGATTAGATCTATGTCCATCTCAGGTGCCTAAATCTCATGTTCAGTAAACAGTAATTAAACCTAACTATAGTTAACAGATGTTACAAAACTAAAAACTGATAATTATTTTGGGCTGAGTAAGTAGTATAATGACGTTTTGTAAAACGGGAATAGGTCTATATGTATCTCTGATACGTAAACCATATACGTACCAAATTTCATCTCAATTGGTCCAGTAGTTAAAGCGTGATTAAATAACAAACAAACACACAAACTTTCAAAAATATAATATGAATAAGATATATATATATATATATATATATATATATATATATATATATATATGAAACTTCACATGTCAGGATAATGTATAATGGTTTACCTTTAATTAAAAAAACAGACCCTGACCACGATTAGGTTTTATTGTAGTTTTACCCGATTTATTGTAGACCCATAAATGTACTATACCTATATTGGTACATTTACTTTATACTGGTTAACGTGTTTCATATTTTACCGATTTTTATCAAAGTAATTTTTTAAATTACTTAAAAAATTTTTTTAATCACTTACACGATTTTAAGGTTTGTATGATACCGATTATTCAGCATTTTCGGTAGATAACGTTATACGGATATTTATTAGGAGATAAGAACTTACCGTTATGTTTGTGTAAGCTACGTGGCGTCTACGTTTGTGTAAAAAGTATAAATTGTTTGAGCCGATTTTAAACTTTTATTCAGTTTTATCCATCAACTTAAAATGTTGATGGTATATTTATAATTCCTTAATATTTTTCAAAATAGCACCCTTGGGCAGCTACCCACTTAGAATAACGCTGCTGCCATTTACCGTATGCTTTCTGGAAGTCAGCTTCGGGGATGCTGTTGAGAGCCCTCGTCGATGTTACTTGAACGTCTTGAATCAAGTCAGACCGATATTGCTTCAGCTATATGTTTTTTACAACTACAATATTTTCTAGACCGAATATTGAGTAAGGATTTATTCAATACATTTTATTCATGTCATTAAAAATGCAAATTATGTTTTATGAACATACAGAGTCAATACCAAAAGTAGTAGGACTGATTTAAAAAAAAAATATTGAAGGTATATTTATAATTCCTTAATATTTTTCAAAATAGCACCCTTGGGCAGCTACCCACTTAGAATAACGCTGCTGCCATTTACCGTATGCTTTCTGGAAGTCAGCTTCGGGGATGCTGTTGAGAGCCCTCGTCGATGTTACTTGAACGTCTTGAATCGAGTCAGACCGATATTCCTTCAGCTATATGTTTTTTACAACTACAATATTTTCTAGACCGAATATTGAGTAAGGATTTATTCAATACATTTCATTCGTGTCATTAAAAATGCAAATTAGGTTTTATGAACATACAGAGTCAATACCAAAAGTAGTAGGACTGATTTAAAAAAAAAAATTATTGAAGGTATATTTATAATTCCTTAATATTTTTCAAAATAGCACCCTTGGGCAGCTACCCCTTAGAATAACGCTGCTGCCATTTACCGTATGCTTTCTGGAAGTCAGCTTCGGGGATGCTGTTGAGAGCCCTCGTCGATGTTACTTGAACGTCTTGAATCGAGTCAGACCGATATTCCTTCAGCTGTCTTTTCATCCATAAGAATAAAAAAAAGTCAGGTAGAGTCAGATCGGGACTGTAGGTGAAGTGGGCCGAATCGGCCATAGCACGCCGCATTGTCGTGATGCAGCGTCCAGTTGTCGGAGATGGATGGTTGGACGCGATTCACTCGGTCTCGCAGATTGGTTAGCACTTGCACCCAGCAGTTCTCTCACTATGACCACATTACAGTCAGTTCGTGCCGTCGATGGCCATCCGGTGCGATTGTCTTCTTCAATGAGCTCCCCTACCTTCTATAAACAGTTTGTACCATTCAAAAACACTGGAGCGGCTCATTGCAGTATCCCCGTAAGCCGATAACACTTTCTAGGGTCTCCGTTGCCGATTTCCCGAGTTTGATACAAAACTTAATCGAATATCGCTGCTCGAGATTTTGACTCATTTTGTGCATCGACAACGACAAAAACACGCTTCACAATAACCGATTTCTACACTCATCAAAGCCCGTAGATGACTGCGGCTGGTGTTTCTTTGTTGTTAAGTGTCCCTTTCATCTCGCCCAGCCAGCCAAATCCCTCTCCACAGCTCTGCTCGCGCTACAGAAAATCAGTCCTACTACTTTTGGTATGGACTCTGTACTTGTAAACAATAGCCTGTGATTGTACAATACTGCAAAAGTACGACATTGAAAATTCTGTAATTCAACATTTTCAAAGATTTAATAAAATTTCAAAGCCTTATTAACCCTAAATGAACCAAGGTATTTTGCAGCAACCAGGACTAAGGGAGGATTAAAAATGTCCATTCTGTATACCACAGTTTTGGGAGGTTTTGTTTTAAAAAAACTAATATTAATTATAGAAAATGTGTTATAGACTAAAGAAATGCCTTGAATTAAGTTTCCATAAAAATATGATTTTTATTTTACAAACAACATATCAAGAGTGTATCACTTTTAAATTTCTCTACACGCTGAAGTAATCTGATAATCTGTTTTACATTATTAACAAATGTTTGACTTTTCACTGTGTCTTCACAAGCATACTTGTCACCCGAACAACAAACAATAGTTGTTTCACAAAGTTTATTTATCTCCTTCATAGATAAGGCAGTAACACAACATGTAGGAAATGAGTCAAAAATTGCAGTGTACCAACTGTGGCAATGGAAAAAGTGTTAATGCATACATATTTGGTAAACTACTATTGTTATATAGAAAATTTGTAAAAATAACATGAGTAATAAAAGTTTATTAAATACAGTTATTTTTAAAACTCTACTTTACTGAGTTACAAGTTTGACCAAGGGAGAGTAAAAAAATATACACGTCTTACTTTTTGCTGTATAAAAAAAAAAAAAAAAAATGCTAGACCTTTGAAATGGATACAGTATGTACAATAAATGTTTGCAGAAACAAAATATTTTTTTAAATTTCTTTGCATATTATTTTTGTTTTCAGGTAGTTTTCCAAAAGTGTGGTCTTTTGTTGACCCTCCCCTAGGGTTGAAATGAGTAAAGCAGTACGCAGTTGTCTCATCGCTGACGTGGTGATAGAGATTCCCAAAAAGTAAAAAAAAGAAAAAATAAGTAATAGTAAGAGCACATAAATAAATTTTAACATGTGAACATCTTGTTGCTGTATCTTACAAAAAAAAAAACCTAACCGTAGTAAAATTTATAATTTTGTTTACACAATCTTTAAAAAAATCTAATTTCATCATTGTAATTAAGCGAAAAAATCTGTCAAAAATGCAAATGTATTATTAAATATAATTTAATACATTAACTATAGCGTATAGTTTTAATAACCCTTTAAAATGTTTTATAGATATCAAGTTGCTCATTGCTTTAGTTCCGGGTCAGGAACTAACTGTGTGCTCCAACTGCTAATTTTCTATCACTTTTCAAAGGAATTCCTGATAATACTATCAAATTATAACCCTTGATATAAATTTTTAATGCGACGCAATCAAATTTCAAATTGCTAACTGGAGAACATTAGGCCAAAGATATTACCCAAGTCAATAAGGCAATAATTAAATCAGTGAATATAATTGCATACCTCCTGAACACTCATAAGATGGGACTTGACGAGATAAACTCAGTAAACTCATTTTAATTGAAGCTTGAAACACATTTCAAATAGCTCTTATTTCCTATTTGGTAATAATAAAGAAGAGTACATAAACGTATATATAGGCTATGGATTAGTAGTTTTCAAGTATCCATAACGTAAAAACGAACTTCTATAGAGGTAGCTGCACTATTACCTTAAAATCATGACAAAATGGTAAAAATCTGAAAAAAAATTGAAAATCAATAGAGTCAATTGAAAAAAACGATCTGAAAATGGCATTTCAACCATTTTGTTCTTCTTCAATACTGACTCGTCTACAGCTTAAACTACTGAACCGATTTTTAACAATGATGACTCGTGTTATTCGCTCCGTTTGTAAGATATGCCTTTTGTATAACAACTTGAAAAATATGTACTTTTACGATTGTAACATACCAAAAAAACCGCAAAGGAATTTTAAATTTAAACGCTTACGTGCTTACAGCCTAAAATACTTAAGCAATTTTGATCAACAATGTTCATTTTATCCGTCATGGCTGTAGTAATTACTTTTTGCATACAAATTAAATGAAATATTTATTAAAAATTATTAATTTACAGAAACTAACAATAACTAAATAAACGATTAAAACTATTGAATCAATTTTTATCAATGATTATACTATTTTTTATTGTTGTTCATTTTACGCGTAGTTTGTAGTATTTGCCTTTTGTATACAAAGGTAAGTTCATAATTACAACACTTCAATAAACTGTCGAAACATTGACCGATTTCGGTATTTTGCACCTTTGTTAACTGAACAGCTGATCTAGGAAAAGATAACTCGTTCCTAAGAAGGAGCACAATAAATTTACGAACCGCTAATGGATAATAGTAACCCATATGATATATTCATTCATTCATTCATTCATCATATTTACCTTACCAATAAATGGATAAATAGTTAATCTCATTAAAAATAAATACATTTTAACCATTAAAGACCATTATTTAATAATTTTGGAACAATTCTGTAACTGCACGAGTATTACTTTTTTTGTTTAAAGTTTTTAAGTAGTTAAGGTTTCAATTAGACGTTAGATTTAGACTTGATTTACATATTTTATATGTATTTTTAAAGTAAAATAAATTATTGAAGCTGTCGTCAGGATAAAACTGAAACTCGGAAAATTGAACTGATCGCGGATCCTGAACTCTGAGATACGTTTTGAGGAGTGGTTCACAAAACTGTTGTAGCTTTCGTCGAATTATTATGAAATGGTGTTGGAATAAAGAAACACTTGGGCACTGACCGAACCGGCTAAACAGTTGCTCCGTCTAAAGTAATGATGAGACATCTTTAGTATGAATCTAAATTTTCAACAACTTTATAATTCAGTATTTTCTCTCTTTACATTTCTATGTAATATTTCCAAAACTTTTACACATCAGTAAAACATTGTAACGTTAATTTTCGGATCGCTTGCGTTACACGCTGCCGTATAGCAGTATGCATTAAAGACTTTGTCCAGGGTTCAACTTTATGGAAAGGCTTTCGGCTTAGTGAAAAAATCAGTATTTTCATGATTTTGCTCGCCCACGTAAAGTCATCATCGTCAAAAGAGGACTTCCCACTTTAAAATTTAAAATTATTGTGCAATTTATTGAAGCAAAGATACGGATGCTCAATATTCACGAGCGTAAAGATGTTTTATTTGCTCAATATTGTTGAGAATAAGGAAGTTTTAGGAGCTCATATTCTCAAGCGTAATGATGTTTTAGGTGCTCAATATTCTCGAGCGTAAGGAAGTTTTTAGGTGTTCAGTATTCTCGAGCGTAAAGAAGTTTTAAGTGCTCAATATTCTCGAGCCTAAGGAAGTTTTTAGGTGCTCAGTATTCTCGAGCGTAAAGAAGTTTTAGGGACTCAATATTGTCGAGCTTAAGGAAGTTTTTAGGTGCTCCGTATTCTGGATCGTAAAGAAGTTTTAGGTACTCAATATTCTCGAGCGTAAGGAAGTTTTTAGGTGCTCAATATTCTCGAGCGTAAAGAAGTTTTAGGTGCTCAATATTCTCGAGCGTAAGGAAGTTTTTAGGTGCTCAATATTCTCGAGCGTAAGGAAGTTTTTAGGTGTTCAGTATTCTCGAGCGTAAAGAAGTTTTAGGTGCTCAATATTCTCGAGCGTAAAGACGTTTTTAGGTGCTCAATATTCTCGAGCGTAAGAAAGTTTTTAGGTGTTCAGTATTCTCGAGCGTAAAGAAGTTTTAGGTGCTCAATATTCTCGAGCGTAAAGAAGTTTTTAGGTGCTCAATATTCTCGAGCGTAAGGAAGTTTTTAGATGCTCAGTATTCTGGAGCTTAAGGAAGTTTTAGGTGCTCAATATTCTCGAGCGTAAGGTAGTTTTTAGGTGCTCAGTATTCTGGAGCTTAAGGAAGTTTTAGGTGCTCAATATTCTCGAGCGTAAGGAAGTTTTTAGGTGCTCAATACTCTCGAGCGTAAGGAAGTTTTTAGGCGCTCAATATTCTCGAGCGTAAGGAAGTTTTTAGGTGTTCAGTATTCTCGAGCGTAAAGAAGTTTTAGGTGTTCAGTATTCTCGAGCGTATAGAAGTTTTAGGTGATCAATATTCTCGAGCGTAAGGAAGTTTTTAGGTGATCAGTATTCTCGAGCGTAAAAATATTTTAGGATTTAGGTGTTCACTATCCTCGAACCTCGGAATCCTACATACTCTAAGGATTCGGAATGCCAAATTTCTAAGATTTTTGTATGCTTCTTGAATACTTTGAATTCTTAATTCACTACACGTCACCTGCTTCCTAGGCTAGGTGAAGTAGAGGTGCTAATAAATCAATTAAAAGAAGAAGTTTTAAATCTGAAAACAGAAAATAGTACTCTAAAGAACTTGCAGGTGGCAGGTAAAAATAAAGAAAACAAAACCCCACTGACGACTAGAGTTGATGAGTACTATACTGATGAAGAGGACCTCGCTAAGGAAACTGAATGGATAAGAAATAAAAAAACTTCAAGAAAAATGAAAAAAAGGAAAGCTGAAAGTTCTCCAGAAGGTGAAAACCCCGATGATATACCAAACACTAGGAAAATAGTGCAGAAGCAAGCTTTGGTGCAAAAAGACAAGCCACCTCCACCAATAAATATTGTTGGTGTTAAGGACTTTGCATCAGTGAAAAAGTTACTAAATATGGATAAAGTAAGCAAATTAGTTTCCCTCAATAGTGATGTGTGGAAAATCAATACACTAGACTCTGATGCCTATAGAGCTCTGACAACAAAATTAAATGAAGAAGGCACTCAATGGTACACATATGAAGACAAAAAAGACAGGCCCATCAAGGTAATGGCTAGGGGTTTACACCCTACTTGTACTAAAGATGAAATAATCGAGGAAATAACGCATAAGGCAGGGTTAAAAATATTAGATGCTGTCAACATTATCAAAAGAGAAAAAAAAGTAGAAAAAGATGGACAAGAAACAATTTGTAAAGAGGGCTTCCATTATACATGCTCACATTTGATAATAAAGAAGATGTGGAAAATATATAATATCAAATCTATCCTTCATATGAGTGTCAAGATTGAGCCACTAAGGAAAACAACGAACTTGATACCACAATGTAAAAATTGTCAAGGATTTAATCATACAATGAAGTACTGCCATAGAGAATCCAGATGTGTAAAATGTACAGGCAAACATGCAACTTACCAGTGCACAACAAATAAAAATGTTCCACCAAAATGTGTAAATTGTGGAGGGAACATCCTGCTAATTATCGTGGGTGTGAAGTTGCAAAGGAATTGCAAAAATCCGGAATAAAACTAGTAATCCTCAGCAAAGATTTCAAAAGAAGAGGAAAAAGTATGACTTTATCGCGGATGATTAAAAGACCTGAGGAAAATAATAAGGACGAAAACAGGAGATTATACTCACAAGTGGTTCAGACTAGGCCTATTGAGGTTAAAAACGCAGAGAAAAATAATGTATTAGAAAAATACTAAGGAGGCTGGAGGATATAGAAAAACGATTGGAAGCTAATGATAAGAAATTTGAGGAAGTATCCACAAACCTAGCAGATATTAACAGCTATTTTAAATGAAATAAATAAAACCTTCAGGATAGCAACCTGGAACGCAAATGGATTGTTACAACATATTCAGGAACTAGAAGTATTTTTGAATTCTGAAAAAAATTGATATATGCTTAATATCTGAAAGTCATTTTACGAAATCATCATATGTCAGAGTACGTGGCTATTGCTGCTATTCTGCTGTTCATCCAGCAGATAAGGCAAGAGGGGGTTCAGTATTACTTGTGAAGGATAACTTGCAACATTTTGAGGTCTTAAAATTGAAGAAGAATCTTTCCAGGTTATAGCCATCAGGATTCAAACTAATAAGTACAAAGAATATAACATTGGTGCTATATACTGTCCACCAAAATACAATTTAAAACAAGAGGATTTTGTGCAACTGTTTGAAAAACTGGGCAGCAATTATGTTGTTGGAGGCGACTTCAACGCTAAACATACATATTGGGGTCAAGATTAATTAATCCTAAAGGAAAAGAATTATTAGCAGCAGGAACAGCACTAGGATGTGACTTTCACTCTGGGGTAGACCTACTTACTGGCCGACAGATACTAATAAGATACCTGATATTATAGATTTCTTTGTAACAAAAGGAATTTCAGAAAATTACATTTACGTGGAAGACATTGAGAGTCTCTCCTCAGATCATACACCAGTTCTAATGACAATCAGTGAATTTATAATTACAAACAAGGCATCAGCACCGACATTGACAAATGCTCGAACTAACTGGCCCCGGTTTAGCAGCCTGGTGGAAGAAGATATAAATTTAAATGTACCAATTAAAAATCCAATTCAGCTGGAAGAAGAACTAGACAGATTTACTGAAATTATACAACGTGCTGCCTGGAGGAGTACTCCTGTAAAACACAAACAAAGTTGTAAAGAAATCAATTACCCAGTTGAGCTAAGAGACTTGATAAAAGAAAAAGAAGGACAAGAAAATATTGGCAAATGAATCGGTTTCAGAGACAAAAACAATGCTAAATAAGTTGTGTAACAAAATTAAATCCTTTATAAGAGAACTTAAGAATGACACAATTAACAGATTCTTAGAAGAGTTATCCTCACAAAGGACGGAGAGTATTCTCTTTGGAAGGCCACAAAGGGGATTAAAAGACCTAAAACACAAGATTATCCAATTAGAAATGAGGACGGTACTTGGGCTAGAAGTGCCCAGCAAAAAGCTAATCTCTTCATAAAATATTTAGAAGAAATATTTCTTCCACTGCCAAGGCAAACGTGCGAAGAAAGCATACCTCTGATAGAAAAACAGGATAATGTAAAAATAACTCCGGTGACACTTCAAGAATTAAAAATGAAATTAATAAGTTAAAATCAAAGAAAGCTCCTGGATTTGATCTAGTTACTGGTATGATAGTTAAATCTCTACCAGAGAAAGGACTTAGGAAGTTACTTTACCTAATCAATGCAGCTTTAAGATTGAAGTATATTCCTCTTCAATGGAAGGCAGCTGAAGTTATTATGATATTGAAACCAGGCAAACAACCAAATGATAAGACGTCATATAGGCCAATTTCGTTATTACCAACGATTTCCAAGTTATTTGAAAAGCTGTTGCTAAAAGACTAAGGCCCATCATTGAAAACAGGAAACTTATCCCAGAACATCAATTTGGTTTCAGACGAAGGCATTCTACATTAGACCAAGTTCATAGGATCACAAATATTATAGAAAATTCTTTTGAGAAAAGAAGTTTGTGCAAGTATATTTTTGGATGTAGCGAAAGCCTTCGATAAGGTATGGCATGAGGGCCTAATTTGGAAGCTGCAGAGAGATCTACCAAAACAATATTATGAAATTCTAAAGTCATATTTAACTGGTAGACATTTTCGAGTGAAATACGAAGGAGAATACTCGGAATTGAAGAAAATATCAGCTGGGGTTCCACAGGGTAGCGTTTTGGGACCTGTGCTTTACTTGCTGTACACAAGTGACCTTCCTACTGCAGATGATACAACCACTGGTACGTTTGCAGATGATACTGCAATCTTAGCTACGGGTAAGAAAATTGAAGAAGCTGTGATGAAGCTTCAACGAGCTACAGATGAGGTGTGCAAATGGACCAAAAATGGCGCATTAGCCTGAACGAAACCAAGTCAGTGAATGTAAATTTTACAAATCTTAAGATAGATCATTTCATCCCAATTACAATAAATTCTATATCAATTCCCCAAGCTAACTCTGCTAAGTATCTGGGAATGACCTTGGATGTGAAGCTGAAATGGAATGAACACGTAAAAAGAAAAAGCAAGAATTGAATTTTAAATTTAGAAAATTGTATTGGCTAATTGGAAGACAATCCAAACTGTCAATTCATAATAAGTTATTAATATATAAACAGGTTTTAAAGCCAGTGTGGAACTATGGAATACAGTTGTGGGGCTGTACAAATAAGACGAATATTAATACAATTCAAGTTTTTCAAAATAAGGTACTTCGAAGCATTGTTGACGCACCATGGTATATACGAAATGACAACATTCATAGGGATTTGAATGTAGAGTTTGTTAGTGAAGAAATCAAAAGCAAGCATTGAAGCATGGACACCGCATCTCACATCATGAATGCTCCGAGGTTCGGGGACTGATGGTTACACCTACGTCAGCTAGAAGACTGCAAAGAACTAAGCCTTCTGATTTGATTAGTAGAGAATAACCATTGGGTTATAACTCTAGATAAACGTACTATATTTACCGATTGTGTTCATAGAAATGTAAATTACTAGATGGGTTTCTGACTCAGTTGTAATATTATTAATAAAAAAAAAAAAAAAAAAAAAAAAACCTGCTTCCTGGCAATGTACGTCTTTGTGCGATGGTTTACCGTAGACTGACCAATTGTCTCGAGCATGTTCGACTACTACTGTTATCGGGCGGAGTCGGAGAGAGACTGACCAAAGTTGTCGAGTGTGGTCATTGAGAAACCCATATTTTCAAGCGCAGTTCGGAATTGATTGACCCTTTTGCAAACACAGTGGCCTGCTTTTATTTTCTTGAGAATGAATTCTGCATGCGCAGAAATCCGTTCTTAGTCAGTCGGGTCCCAGAGGTCGGCGCGGTTGGTTCTTCCTAGTGTAACTAATGGCAACTATCACAAACTGACCTCATCTCAGGTTAAGTAGGACTACCGTGCGTTTTGTTAACATGGCTAATTTAACCGTTACAGCATCTGTATTCAACTAGAATAATTCAGCAATAACAATTAATTAGTATTGGTTATATTGCAACTTCAACTCAGTAACACAATGGTAAATGTATCCAAAGTTCTGTAAGTTCAAAAGAGATATTTACAGAATATGTTAGGCCTAAAACTTGTAATACAAAGCCGTATAAATCAGTCTTTTAAAAAAATCTGGAACTATTGACAACAACTTTTGTCATGAGATTAATTCACATCATATTTGGCGCACCAAGTGTCAGTATAACTGTTTGATATGATTGGCCGAAAAATAATATTCAGGAAAATGGATCTGTGTGAATGTCTTTTTTTAGTAAAAAAATGTTTAATTTGAATACCAACGCTTCTGATGGAAATAAAACTTTAATTGGAATTCCTGCGGCTATTGATTTAAAATTTCTCGCAATACGGCTTTTAGTGCGAAAGTTATGTGGTGATTATAAAATTTCCATAAAGCTTTTATTGTAATACATACCTGTTTTGAAAAACAAAAAAAAATGTGGCAGGCGGGGGCAGGATACCTGACTGAAGTTTGAAAGAAATTAAATAATCAATGTTCTTTGCTGGTTTGTATAGATCAAATGATATTACTGATCTTATTGTTAAATTTAAATTATACAAACTAATATTAAAGAAAATGTACGCTTATATACATCATATGAAAATATATAATATCAGTCTTGTGCGATATATCCAACTGTTATAATTAATTTTTTTGTTTTTAACGTCCGACTATTGTGCACACTTGGGCTAATGTAGACGATGGGATGATTTATAGCGTATGAAAATGCCAAGCCCTGGCCGGGAATCGAACCCGGGTCCTCGGGGTGAAAGTCCACCGAGGCGGCTGTTATAATTTAAATGGTTAGGCTGAGCACGTAGGTTAAAGGCGTTGATTAATAATTTTAATATTTATTAACTACCTTATTTATATACAACTAGCAAAATATATTTAAATATAAATACTCTGAACAATTTCTTTAAACATGAGTCGGGTATGTAGTATATTGGAGTTATTCATAATTTAAATATTTATTATTGAACATATTTATATTTTTAAAATAAGCACTAAATGTAATATTTAAGATCAATAGTGGGTTTTGAATTCGCGTCATTGTTTCACAAGCAGAAATCACAACAATGTATCACGAATGCACTGAAAACCGCCAGCTCACTGGTAGACTAATCGAAAGAATAATCGTATAAAACTAACCGTTTCGCTTTTTCACAAGTTATTAATGTCATTGTTTCTATTTTATCTCTCATTGCAAATATTGTCAGGTTCACCAGAACAAATCTACACTGCAAAAAGTACTTTGGGAATACTTTATTTACACTAATCTATAGAACAAATCGTCTATTGTAATAACCACTAATAAAAAACATAAATATGTTCTGCCATGAAAAGGTGACAGCATTTTGCTAAGTTTAGATAAGTTTAAAATAAAATACAATATTTGTACAACAGAACTGCACAAATAACCTACGTGAATGAATTATCAGGTTGTTATAATATCATAACCTTAATCGAATTGCAAAAGTTGAATATTTTATTTCAACTAAATTTATAGCAGTTTGTGACTTTTACAGGCAATTATTTAAGAAAATGTGACGACATTACAAATGACGAACTTTAATCGAAATCATTAAATCTGTTCACAAAATCTTGACTGTTTTTGTTATTAGCAAATCGAATTGTTTAAAAATGTTCTTATAAACGTTTGTTGGAAACATTTTTTTATAATAAGTTTTATAAAATAAAATATTAAAAACGTTAAAGAGAATACGGTGTTCGTGAACCGTTTATTTACCGCAGTTTGTAGACTTGTTCCATTATTTATTCTTGGTGTTTTTGAAAGAAATTCAATGAATATTTTTTGCTTATTTATTCATACCGTATAAAGAGAGCCACCGGCGGGAATCAGGAGAAACTAATGGTTTATTCGTATTCGTTCTGCAAACATCTTTTAGGCTCTGCAGTATTAGGTAAAATGTTCTATAAGTAATAATTCATTTTCAAAAACTTCCAATTTCATTTGGCTATTTTTATTTATTTAATAAAAAAATACATTTTTTAATTCAAAAGTGATGGGTAATCATAACTAAACTGTATTTGTTAAAGTTTCAACAAAGTTACTTGTGACGTTTTTATTTTAAAAACAATTTATATAAATAAGTAAATATTTGCGATACTTCTACACACTAAAAATTGTATTTTAAGAGATTGATATTTAAAATCAGCTTGTGGTATTAAGTGTCAAGTGGCAGATAGTTGAAGGAAATTGTATGGTGTTTTAATAATTTATACACTATATTTAAATATTTCTGCTCCCTGTATTTTTTTCTAAAACCTAAGTTCAATGAAATCAACCCTAAACAACCTTAGCGTCCACACTAAACATTCCGTAACGCCTTGTCTCAGCGGGAATGCATTTTAACGTATGTAAAATATAAAATTAAATATTTTTTACCGCCATTATAAACTTCTATAAAATCTAGGTCAGGTAAATATAGACAGAGTAAAATTCTTGTTCAAGAATATTATCACTAAAAATATCTCTCTTTTCTCCCTTTGGCTTTGAATGTTTATTTCACTTTTGTAAGCAGTTTATTTACTACATATTGTATTAAATATTCAGTTTTCTTCTTTATATAATTTCCATTGTGTACGTTATTATGTCTTATCATAGCTTCCGTAATACTAGTCATGTTTTATTCACCTGTGAAGTTTGGTATTGCGGTTTTGAGAAGGATCACATTTTGTGTTTCCTTAGCGCAGGTCATATCAGAATTTAAATTAGGGAATCCGTTAAGGATGACTTAAGCTGCTTACCTCGTCGGGAAGGGCATCCCAAGACGTAAGCTTTAGCGATATATTAATTAGTTTATACGAAATGTGTTATTTTTGTTTGTTTCAAGTTATTTTTTTAAGTAAAGTTTTGTTAGTTGTTAATTTAAGTTATAATTATAATACTGTACGCATTTTATTCTACAAGGTAAGCAAATAATTCATTCATTAAAGTACAAGACAAATTTCTACCTTACACCAAAATTGTTTATTATGCTCCCTCATCGCGTTAAAGCTTGCTCTCATAAAGATCTTAAGGAATTAAGAAATTTTCTTTTAGATCTAGAAAGTTTGATTTCTTTTACTACATAATGATATAGGCGTATTCAGTATGTAAAGTTTATGCTTCAATAATGTTGTTTCTGCTTTATTAGTAGAAATTATCTTGTAATACATTAGAATGTAAATACTAGGAAATGTGTATTTAGCAATGTGTGAGTCTACATTTCGTTATATAATATTATGTAAGAATTTATATATGTAACTGTTATATACTGTACACATATATATATATATATATATATATATATATATATATATATATATATATATATATATATATATATATATATATATATATATATATAATTATCAAGATGTTTATATACCTCAAGTACAGTGTGTATGTGTATATGTATATATATGTATATGTGTGTGTGTGTGTGTGTGTGTGTGTTTTTTGCGATGCCAAAAGGTTGAAAAAATCTTTTATAGACGACCTGGGGTAGGGTATCGTCACTACTCCAGAGTGTGGGACTCAAGTTAAGTTCAAACTCAAGTTAAGGTATATTGCTACCCACTAAAAAAACCACCAAAAGCATCCCTTTTCTGTAAACCTCCCTCACGGAACCGCCGCCAAGTATTACTTCGTGGGAAGGTGGACTGGCTGTCCGTCTATTCGTCTACAGCGTTGGTTCTCCTTTTTGCTCCTCAGCCATCTTCATGACCATTGCAGCGAACCCCGCAATGGCACTCCAGTTAGCCTCTGATGCCATCATTGTCGCAACCAGATGTAATGCTGCCACGCAGATATGTTTGCAGCTTCATACTGTCCTTGTCGAATCTTTTGACACAGGAAAAACACATGCTCCGCATCTTCCTAGAAGACTGAAGGGACAAGCCGAGTCTGTTTCCAGCCTGAAACGGAACAAGTAAGCTCGGAAGCATCCGTGCCCAGTGAGAATCTGTGTGAGATAGAAATCTACCTCCCCATGTTCCCTGTTGCACCAATCCTGGATGTTACCTATGAGTTGGTGTGTCCATCGTTCATTTGTTGATTCATCCCACCGTCGTTGCCAGGTACCCAGAGTCCGATTCCGCTCCTCTTTAATTGCCATTGTACGACTGTACCGCTGCTCAGCATTTCACTTGAGACAGTAGAGCCTCGTTCTTTCATCAGCCATCAGCTCCATGGGGGTTCGCCCGTCACTACGCATGCGGCGTCGTAGGAAACTGTTCGGTAACCACTCACAACACGCAACAACGCACAGCGGTACAAAGCACTAACCTTATACGCATAGCTCGCAACCGTCATAGCCTGGCATAGTACCCCAGCCTGGAGTTGGTGGCATGCCTGTCTTGGGCCTCCCAGATTCGGCATGAGTCTGCAAAGGGCTCCTGCCACGTTCGTTGGCCTTTTCACTAACTGCCTGGAGATGTTCCCTGAAGCAGAATCTTGCGTCAACCTACACACCAAGGTACCGAAGGGCTGGGACGGAACTTATCTGCATATTTTAAAGTGTAATCTGTATGTATGTATGTGTGTGTGTGTGTGTGTGTGTGTGTGTGTGTGTGTGTGTGTGTGTGTGTGTGTGTGTGTGTGTGTGTGTGTGTGTGTGTGTGTGTTTTATTGATCCTGTGATGATTATCTCCATTTTTGGGAAAACAAGTTATGTTTATTGTTTATGGTATAAAACTGTAGTTAAAATTTTCGTTTCCAATCTACATCTTGTTTATGAATTTATGAGGGCCGGTCGAATTCTTCCATTTTATTGTATCAGTTTTAAATGTATGTACTTCTGCAAATAAGTTTAGTAACATGAAGTTTTGTTATTTACTGTACTCTACTATCCTAAATATATCATGACATCGATGTAATTATATTGTTCCTATGCGTATTACAATCTTGTAAATAAGTAATATTTTCTTTTTTGTAGTTTTATTAGCTATGCACTCTGTTTAAGAATGTAGTTAAAGTCTATTGTTCTTCTTTAAATGGTATAATTCGTATTAAGAAATGATTAAAGTTTCATCATACTTCATATCGTTTTATTTTTTCCTTTTTTGCACTTTACTTTTCTGTTCATTTGAAACTGACGTTTTTAAATAAACGTATTTTATAAGGAGCAAACCATGTGCACACGCTAATGCCCTCTGTTTGAAGCTGAAGAGGTTTTCTTAATATGACGCATAAACCGAGAGACATACGCTAAAATTAAGGTAAGATAATAAAAAAAATAATATTTTCAAATTTTTTTAATGATTTTTGTTCAAAAAGTTTGTACAAAATCAGAAATGATGAAAACAAAATGGACTCAATTTATTGAAAGTGGCTGGACATATCTACGTGCAAAAAATCTTTACCGTCATTGCCATTAGTTTCATATTTTCGTTTTTTTTTTTTTTTTGTTGTTTAACATCCGACTATTGTACACTCTTAGGATAATGCAGACGATGGAATGATTTATAGCGTATGAAAATGCCAAGCCCTGGCCGGGAATCGAACCCGGTGAAAGCCCAGTACGCTATCACCTAGGCCACCGAGGCAGCTTCATATTTTCGCTGAAACAGTTTTAAGAAATAGCCTTTTAAACAAAATATTTACGATTGTCAGTTTTTTCGAATTAAATTATTGGAGGTTATTATTATTATTCATATTTGTAGTGTAAAATACGAATATTTTCACATAAAATTTTTGTTTATACATTTTTATTTTAGTTTGTTTTTTAATCGCTTCCATTTTTTTAGCGAGTCTAAAAGGAATTTCCTAGAATCTAGTCACTAATACGTTTTTCACATTGTCACTGATTTAAAAGAAACATTCCGTGTTTTGCCTTACGTTTAATCAAATTTATTCTCATAGTCATATAAGAAGTACCCGGTATTCCTATTAAAGTTTGTGGAATAAATCCACTTTGTGGCTGAGACGATGTTCCACTTTAAAAGAAGTTCCATTCAGAAGATGTTTAAACCTTTGCATCAGCCGAGTACTTGAGGCGAATCACAATATTTTAAATAAAGTTCAGGTATTGCTCGACTTTCAAACTCCGAGCCAAGATAAAGATAAAAAGATTTATTAAGCTTTAAACTTGTTTTTGATCACTGAAATTGCCTTAACGTAGCTTACTTGTTCCGCTTATTTATATTAATTTTAAATTATCAATGTCATGGTCGGCAATAGTTTTGTGGCAAGATGATTTCATTTTTGTGCATTATCAGTTTCCATTGGAAATTTAAGCTATTAGAGTTGACATCGTAGTAAAGCCCAGACCTGATCCTGATCCTCTCGATCACTCTTTGAGCGGTCGTTCTAATTTTCCTTCACGGATGAAAAATCCGTTCGCACAATTGTTTTTAGAGGAAACATTGTTCCTACGTTATAATCTTATGGAATTGTGGAATTGGTTAAACAGCTGCAAAAAACGATTATTATAAAATATTTAATTTTTCTTCATTTATGTAAAGGACTTAAGATGTCCATTATTACTTTAAAATATTTTGAACTTATTACTTAAAAATTTCACAGATAAATAGTAAGGAATAAGTGAAAAGCTTTCTTAGATATAATTTCTTGTGTCATAAATTTTTCTTATTTACATAATTTATTCTTATCACTTACACAAGCTTTAACGGATCCGGACTGCTGTCAATAAATATATTAATAGAATTTACAACGTGTAGGGTAAACCTGAATAGCTTAGTCAATCAAAGTGACTTTTGCAAAACAAATTTAATGACACTCTTACCGAGAGAGCTTTAATAGAGTCAGATTGTATGTAGCTTTTATTATTGGAGAATTTCCATTTGAAAATTAGTCATTGGAGAAGGCCATCATTGTAACTCTCCGACGTCTGTTCGTCAGTCTTCAGTGCTTAAAACAGTAATGCGGGAAAATATGAATTGAATATGAAATGTGTTTTATTAATTGTTTGAACAGAAACTAAGGAAAATTCAAACGGTTAAGAACATATATTTTCATTTTATAAATTCAGGAATGAAAAAATATAGAACCGAGATTATGATTTATAAAACAAAATATTGTTTGTTTTTTAAAAAATTCTAACATATTTTAATATTTTAGAAATATACAGTATTGTGGCAACCAAAATTTCTAAAATTGATATTTAACGTTATAATATTTATTATTACTTTTTATTGTGGATATTTGTTATAATTAGTATTTTGAAACTATTAGTTGGGGTCTTTTTTTGGTAAATTTTATTTTCCAGTATTCAAAGTATCAACGTGTTCAAAGATCTCATACGTGTTGGCATCCAGGATGACCGTGACTATCAACGTGTTCAAAGCTCTCATACGTGTTGGCATCCAAGATGACCGTGACTATCAACGTGTTCAAAGCTCTCATACGTGTTGGCATCCAGGATGACCGTGACTATCAACGTGTTCAAAGCTCTCATACGTGTTGGTATCCAGGATGACCGTGACTATCAACGTGTTCAAAACTCTCATACGTGTTGGTATCCAGGATGACCGTGACTATCAACGTGTTCAAAGCTCTCATACGTGTTGGCATCCAGGATGACCGTGACTATCAACGTGTTCAAAGCTCTCATACGTGTTGATATCAAGGATGACCGTGACTATCAACGTGTTCAAAGCTCTCATACGTGTTGGCATCCAGGATGACCGTGACTATCAACGTGTTCAAAGCTCTCATACGTGTTGGCATCCAGGATGACCGTGACTATCAACGTGTTCAAAGCTCTCATACGTGTTGGCATCCAGGATGACCGTGACTATCAACGTGTTCAAAGCTCTCGCCGTGTTGGTATCCAGGATGACCGTGACTATCAACGTGTTCAAAGCTCTCATATGTGTTGGCATCCAGGATGACCGTGACTATCAACGTGTTCAAAGCTCTCATACGTGTTGGCATCCAGGATGACCGTGACTATCAACGTGTTCAAAGCTCTCATATGTGTTGGCATCCAGGATGACCGTGACTATCAACGTGTTCAAAGCTCTCATACGTGTTGGCATCCAGGATGACCGTGACTATCAACGTGTTCAAAGCTCTCATATGTGTTGACATCCAAGATGACGGTGACTATCAACGTGTTCAAAGCACTCATACGTGTTGGTATCCAGGATGACCGTGACTATCAACGTGTTCAAAGCTCTCATATGTGTTGGCATCCAGGATGACCGTGACTATCAACGTGTACAAAGCTCTCATACGTGTTGGCATCCAGGATGACCATGACTATCAACGTGTTCAAAGCTCTCATACGTGTTGGCATCCAAGATGACGGTGACTATCAACGTGTTCAAAGCACTCATACGTGTTGGCATTAAGGATGACCGTGACTATCAACGTGTTCAAAGCTCTCATACGTGTTGGTATCCAGGATAACCGTGACTATCAACGTGTTCAAAGCTCTCATACGTGTTGTCATCCAGGATGACCGTGACATTTTTTTTATCCACGAGTAACATTTTTACAAAGTTACCTAATTAGCGAATTTTCATTGGAAAAAAGTAGTTACTGGAACTATCGTTACGGTAAGAGTATGGAGACGTTACATATGACTCGAGACGTTGAAATAAGGCAATACGTATCCAATATGTTCACTTCAGAATGTAGCATAAGTAACTGTTTTATTTCCGGGTGTTTATATTTATGTTTATGTAAATTTTCTTCTGGAGGTACTCGCATTAGCTAGAAAGATTTTTTTGTTGGTATTTTGTGTTGTTTTTTGTTTGTTTTTTTTTTTTTTTTGTTTAACGTCCGACTAGTGTACACACTTGGGCTAATGCAGACGATGGGATGATTTATAGCGAATGAAAATGCTAAGCCCTGGCGGGGAATCGAACCCGGGTCCTCGGGGTGAAAGCCTAGTACGCTATCAACTAAGCCACCAAGGCGGCTTTTTTTTTTTTTAAGACGAAATGCACATAGAGGCTACTATCGCCTCTCTAAATGTAAGTGTGAATGTAAAGTGTTAAAGTCGTAAGTGTAGTGTTGTAAGTGTAAGTATGTGTTAAGATTCGGGTACCGCAAGGGACGTCTAAATTCTATCAATAGGTGCCGCTAGTCTGCACCCCCCCCGGGGTAGCTAGAAACAAATTATGAAAAATCTTTTATAATTTTCTTTGTGAATACAATTTTTATTGATAATGTTACTTGAAGTAAGAAAATAATAACATTTTCCCAGTCAAGCCAAAATGAACATTTATATTTATTAATATATTAATTATTAATATATTAATATATATATATATATATATATATATATATATATATATATATATATATATATATTTAGCAACAAATTTCCAATTTTTCAGACAACATTTTGTTGCTCAAAAAACTTTAAACTTTGGCTCTATAGATTTTAAAATTTTGTTCAAGTGTAATCCATACGTATCCAAACAAAATCGAATCAACCGGTTGGTTTAGAAGGTATCGAAAGATCTGGAAATCGATCCATTTCTCTTAAACTGTTATAGGATTATCTCACATTTTGGTCATGTAAGAAATTTGAGGATTTTAAGTACCAATTACAGGTTTTATAAAATTATTAATTTATTTATAAAATTAAAATTAAAAAATTGTGGTTCGAAAAAAGTAAAATAAAATCTTTCAACCGCCTTATTGTTTCAATTTACTCTTGGACCGTACACTAAGTTTTGTTTAAAATTTAAAACACTGGCTTAAGTTATGGTACATGAGCAAAATTTTAGCAAAATCTGACGAATTGATTTTTATGAAATCAGGCTAATATTCCGTTGATATCAGGTTTTAAAACCGAATTGAATATAAGAAACTTTGTTTATTGTTTTGGGAACATTTCTGTATTAAAAGAGTAAGATAATTTTTTGTGGAACATTACAGGTCTTTTTGTATATTATATGTACAATTGTGAATAAAAGGAAGTATTGAAATTGTTCGTTTTATACTTTAAAATTACAGATAGTGGAAATTCATTTTACACCACCTTTATATTTAAACTAACCTAACTAACCTAACCTAACCTAAAAAAAGTGCTTTAACTGTTAACTACAAGCGCGCGTTGTCAAAAACGTTTGCCGAACAGAAATACTCGTGAACAAACATCGACAGTTTTGATTGAGAGCTCAACTGTCAATCAGCTGAACCAATAACTTTAACTCCTCAAGAACATGCAGCAATAAGAATAGTTTGTTATAATTGTGTAAGAGCCTTAGAGCGAAGGCTGGCGTCAAATTACTTTTCAAAACGCAACCTACTTTCAGCGTACAATGGAGGTAAAACTCGCATCATATCGAGTCACGATTGAGGCTTGACCCTTTGAGCCACTCTGTTGCGCATCACAGCATTTCAAATGCAGTACAGCAGAAAACCGGATTATGTTTATCAGTAATGCCCACACTAGCTTCGCTGTACAGCTAAATGGAGTCTGTGACGCTAGAAATGTTTTCGTACTTACCGGCTACAAAACTTAAAATGGTAATTATAAAACTTAAATCATTTTAAAGTTTATAAGTACAAACTTTATATTGCTGTTTATACGAGATAAAGTTTTTACAAACTGTTATATTGATTTAATTTCTCATAATCGTTTCATTTCATTTTTCATTTCTGAAAAAACTTAAGGCAATGAACCAAATTTTTAATTTTATACATTTACATTTTTTTCAATGTACGTATTTACGCCATGTAGACAATATTAGGACGATGAATCGTAAAAGGAAAAAAATAGACGCAGTAACTGCATTCTCGAACTTACATACGACCTTGAAATAAACGAGTCTAGAGACCAAGCAGCACATACGACACGCCCGCCCTACTGCTTAGTACACTATAAAGAATGTCTGATGATCGTAGATAAAAGATTATCCATTTGTCAGGTTTGTGTGTGCGCGCGCTTGCTTGTGCTTGCTTGTGTGTGTGTGTGTGTGTGTGTGTGTGTGTGTGTGTGTGTGTGTGTGTGTGTGTGTGTGTGTGTGTGTGTGTGTGTGTGTGTGTGTGTGTGTGTCAACATCGAGTTAAAACGAATTAACCGTTTTTTTGAAATTTTGCACTAAGAAACGGTTTCCCACTTCTTGTGGCCACTTTATAATTTTGCAATCAACGCCTTTGAAGTGAAAATTTCTTTATATGCGCCTGACATTTTCAGGTGAGGGGTGAAATCTAAAAGAAAACCTCACGCTATGAGTTAGAAAGTATATGAAGTTAACTTAAGCTTTAAGCAAGCTAACTCTTTTGAATGCATTTTTGCCATTATTGGCTCAGTGGTATGGTTTGTGTTTATGAAACTAAGAGACGTGACTTTAAAGCTCGATACTGCATTAACGTTTTTATATTTAATATTTATTTGTTTTTAAATTACGTATAAGAAAATGTTTGATAATAAAAGTTTAAGTTATAATTAACACCATTAAATTACACAATCAACTTATCTAGCACATTTGCACATTTTATTAAAATACGTTCATTAATAAATATTTAAATTATCAATGAACGACGTTATTACTACATGTCCAGCTAAGCCATCTCAATTACTATAGCATTCATTAACAGTTGGATATATTGTTCAATATTTATGTTTTGTATTCGTATAATATGTATATAAGTGTTTATTTTCTTTAATAACAATTGTGAAAAATTTAAGTTTAGCAAAAGATTAAATTAGATCAGTAATATATTTTTTAAGTTTTAATTTTTTTTACTTCCCTAACTGCCACATTTGTTTTATAGAAAGACCTATTAAATGCAGATTTTATCAACATTTTTATGAACGATTTTGATAAAAAATTTCTTAAATGTAATTCATAATTACCCAAATAAAACGTTTGGCTCCATATAGGCTAAAAAAACTTTCGAGAATTATAAAAAAAAACTAGCCTAATTCTACAAAATCGGTTCATTAGGTTTTGCTGAAATTTTGGTAATATCTGAAAATTTATAATTAAAACTATTGTAGAAAGTTTAAAATAGAAGAAATTTACGGTTTGGAAACAAATAAAAACATCTAAAATCAAACCCTGACCACTGAAGAGTTGCGTTTTTCCGATTTACTTTTAAACCGTTAATGACTTTAACGTTAAGTTTAATACACTGGCCGAAATGTGATTCTTCATGTACAACTAAAATTTGAAAAACGCCTGATAAACCGCTTTTACAGGTTTTCCTTAGTAGTTTCTGGGCCGTGTTTTTTTGGAATATTATTCAAAGTGATATATATTTTGTGTACTATTTTGTTGCACTATTAATTTTTTTATTTCGAATTTGGAATACTGAATTTAAATTATGTAAAGGTGATTTTGAGAAATCAAGCTTTTTAGATTTTCCTTTTTCAATTAGACTACACATCTTTTTTTAATAGCTCCTGAATCGATATTGTCGTTACAATAACGCTCTATACATTTTGTTCCTTTAAATACTAAATTTAGTAGATTCTTATAAAAATCGTAAAACTGTTTAATAAAATTTATATTTTTTATTGTATTTTTAAAATTTTTATTATTTTTAAAAAATAAAATCGTTTACTAAATTTTTATCTAACCGAAAAAATAAAATGTCGTACAACATTCGATTATTAATTATACGGTATTTACTTTCAACATATTTACCGAAATAATGAATACAATGTCGGAAAAACTAGTAAACATTTGTTCCTGATACATTACTGTTATACAGCTAACAGATAGCGTTCAGTCAGACAGTAAACTCGTTTAAGTAGAACACAGATGCAACTGAAAGGAAGGTTATTAAAAGTCAGATAGTAATTGTTGCAGAAGGAAATAAAATTAGTTCTCTGTTGATATATAATAACCATAATACTGTCAAAATGAAATAACTATGTTATATTTAACTGCCAGAAACAATGGAAGGAGAATACTACAATTTTGTCAGAACTTCAATATTTTTCAACTTAAGCAAAAGCAAAATAAAATTAAAACAAATTTAATATATATTGTAATATATTGTAAGTACGGTATAACGAACAGCACACGACGTTTAGTATCAATTGTATATGTAGAACAACACACGACGTTTGACATCAATTTTGTACGTGGGACAAGAAACAATGTTTGGCACCAATTGTGTTTATGGCACAACACACGACATTTGGCATCAGTTGTGTTTATGGAACAACACACGATGTTTGGTATCAATTCTTACGTAGAACAACACACGATGTTTGGTAACAATTGTGTATGTGGAACAATAAACGACGTTTGACATCAATTGTGTTACGGAACAACAAACGACGTTTGATATCAATTGTGTATGTGGAACAATAAACGACGTTTGACATCAATTGTGTTACGGAAGAACAAATGACGGTTGGTATCAATTGTGTATGTGGAACAATAAACGACGTTTGACATAAATTGCGTTATGGAACAACAAACGACGTTTGGTATCAATTGTGTATGTGGAACAATAAACATCGTTTGGTATCAATTGTGTATGTGGAACAATAAACATAGTTTGGTATCAATTGTGTATGTAGAACAACAAACGACATTTGGTATCAATTGTGTATATGAAACAACACACTTAATTCTGTCAAAACATTTGCTAAGGCTATCCAGGTTTGTTATCTTAGAATTAAATTTTCTTTTAAAACGTAAATGTTAATTTCAGACCAACTTTTACACTGAACAAAATCCCATAATTTTAAAAACAAAAATTCATTCGTTCTTACGATATCGGTAAATATTTACGCCTAATACCGACTTTGTTTCTTGTGACCCACTTGGTTTGTGTATCTTCCATTATTGTTTCGTAAATTTCATCAGATATCATATCAAAATAAAATACTTCTGATTATTATTGACTAAATTTTGACTAATTTGATATCTTCGCAGCAACTGAACAAGCAAAGCGGTTTTTTCAAACGTAAATAATTTTTTGTTATAATTAAAAAACGAAAATGAATGTTTTATAACAGTGAATGAACGAAGTTATTTACAACTATAAAAAGGTAATTTCAGTTCCAAAATCTTGAATTGATTGTAAATATATCAAATAGTGTTTTTTTGTTAGCAAGCTAATGTTACAGGTTCACCGATACTTGCAAGGGAGTAGAGGCACTGTTATTCCAATATGTCAGTTGTATAGTCTCTAATAATATTACTACTTGCTTTTGATGTTTAACTATGGAATACGCACAATAGAATTAATAGATCCGTATTATATATTTTTGTAACATTATATTTATTTTCCTGCAGAAATAAGGAAAGTGACTTTTTTTACGTACCCAAAACAGTGAACAAAGTTGGTTTTTTTATTTCGGCAAAGGATATTTTGATTAAATTTCATAGTTATATAGTCCCTATGTATTCAAAATGTATAATATTATGTAGGCCTATATTTTAAAACATCTAAAATGTATGTTTTATGTATAAAATGTATAAGTCATAATATAAAAAAAAATCTGTGTGAGTGTTAACGAAAAAGAAAATTGATTTAATTTCACAAAATTAAGTTATCAAATTTTATTTGGGGAATTTGAAATAAAAAAAATTTATAGTTCGGTATTAAATCAGAAATGTCGGATTTGAAACATTTACTTATATATGATCTAAATTTGGCTAAAATGACATAAATAAGTTTTAGGAAATTAAGCACTTTTTACTTTTTCTCTGCTTTAAGTTTTCGTTCACTTTAACCCATGTTTATGTAACTTAACTGAATGTGCAAAATGTTTGTGTAACGTTAATACAACACGTATTTATTTACTTTTTGTAAAACACGAAACGCTCAGATCTGGAAAAATTGTACTTTGCTCATTTTGGTAATTATAGGCCTACCATCAACGAAGCTTCAACGTTATCGTTACACCCTTGAATTTTGTATTCCGAAAACCAAACATTTATAAAAACCATTCTAAAACTAATTGAGTATTTCTGTATTTTACGACACTTGAACTATTAGTTCCACTTAAACGTTAACCAAAACGAAGTGAGTAGCTTTAGACCTTGCAACGTGCAATGCTTACAAACATGACTGCAGAAACCGCACACTGCAGAGAGCGGGGACATGTTGGGTGAATGTGATTAGAGATATGCACGTGAGTAGAATACTTATTTACTCTTAAACAATGATGCACAACAGTGGCATATCTGTATTACAATATAAAATGGTCTAAGCAATATAATCGAATAACCAAATAGGATATTCGTAAATATAACTCTTCCCTTAGTTTTGCTCCTATTTTTATTGGTGTAGTCAAATTTTAAAAGCAACTACTGTATATAAATTTGCAAAGTGAAATACAGAAAGTAAAACTTTAAAAACTATAAGTACCTTTATATCCTTTAGCGACAATCTAATAAAAGAATAAATGTTTGATAAAATATGGAATTTAAACAGTAACTATATATATATATATAT
Organism: Callitettix versicolor; assembly: GCA_022606455.1. Classification (NCBI taxonomy): domain Eukaryota; kingdom Metazoa; phylum Arthropoda; class Insecta; order Hemiptera; family Cercopidae; genus Callitettix; species Callitettix versicolor. The sequence goes on along the minus strand of CM040184.1, from coordinate 57,331,081 downwards.
ATAAATATATATATATTTTACACAAAACCGATCAACAAAAAACCTGAAAAATTTTTTAGGTTCCCACATCCAAAATAATTTCGGACTATATTTTAAAAAATAATCGAAATCTATAAACCATTGTTTGATAAATTCATATTTTTGTTTTTTGTTAAGTATTTTGAACAAAAATAATTCGTCAAATTTGTCGATTTTTATTATCGCTGATTAAAATGGCGAAATTATATTTTCAAAAGTGTAACATGAAAAAAATACACTTCGTAAGATTTTAATTTACTGCTATCTTCGAACTGACAAGAGAGCAAACAAGTTTGACACAAATCACGCTAAATTGTGAACACTAGAATGTTTGGAACATACATATCTGTAGCTATAGTATGACAATTGTTTAACAAATAAAAATATAACGTAAACTAGGTGTTATAGAAATAGGAATTTGTAGCTAAGATCGTAATGAGCAGTCGGGAAAAAACAATGCTACTTCAACAAAAGGGTTATCGCATGACGCAGGCAGGGTTATATCCTAATTTTCCTTAATGTAACAATATTACGTTACTTTAACAAGTACAAAAACACATTTTTTAACATATTCATAATATTTTTCTTTGCTAATTTCATTCTATACTTGATTTTATGGAAACGTGTCTCGTTTGCTTTTACAAACAAAATAAATATTATAATTATTAAAATGTTTGACATCAATTTTTATTATTTACAACCACTTATTCAAAAACTTTGGATAACATTATGAACTGTGGTAACAGGTCCATTTTTCAGATCGTTTTAAGGTACGATGACTTAAGGCAGGCCTACATTCCAAATGTAAAGACATTTTATCACTTTTATTTAGTCCTTAGCGAAGTTTACAAGCAAGCAGATAGACAACTTAGACTGCCAGATATCCAACTTCTTTTTTGACTCAGGTTCCTTGAAAAGATCACAATAATTTTCTCAATAATACATGGTAATTAAGATAATAGGTACACAATTTGTAGTATTTAGAATTATGTATTTTTTAGTACTTAATAGTGTCTAGTCGTACGTAGTACTTACTTAGTACTTGAAGTAATTCGTACTTCGTAGTATTTAGTCCTACGGAGTACTTAGTAGTTCGTAGTATTTAGTCTTTCGAAGTATTTAGTACTTTCTGGTATATAGTCCTTCGTAGTATTTACTTATTCGTAGTATTTAATCCTCTTTAGTATTTAGTCCTACGAAGTACTTAGTTTTTCGAAGTATTTAGTCCTTCGAAGTATCTAAATGTGAATCGAAGTATCGAAGTAAATGTGTCATTTAGTCCTTCGTAGTATTTACTTCTTCATAGTACTTAATTTTCTTTAGTATTTAGTCCTTCGAAGTATCTAGTACTTTCTGGTATATAGTCCTTCGTAGTATTTGCTTCTTCGTAGTATTTAATCCTCTTTAGTATTTAGTCCTTTGAAGTATCTAATACTTTCTGGTATATAGTCCTTCGTAGTACTTACTTCTTCGTAGTATTTAAACCTCTTGTAGTATTTAGTCCTTCGAAGTATCTAGTACTTTCTGGTATATAGTCCTTCGTAGTATTTGCTTCTTCGTAGTATTTAAACCTCTTGTAGTATTTAGTCCTACGAAGTACTTGGTAGTTCGTAGTATTTAGTCCTTCAAAGTATTTATTACGTTCTCGTATTTAGTATTTCTTATTATTTACTTCTTCGTAGTATTTAGAAATACTTCATAATACTTAGTATACTGTAATATTTTGAATTTTGTAGTATTTCGCGCTCCATAATATGCAATCGTACATTGATCAGGAAAAATACTTATTTTTTTCAAATTCGTTTACTATTTTATTTTAAATTTGTACACCTACTTGTTTTAGGAATCTTTATATATGCACCTTTATACACCTATTTTAATCATTTTATATATGATTAAAATTTGAGAAAAATCTCATGAGTCGATTAGGAGAAATTAGACCCTTATATTTTCTTTTTTGTTGTGTATAGTATATATATTTAAATGTCTTCAAATTTTTGATTAAACCTTCAACGGATTTTAAAGCCCATATTTTGTTTGCTAACGTAGAGACTGAAACAATGCAAAATAAAATATATTAAATTATATTTGAAATAATATAATTACTGTACAAAATTGTAAACGACATGAAGAAGACTGTAGTAAAAGAACTGAAAATATTACTTTCTGAGCTTTAAAAGTGTCTGGTTAGTAAGCGTTATACTATGCAGTTTGGCAGTGCTTACTTGATAACAGGAACTTTTTAATGAAGACGAGACTTGCTTCCGTAGCAAAAATAAATGCTAAGATATACACGCGTAAAACGGAAAATGTAAATTTTAATCCGCTCTGTAAATTTTATGTTTTTGTTGCAATGGAACTTGAAGCGCCTTTGATGTTTAATTTTAGGTCGGTGCAGCCGTGATCCTCTTAAGGAGGCGTAACAAAACTTACAAATGCTTCGTTTAGAACTTACAAATTTTATAATCCTTTTACGGTAAAATACATTTATGCTTTACTTCCTGACTATACAAAGTATATGTAGAGATTCAGCTTAAAAAGTGCTCATGAAATTTAGTTCAAATCTTAAACAAACAAAACCTGTATTTTTATAAAATGTAAAATTCTGTGCAGGATCTATCGCAAAATCCGGAAAAATGTAATCTTAAATTTGGTTTATTAGATTAAGAAAATATATAGTACTACATGCAAGTTTATAAATTAGTAATTTTAAGAAAATTGAAATGAAAGTAATTTATGCTTCAGAAAAAATGATAAAAGCAAATAAACTCTGATGACCATCGGTGTTTTTCAAAATTTGTATAATAATACTGAAATCGTAATAATTTAAAAAAAAAAATAAACCGCCGTTCAAAAAAATTACATTAACTGAAAAGTAAAAATATTTATTTGCATACCAAACGTAATTTTTTAAAATTTTAAATAAATACGAAAAAATGTTTGAAATCGTCGCCAAATCTTAGCTAAAATAAATACTGTAGATAATTAATCTTGCCGTATTTGTCATATACATAATTACACTTATATTTTAGAAGAATGCAATAATTTAATATTAATATTTACAATTATTAATTTAATTGTAATATTAAATTTTCTAATATAAATTTTTTTCAATTCCTTCAACACGGCACGACAAAAGTAACAAATGAAATATTGAATATATACAGCAAGCAAATAAATGGTGACCTTTGTTTCATGTCTATCCGCTACGTGGCGATTATCATAATGTGTGTGTGTATTTATGTCCCAAAAGTACGAATCAAGGTTGTAGGCTTATGTCCCAAAAGGTTGCTTGATTGTATTTTTTAATTGGATATATATAACAGGGTAACGTTTTTCTACATCCCTTATATATTTTTTTTGAAAATTTTTTTTTGTATTTATTAAAAAAAATACGTTTGGTATGCAACAATTATTTTTTATTTTTTAGTTAATGTAAATTTTTTTTGAACTCGGTTTATTATTTTTAAATTATTTTTTGTTTTTTAGTAATCACGTGAGATTTCTTTTATTTATTTATTAGTTTATTATTTTTAGTTTATAGTTTTTTTGATTGGATATTTCAAAATTTTTGTAAGGTAATTTTTTTTTCAAGTAGACAGAATCGAAAATTGAATGGAACCATCGGAGGATTATTCTCTTTCATTTATAAAAAGATTCATTCAAATCGACATAGTAGTTTTAGAATAATCGCTGGATAAACATTAAAAAACACAGGCACAGGTCGAATTGAGAACCTCCTCCTTTCTTGAAGTCGGTAAAAAGTGGCAATGCCTACTAAAATTCATAATCAAAATTCTAATATTTTTCTACTTTTTTACGCAGTATGCAATCAATTTTAACTTTTTTTTATTTGAAATTTTTTACTATTTGTTATACGATTACTCGTGTATGACTGGATATCTCAAAATCAAACCAATCATGTTTCCAAAACTTTTTTTTGGGTTAGCTGCACCTATTAAGAGGGTTTAGACGTCCCTCAGGTACCCGAGTCTAACACACACTTCACACACTTACACTTACAACACTACATTTAGGACTTTAACACTTTACTTTCACACTTACACTTAGGGAGGCGATAATAGCCTCAATGTGCTTTTTGCCTTAAAATCCAAAAAAAAAAAAAAAATAAAACCATTTAAACATTTAAAATAAAAACAATCCCAAAAGAGTAAACTTTTATAAAAAAACGTAAAAATTAATTTTTTCTACTATCGTTTCATTTCCTATCGAATGGGAAACTGTCTAATTATCGAACTATTTGACAGTTCGACAACATCGATAACACAACTCAGTGTTCCTGTTAACGGTTCGATAACAATAAAACAGTGTCTGTTATGTAGGCGCACATCTTATGCCGCTTGAGAGCAGCTTAATCTGAAACGAAAACTTGTCAGCAATGAATACTAAGGTAGCAGCTGTAATATAGAACTAAAGCAATTAACAAAGTAAACATTTTAATCCATGGATTAGTGGTTCTTTAGTTTGTTTTTTCGTTGTGTTAGTAAGGGCTAATTTATTAGGAAATTTTATTTATTTCATTATTTCACGTAACAACTTTATCAACACTGAAATACATTTTCCAAATTGTGTATTGCCTACTTTTGTTTTAAACTACAAGTTGTGTGGTTAACTTTGCGACTACTCATCAATGGTATAGGGAGACAGGAAGTTTAAAACCTTAAAAGCTAGATAAATCCTGACAACTACGTTTGATACCAACATTTGAAAATGTTTGCTTGTTCCATGCTTAAATTATCATTTACTGCATTCTGTATGTTACTCACCAAAAAAACTAAAATATAATTATAAAAACATTTCTGTTATTGAACAAAAAATAAAAATCATTTATCATGTTTTCTCTTCCGTTTTAGTTTATTTACGACAATTTGTTCGAAAACACGACAAATTAACAGCTAGTTTTTAACAGCATAACCTGAAACGTATTATAGCCTATCATCTGTTCAATGAAATCAGCTAATCTTTACGAATTAATATTAAACAATTGATCTTTTACTATTACATATTTATCAACATTAAATTTAAATTCATTTCATATATTTACATCGGTCAAACATCTACGGAATTTCCGTAGTGTAGTGGTCATCACGTGCGCCTTACACGCGCATGGTTCCCGATTCGATCCCGGGCGGGAACCCAAGAAATTCTAATTATAATTAAGATAATATGAGACTTGCAAAATGTACTACCAATATAAATTTCTGCACTCGCATCACGCAAAGTCCAACAACTCTACCAGCCCTGAAAAATGGTACTTGTTAAAACAAGCCTGGTTTTAAATTGTTATCATTAAGTTTAATCATAATTATATTTAGAACTTCAACAATGTTTTGATATTAAATATATATTTAGGCTTTATTATTTTACCCCGCAGGGAGTGCAGACTAGCTGCACCTATTGAAGAGGATTTAGATGTCCCTCGCGATACCCGAGTCTAACACACATTTACACTTGCAACACTACACTTACGACTTTAACACTTTACACTCACACTTATATTTATGTAGACTATATTAGCCTCAATGTGCTTTCTGCCTTAAAATAGCAACAACTTAAATATTATTTTCGCACATAATCAGCTGTTTTAAAACTAGCAAAATATCCTTTGTAGTGAGTCTGGACTAATATTTTAGCATTAGAATAAACATATCATCATGTTTGATAATACTGTTCCGTTTTTATACATCTGATTACTTCGAAACGAAAGTCGTTTTTAGAAAGTTTTATAAACCTCTCAATTTTAATGTTAATTTAAACATTTTAGACGATTGCCATTTTAGAAGTCAATGAAATAATTTTTCATTATTATTTTCCTAATATCGACTTTCCAACTTAAACATGTGTATGCAATTTTATTTGTTTATTCTAAACTGTTATTTTAAGCATTTTAGGACATAGGCTATTTTTTCATTAGTTTTGCAAGTACAATCTATTCCGAACACCCTGTTTATATCCTTATCTTTAACGCTGATCCCTTGTCCTCATTATTCTAACTGGTATAAAGTATAGGCTATAAATATGCTCATTTAAAGGCCCCGGGTTTGAGTCTTACCATGATGGTCAATGAAAATTCGCTAAAAATTCACAAATAATGTTTTATTTGTATTGGCCTATAAATGACAAGGATTTTTAAAAAAGATATGTACTTACAGAATAAGCGTCTAATTTGAAACAATAATTCTCCCCTGCTACTGATTGATTCTGTCAACTAACTTCGGTTCAGCAGATAATATCGTTGAATAAAAGTTTTCAGTGCACAATGGAAAACCATTATGTCTATAAGTTTAATGGAAAATAGCGTTTGTCTTTTATTGAGAAGTGTACTTACGGATCATCTTGGCTACTTTAAAAAGTATTAAGTTTATAAAATGTTTGTTTTTACTTCTGATTCTGTTTAACCATTTTATTGGAAAAGTTGAGACCGTGAAATGACAATCGTGCTTTAACTAAATGAAAGTTCTGAAGGGAGATAACTTCCTTTAATTACTGCTGGAAGTCGACTTTACTGAAGTGTTCGGTGACACGTGAAGTTCGGAATTGTATTGGAAAAAGTTATGTGGTTCAACATTATCAGAAATTGTATTTTCTTTCTTCATGAAGCGGTCAAATTTACGATAGGTCTTGCCGTTCAGCCAGTATTACAGGAAATGACCAATAACTACACCCGTCATCGTTAAATCAAAGGTCGCCATCTTGAAACGAAAGTGAGTGAGAAAAGTCTACACATAAGTCACTAGAAATTTATACAAGATACCTTTGTAACAAATTTGAAAACAATCAGCAAATGCGTTTGAACAGAATTGCGTAACAAGTAAGTAAATTAAAAACAAACAAACAAACAAACCAAATGTTGGGCGGTCGGATTGAAACAAAATTCTCACTTCGATCAAAAACATTTGTGTTATTAATACTTATTTTGTTAATATTGTAACACACGGATTGTCGAAATTTATGATTTCTATTATTTTTTGACACATCTGACAATATATATATATATATATATATATATATATATATATATATATATATATATACATACACACTGTATATTTACTTGCTTCTACCTTTGAAAAGTGATCTTTAGGTACGCTCATTTCAAGGCTTTGGCTCTGGGTCTTACCATGATGGCTCCTCCAATAGTTCATTTTGCAATTGAGCAAATGTGAAATGTAAATTTACTAACAAGGAAAGCTTTTTTCAAAAAAAGTTTAAAACAAAACTTATACGGAAAAGAATAAATAGTTTATTTTAAAGCACTTGTTGACGTGAAAGAAACATTGTTTTGTAGTTAGGTTAGAGTTCTGAAGCTTAGAGCTGATACCTGCCTGCTCTTTGTTTACATAACTCAGTGTTTCACTTATAGTACTTAGTTGCTGCAAAGGTTTTCTTAAGAATTCTTGTTTATAACTTCTTCACTTAACGTCACACGTATCAGACTCTAAGGGGATTTATTCAACAAACATTACTACGAATGAATGAGGGCTACTATTATACTGCTGCCTTTGTAGGACTACTTTGGCCTCTTCCTACATTTCTGAAATGCTCAGTCACGCCTTCTCCAGCCCTAGTAGTCTCTTCATAACTTCTAGGATTTGGATGAAATTCAAAGAGGGCAGCTCCTCCACTATGTAAATTGATGACTTCTCAATTTCTCATTAAAATAAGAAATTGTTTGCAGATGCATGCTTTGCTAATTACCTTTCAATTTTTCTTTCTCCTGACCCTTATTATGGAAGTTTTTCTTTAACTGGCCAACCTTTTTCTTGCGCGGCGAAGTTCCATTCATTCAATTTCAGATTCATACTTACTGGAACACCCACAAGTAGCTAAGGAAGTAAAGTACGCCCTACAGAGCCCTGCAAGCATAGGTAAAACACTGGGAGGTTGTCTGGTCTTCCAGGGTTCCGTTTGATATACAATTAGACTGGCGTCATTCACACCATAAGCACTGGTCGTTTTACACTTTGGAGGTAGCCAAGTTAGGTAGAGCAGTGAATGAGTGTCTTGAGTAGATGAGTTAGAGTAGTATGAGCTATAGGTACGGTGGGATTGCAAAGCTCATCAGCTGCTGACTTCAGTTGCCTCCACAGGAAAACTTCATCAGGAGTTGGCACCTTTGTTTGAGTAGGCACACACACACACACACACACACACACACACACACACACACATATATATATATATATATATGCGAATATAATAAGTTATATAGTGTAATTTAGGTTAAGACAATGGGCAATGTCAACGAACGATATATAATCCTGCAGATGTTCATTTCTTAGAATAGCTATATCAACTTTTACTCATTTGCATTGTAACAAAGAGTCACATTTGCATGGTTAAGTTAGTTGAATCTGATCCAGTGTGTGAACAACACTGTACAACATATTACCTCTAGGCATAAGAGTTATACCTATTTATTATAATTATTATAATAAACGGTTTTGTAAAATTCAAGTTTGAGTTTTTTAAAAACCAATTGGTCGGAACCAACGACGTAACTGGCACAGTCGGTAGGACACATCGGGAAAATTAGCGCATATAATTTTTCTTCAGTTTCAACTGATTAACCGAAGTGTCGAACAAAAGACCAACAGTTTAATTTAATAAGCGTATATTATTAAATTGAACACAACCAACTGGCAAAGTGAATATTTGCAACCGTAGAGTGAACATCTACATCCGAAGTGAAGTGAAATAATTGTGTAAAAGTTCAGTGCATCGCGCAATGAGCATAGAGTTTTGGATTTGTAAGTAATACAAAGAAGAATAACCTTTGTGAATCTGTAGTTATTTATAACGTTTTAACTTTAAGTAATAATTAAATTAAAAAATTTGCAATGGCAACTCCTGTTTTAAAGAAGGAATATCTAGATATGATTCCGGAATATTCCGGAGAACCTACAATGTTAAGTAGATTCATATCAATTTGTGACAAAATTGTTGCTAAATTTTATGTAGCTGGTAATCCCGAAGACTTTCAAAATGAATATTTGATGTCAACGATTTTAGCTAAGTTCTAATTTAGAATTAGTTCGATTTTAGAATTAGTTGTAAGTTCTAATAGCTATGCTTGGTTAGATGTAAGGAAAACACTTTTATCTTGTTATTCAGACAAAAGAGATTGATTTACATTAAATCTCGAAATGGCTGAACTAAAACAAGAAGTTAATGAGTCACCATTTAAATTCCATGACCGAATCCAAAAATTATTAAACCTGAAAGTAGCATATTTTGTAAATAAATAAGTAGGTAACCATTTGGTATTATGCGAGTACGTTCAAAAACTAGCGTTACGAGTTTTATTAAGAGGGCTACAGGAACCATTAGGTTCTCTTATGAGAACGAAAAATCCCACAACTTTGGGTGAGGCACTTAACATGTTAACGAACGATTTTTAATTTAAAAGTAATAAAATGTTTTCACAACAAAACAAGCATATAGTTGTTCCTAAAAGTCAAAATAATTTTGTACCCAGACCGACATATGTTGAACAACCAAAGTTTAACCAAACTCCTAGACAAACATACCAACAACCTAATCCTTTTTATAAACCGCCCTTTGCTAACTACGGTCAACAACAGCGAAGTCCGTTTATGAACAATAGAAATCAAAAACCTAATGTATTACCCCAAAACAAAACATATACACCTACTCCTATGAGTATTTCTACTAGACAAACACATGGGCAAAATTCTAAACTTTTTCAAATGACAGGACAAAACACTGAAACGAGCGATAACAGCGTTGAACAGACAATACCAAATCTAGATATGTTTGTAACAGACGAGAATTTGGAAGACAATGTTTTGACTACAACCACACTGACGAAGACTGTGAAGATAACCACTTGACCTCACAATCCGAAAAGAATAATTTTTTAGAGATGACCAACTCAGGAACCGATTTTCGATAATGAATCTGAGGAGTGATAACAATCAGTTACCTTTTATATACGATCCGAATACTAACTTTAAAATATTAATCGACACAGGTAGTACACGATCTTTTATAAGAAAATCATTAGGCCTAGAATGTTTTAAAACAAGTATAATTAAAGAACCCTTTGAAGTAACAACTGCACATGGCGTTTCAAGAGAAAACTTTAGTTGTGAACTACCTTTGTTATTTAAAAAGGCAATAAAAATATTACCTGTTTGACTTCCATAAACAATTTGATATATTGATAGGTTTGGATAACATTAAAGATTTGGGAATAAATTTGGATTTTATAAATAATAATCTAACCTTGTGTGGTAAGAAGATCCCTATTAATTATTTTAACACGGAAGAAGACGTATCACAAAAAAGAACAGACTCTGTTAAACAACAAATTTAAAGTTACATAGTACAAGCTAGAGCCAGTCAAATTATGGAAATTTCGGTAAATAATATAAATAACGGTGAAGGAGTGTTAGCATATAAACAAATAAATGGGTTAGAAATTTCTCAATGTTTAGTAACAGTACGTAACGGCGAAGCTCTTTGTCCTATTACTAACAACACAACAAGAAATATTAAAGTGACTATAAATGAAAGATTTAAATTAAAACCCCTAAGTAATTACAATATTTATGAACCAAAAACATTAGACAATAGAATTAATTATAATATGACTGATATGGTCGAAAAAATATTTTTTATTTGTCAAAAATTAGAATAGAACACATGAATTAGGAAGAAAGAATTGCCATTACTAAATTAGTACAAAAGTATGCAGATATTTTTCATCTTGACGGAAATAACTTGACCTTCACTAATCAAATAAAACATATAATTCGAACCACAGACGAAGATCCCGTATATTCTAAAAACTACAGTTATCCAGAAATTTATAAAAACGAAGTTAACAAACAAATTGATGATATGTTGAATCAGGGAATTATTCAACCTTCTCAATCCCCATGGAACTCTCCAGTTTGGATTGTACCCAAAAAGCAGGACTCCTCCGGTAAACAAAAATGTCGACTAGTAATAGACTTCAGAGGCCTAAACTCAAAAACAATTGATGACAGATTTCCTTTACCAAACATAACAGATATTTTAGACAAATTAGGATGATCTCAATATTTCTCGACATTGGACTTAGCTTCAGGATTTAACCAAGTGGAAATGGACCCAGACAGCATAGAAAGACAGCATTTTCGACAGAAACCGGACATTACGAATTCTTAAGAATGCCTTTTGGTCTAAAAAACAGTCCTCCCACATTTCAGAGAATTATGAACAATGTTTTAAGGGAAATTCAAATGAAACATGCTTAGTATATTTAGATGATGTCATAATTTATTCGACCAGTCTCCAAGAACACAAACAAAGACTTAGGGAAGTTTTTGACAGATTAAGGAAAGCAAATTTTAAAATTCAGTTAGACAAAACCGAATTTCTTAGAAAAGAAGTAGCGTATTAAGTCACCTAGTAACAGCAGAAGGTGTCAAACCAAATCCAGATAAAGTGAAAGCAATTAAAAACTACCCAAATCCAAAAACCACCAAACAAATTAAAGGAGTTTTAGGTCTATTGGGATATTATAGGAAATTTATTAAAAATTTTGCTGGAATTAATAAACCTTTTGCAAACTGTTTGAAAAAAGGTGCAACAATTAAAATAGACGATCCAAATTATATAAATTGTTTTGAAACGTGCAAGAATATATTATCTAATAAACCTTTATTGCATATCGAGATTTTGAAAAGGATTTTAATTTAACTACGGTTGCTAGTAATTTTGCGATCGGAGCAGTGCTTAGCCAAAATAAAAACGGAGCTGATTTACCTATAGCCTATGCGAGTCGAACATTAAGTGATAGCGAAGTCGACTCTATTCGGCAATGGAAAAGGAATTACTTGCTATAGTATGGACAACTATTTATTTCCAACCCTATATCTACGGAAGAAAATTCAAAATTTATTCGGACCAAAAACCTTTACAATGGTTTTTTTCAGTCAAAGAACCAAATTCTAAAATCCTTCGGTGGAGACTTAAATTAGAAGAATGCGATTACCAAATAGTGTATAAAAAGGGTAAGTTAAATCAAAACGCTGACGCACTTTCTAGAATGCAACTAAACGTTAGCGATACCAGTCCAGTGAACACAGGATCAACGACCGATCAAAACATTCCGCAAACAGTAGCAGAATCAGTAAATTTATATTTTCCGGAATTAGACGAATGACTTCCAGAAGTAGACGATGCTCAATCGATGTTAGCTAACATAGACGAAACGGAAGATATCTTAGTCGACTTGGCATCAGCAGAAGATAACGCAGAAGATTACGACTAAACGTTACATTCAAATTATGAAGATAACACAGTGATTGAAAAGCCAATGTTTGATGAATCCGTTAATTTTGGAAAAAAAAACAGATCATAATATCTCTTGTAAACTATAACCCCAAAAGTTTTAAAAGTCAAAAATAAAAAATTATTTAATTTTAAAAGTCAAAATACAAAAATTATTTAACAGTAAAACAAGATTTATTGTAGAGATATCTAAAAATAATTTCGTAAATGATGCTGTAAATTTTGTAAAACAATATTTAATACCAAATATAAAATATATTATATACTTTGAAATCGAAATACTTTGAAAAATTTGCAACTTGCATAGCCAGACATTTTAAAAATTGGCAACTATGGTTAATTAAATGTACCACAAAATTTGTAGACATAATCGATGAAGAAGAGGTTCAGGAAATCATAAAAAATTATCACGTAGGGAAAACCAACCATCGTGGAATTCAGGAAACATACGAACAAATAAGAAGAAGATACTATTGGCCAAATATAAAAAATCATATTCAAAATTTTATAAACAACTGTGACATCTGCTTAAAAACAAAGTACGAGAGGATACCCTTAAAGCTAGAAATGAATTTAACATCAACAGCTACCAGACCACTACAAATAATGCACATGAACAGTATTACACTTGATAAGCAAAAGTTTTTAAGTATTGTTGATAGCTTCACTAGATATGCGCAGGTGTATTGTATTGCAGGTGCACAGGCTGTCGAAATAGTCAGCAAACTGTTAGATTTCTTTTCATCATGGTATACCAGAAGTTATAGTAGCAGACAACGGCGTGGAATTTAATAACAGGTTAGTGAAAGAAATGATGGATTTACATAAAATAAAAATTCATTTCATAAGCACACAACATCCACCATCAAATGGGATGGGAGAAAGATTACATTCTACACTAATAGAACATATAAGATTATTAAACAACCAATCTAAATTTAAAAATGAAACAGTTGAAAATAAAGTAAAATATGCAATAATCGCCTACAACAACAGTATACATTCTGTAACGAAATTAACTCCGTTTAAAACTTTAAATGGACACATAAATTACAATTCACTTTTAGATATTGACGTTGAGAGACAAGTTATGAATGATTACATTACCACCCGCAAAGAGACATAAAAGTTGTATGAACGTATTAGAGAACATGAACAGGATAGGTGTGTACCATGGAGAAACCGTGTGTAGATTATGCAGGAAGGAGGAGGAAACTGCAGGTCACATAATTTATGACTGTAAAGCTCTTGCTAGTAGGAGGCTAGGGGTTTCTGGTTTCCAAGATCCTAGGGATCTTCAGCAGTGTGAGCTAGTCAGTTGGGTGTTGGAACTTATTAGGGGCACCAATCTGCTGAACTAGGTATTTTTAGGGGTAAGTTGCACAATAGCTCAGTCGATCGTAGTGCCTGGGGTTGAACTATCCCTTCCTCTAGAATATAATATAATCTAATCTATTAGAGAAACAAACCTAAATACAAAGGAAAATATTTTAACTTAAAGGAATGTCAATAGACAATTAGTACCCGAAATTCCATCCATGTTTATGTCAAAACTGTACAGAAACAAAATAAAACTAAAAAAAATATAATAAAGAAGAAGTTACTTCAGTAAACCCAGAATTAAAAACTGCGAAAATTAAAGGGAGACACCCTAACACCAAACAAAAAAATCCATCTATCAAAAATTAAAATACCAAGGAAAATCAGTAAAATTCCAAAATCTAATGATCCTTTTATAAATCCTGTTCCAGGTCCCTCCTCTTCCTCCAGGGAGTCACCACGGGAGCAGCCGAAATAAAGGAGATCACGCAAAATGCAGGCGTGATTCCGATTGATCTAGGCTTAGCAAAACTTAAATTATCATATCACACATTTGTACATTATTTTACTTTAGAAGAAATTTTAACTCAATTAAATAATCTCGAATTTTACTATAAAGACGTAATGAATTATTTTAATGTGAATTGTGCTAAATGTTTAGCAAATATAAATGGAGTTATTGAATTTGTAACAGATAATAGTAGTAAGGTTAGAGATATTGTCAACTATTTTAGATTTATTAATCATACAAGAGATGTAATTAAAGATAAGCTAGAGATTATTTATGTAGAAAATAAAGTTAATGTTAGGAAAACTAGAGGCATTATTGATGGGTTATAATCAATACTAAAAACCATTACTGGAAACATAGATGCCTATGATGGCCAAAAATATGATAAATTGCTAGAAGAAGTAAAAACTAATTAGTTTGACATGGAAAAGCAAATTTCATTTCAATATTCAGTTAGTACAAATATTATTGTAGAATTTAATAAGACAGTAAATGTAATTGGAGAAAATTTTAAGGAACTAAGTGACAAATTACTAATTGTAAATAAAAACTTGAATAATTTTGTAGAATTGGAAAAATTCCGAGATATTCTTAATCAATTACAAATTTTGTTTAGTATGTTGTTAAGTTTAGTACAAGATATAGAGGGTAGTCTAACCTTTTGTAAACTAGGTATACTTCACCCAAGTATAATTTCCACAAAAGAATTGTTCAATGAAATACAAAAAAATCATCAGTTCTATAATAATAAATTACCATTAGAGCCAAAAATAGAAAATATGTGGGAATTTGAAAGTGTAATAGACGTAAGTTGTAAAATTAGAGCTAAAGAAATAGTATATTTGCTGAAATTGCCTATTGTAGATGAAACAGACTATAATATTTATAAATTGTTATCTGTACCAACCAAATATGAATCAAGATATATAACTGTAATTTCTAGAGTTAAATATATGTTAATGTCTAAATCTAAGTTAAGGTTAAACTCTTAGGTTTAAACAGTAATTGTAAGAATAAAATTCATTCAAAATCTCTATGCTCATTGGAACAAATAACTAATCATAATCTTGATTGCGAAACATCTATAATACAATCCGGCAAGACGGACAGCTGCAAATATTCTGCATTGGAGATTCCTGAAGATTTAATAATATGGTTTCCTGAAATGAACCAATATTTGGCAATTTTACCTCAAAAGGAAACTACAGCAACTACACTTCGAGGGATTTACTTAATCAGTCCCAACAATGATTCAATTCTTTATCAAGATAAACAATTGTATCATTTATCAGAAACAAAAGTTGGTCATCCACGATTCCTAAATGCCTCTGGATTACATCTTGAAGTCAGTCAACGACTGGAATTCTCCATTAATCTAAAGAAATTGGACATAGAAAAAATTAATTTAAACGCTATATCAAAAATTCAACAACATTTAGTTATTACAACAAAAATCAGCATCTGGACCATCATCATATTCGGAAGCCTTCTCCTGGGGATTATTTATATTGTGTTTAAAAGATTTTCGGAAAAAGACCAACGTCAACCCAGCACTCGAAGTTTTATTTAGGGATGGAGGACATTTATATAGTGTAAGACAATGGGCAATGTCAACGAACGATATATAATTCTGCACATGTTCATTTCTTAGAATAGCTATATCAGCTTTTTATCATTGCATTGTAACAAAGCTTTTGTTAAGTTAGTTAAGTCTGATCCAGTGTGTGAACAACACTGTACAACAGGTTACCTCTAGGAATAAGAGTTATACCTATTTATTATCATTATTATAATAATCGGTTTTGTAAAATTCAAGTTTGAGTTTTTCAAAAACCAATCGGTCGGAACCAACGACATAACTTATATAAACAGTGTTTGCATTGTATAAAGTATATGGCGGTCAGGGTTTATATTGTTTTATCTCAGAAAAATACATTTTCATATTTCGAATTTGTTACATCTCTTAATTTATATATATATATATATATATATATATATATATATATATATATATATATATATATATATATACACACACACACACACACACACACACACACACACACACACACACACACACACACACACACACACACACACACACACACACACACACACACACACACACACACACACACACACACACACACACACACACACACACACACACACACACACACACACACACACACACACACACACATATATATATATATATATATATATATATATATATATATATATATATATATATGTATATTAATTTGCATGTTTAAGCACTAGAATTTGACAGCAAGAGGCAAACATTTCTTCACGTAGCCGCTGGGTGCAACACCCGACAATTTTAATTGTAGCTTGTAGCTTCATTCAATGTAGCTTTATTATTGAAGCACCACGTAAATAGAAATAATTAAACAATACTTTAAAATATAGGCATAACTAATCCCTTTTACCAAGGAAGGTATACCATTAAATGTATACAAGGAAGAAAGAAAAATATACTATGGACTGGAGTTGCGTTTCTAACAGTGCATTTTATATGTAAAATCCTTAATGTAATCGTCTTTCTTCTGCTAGGAATGTTACTTTGTTGAGTACATACAACTCTCTTTCCTAGCTTCAGATATATTTGTTAATGCATTTCTGAATTTCAACAACTTTTTGTTGACCTACTCCCTTACATCTAGGTTCTTTTTTGTATCATCTTAACCCCTTCTCTCCTTACTTCTACTGCCTAGTCTGGTTTCTATTTATTGAAATGCTTGCTTCTGATTGGTCCTCTCAACGCTTTCTGTTTACACTCTACTTAATCCTTAAACATTTTTATGCTTTCAAAAATAACATCTGGTCTTATAAAAAAAATTGGAATGGTGACTAATAGAAATAACGGTAAACATTGAAGAGAAAGATAAATTTATTAAAATTGGGGCTTTTAAAATGCAAAGCAAGGTATGGACGAAAATCTAAAAAAAAATTTACGAATATATATGATCATTTAAAGATGAAAAAACTACTCAAATTAGGCTGCAAATTTGATTACAGAAGGATATACACAAGAAGATATAAAAAGTTCAATAAAACATACTTCATTATAAAGATAAAGGAAGGTGGTTAAATATTTCAGAAAATTTAGAAATATGTTAAAATTAAAGTGAGACAAGATATTGCACGAGCAAGTAAATTCAAAAGCAGAAATTTTACAAGTAATTTGAGGACGTATTTATTTGATGCATTTTACACATTTGGCAATTTAAATTAATCAATTAAAAAGTAGATTAGAACATCTAGATTTACCAGGAAACAGTGTTGCCAATGTCACTTGGAGCAGGAAGTGAAGTTACTTTGAAGTGTGACACGAGCCGAGGCTCGAACTTTACTCATTTCCGTTTCACAAGAAACACTTCTCCACTTCTTGCCAAATATTTTACGAGAAAACTTCCCAGGTTTTGGTTATTCTATGTTATGCGTGTATAATGAGGCCATTAGAATAAAAACAATCACACAGTTTCTCTATTTAAACAAAAAATAAATCATATAAAACAATACATACATTTTCGCATATTAAATTATTTTTGTAAAAAAAAACAGTTAGAAAATTTTTCCGCGAAAAGCTGGGAAATCTGTCAAACTTTTTATCACGTTTTATCAGTTTTTCTTTAAATATTCATCTGATATGAGTAATTGAAACTGACGTCAGTGTATCAACCTTGAATGAGAAGAATTTTTAGGAGATTTTGAGATCGATTTGAAATCAAAAAATCGATAGCGGGCACTTTTACCCCTAAACCGTCAATTTCTTTTATATGCAATTTTCTATACTGGCTTCAGTTATGTGTCTTTATATATAACCAAAGTAAAAGAAGAACAATTTAGTAATCAATTAAATGAAGTGCATAGGATTATTGGAAGAATATATAATAGTCAATATATAATAAATATCTACTCTATAAGTAGACCCGAGTATTAAATCCTATTTGGATGTATGATATTCAGTTTTGGGACTGTATAAAGAAATCAAACATAAAAATTACATAGACCTTTAACAATGCAACCGCTCTAATCTACCGGATACAAACTCACCAATTGTACAAATTATTGACTTCACTGTGCAAATTATCAAAACTATGTTAAATGTAGGGCAGAATTATTGTAGGATACTAAAATTACAGGCCGAAAGTAGAGGGGCAATTTTTGACTGCTCTTTATGTGATATGAATAAGTGTTACATTTCATGGCAAGGTGTCTAATTTTGCAAATTTTTAGAAAACGCTTAAAAAATAAAAAATAAATAAAAATAAAACAAAATTTTTAATAAAAGAATTTAATGGATATTGAAATAAAAGGGTTTGGGTTTGCTTGGCTCGGTATGTTTTAGCAGGCATGGCTGTATAGATACGATTTAAGAAATGAAATTTGTTATTAATAATGGTTACAATATTTGTTTTTAATGGTTTTTGGTGTAACTTAGTTGTGTATAAAATATCAACCTAAAATTATAAAAATATAATTTATTTTGAAAAAGAATGGATATTGATATATTTAGAATGCAAGTATGCGTACTTTTACAAAACTGACAAGTGGTCTATGTGACTGTTGGCCTTAAAATGCCTAGAGAATTATGTATGCAATTTTTTGTGATAAATAAAGCTTTGATATTATTATTATGTATTATTACAGATATTACTATTATTATTATTATTATTATTATTATTATTATGCATTATTACAGATTTTCCAAAACGAGATAATGAGAACAATAATAAATTCTCCTTGGTGTATTAGGCTAGGCTGAGCGGAGCAGAGCTGAATGTAATCAAGATGAACGGCAACTGAAAGCGGAGTTCAGTCAGTTTAATGAACTCGTTTGTATCCCTTGAATTTAAATATTTAGGTCTACTGTAATGGATCCTAAAAAACTACTATGTTTAAAAAACCGTAACCACGGCAACGGAAACGGAGGTAATAACAAAAAATAAGTTTGAGTCTTGGTCCGTGTGTTGGGGGGAAGCGGGTTTAGGTTCAAAACCGAACTTAAACAGAGTCGAAGCTACGCTGAACAGAGCCCAGCGACGCGGTCTGACTCTGCTCAGCTCCGTTACGCTTTCAGTGGCCGCACTTGCATTAAAAATACTCGGTTTAGTTTTCAATTGGTAGTTTGCTCCGCTCAGAGCAACTCCGTTCCGCATTTGGCGCCCACGTAATCTTAGTAATGAGATTATTCATCGTGATTTGAAGATAAACATTACCGAGCAACAAATTCAAAAACATTCCGAGAAGCCTGATTGTCAAACATCAAAAAGTTGACATACCGCGATTACTCGACAATGCGAATATGGTCCGATAACTGCAGAGAGTGAAGTTTTTCGAATAGTGTAAAGAATATCACATTGCAGATTGTTCGGTCTTGCTATTTCAGCGGTAACATAAAAAACTGACAATTTTTTTCCAAGGTGGTAAACTGATAGTTAGTCGATAAGACTAGTTGTAATTATTAAATAAATAAAACAACATACATTGTTATAAACTTCGAACAAAATTTGAACAACCGATTTTAATAAATTAAGTTGATTATCGGTTTTTTTGGTAGCTATCGATCCAGTTCTTTTGACTGCTATTATCGGTTTACGTACGTACTAACTATAATTTGGCTGCTGAGCAAAAATTAATAAAAATATTTTAAAATATTGTACATAATTTTACTTAAATCTTTAATCTTTATGAAAGTTTTTGCCTAAAAAAGGTCGAAAGCGTTTAAATTTAAATTAAAAATAAATTGTTCCCGCAAAATGTTCCAGTTTAATTAATTAAGGTAGACTGATGTAGAGTAGAAACAATATTTATCAAATAAAATATTAATTAATAAATATACACGTATGGAACTCGGGGAGTTACCGACAGCAGCGAAGCTTTTTGTTATTTTTGCTGAATACATAATAATTTTGAAGATATGTTTACAAATATCTTGTTTTGTTTAAATAAATAAATACCTGAATCAAGCTTAGATATTATTTACTGTAGTTATAGTAAACGATCAATTGTTTTATATTAATTCGCAACGATCAGCTGATTTCATTGAACAGCTGATAGGCTATAATAGGTTTCAGGTTATGTTGTTTAAAAGTAGCAATATTAAAAACCATTATTATAAATGTTTGTTCTAATTTCGAATGTATTATAAACGGTTACAACGTGTACGTGTTTTCTTCAACTAAGAAAAATTACCGAAACGAAAGTAACACAACGTTTTCATATGATATGCGTTTACTATAATCGATAAGTAAAAAGAAAAAAAGAAACAGAAATAGAGAGATGACATTCGGTTACTCGTGCATTCCATATTTCCGTTACATTCTTCCGTTATGCAGACATTTTTCTATTTACTCCTCTGGCCGAAGCTAACGTTAAAAGCTTCGTTTCAAAAGTTTTAAAATAGCCGAGGACTAATTGAATGACAAAACTTTCAGTTCTTCCTGTTTTAATTTTACATACAGTAAACCGTAGTCGAGGAGTCCACAATAAACATGTTGAACGTCACACTGCAGCGGAGTAATGAATTTTAATATATGTAAAATATTCTTAGCTTTGTTTTTACAGACTTTAAACGGACTCGTTGCTACGGAATCTAGGTTAGGTGTAACGTGACTGAGTATTTTGTTTAAGAATTTTACATCTCAAAAATCCTTTCCTCTTGTCTATTTCAGAGGTGTCCTTGAATATTTACTTCCTTTCTGGAGAGTCCCTTCACTAAAAAATACAAAGTTTTACGAACTTTCTGCATGTAGTTTTGTGCTTTTTATATTCACTTAATATGGAACTAAATACAGGTGATGTACAAAGCTGTTTGACTCATTTTGTGATTAGAATATTAATTTAATTTCCATTTCTTTTTTTTAAATAAAATAATTATCCTTAAAGAGTTTTTTCAATTAAATTTAATTGCTGACGAGAGAAAAACAAATTTACAAAAAAAAACAAAACAATTCAATTAAACATAATCAGAATTAAATTAAAATTATGAAACGCATATAGGCTACAATTCTTGCTTTAAGTTTGAACTTATCTGGACAATATATCATTTGCAATAATTTTATCTCTGACAAAAAATACTTATGTATAAATGCAATGAACAGATTTTTCCTAACATAAAACTTTTCACTTTGTTATGCTGTTTACGTTAACTTTACTTCGTTTTCTGTAGTAACTTAAAATTTAGCATTTTCGACACAATCTGCCAATATTTACCCATTTTTACAAGATTACTTATATTTCCACTAGCTTCGTCTTTATTGTCTTCCTTCACGATAACCATAATGGTCTCCATTCAGACGGCCACCAAATGCGTTGAGGAACTGCGCTGAGCTGAGCCATCGGAGCGGAACGAAGATGAACGGCAACCGGAAGCGGAGTTTAGTCAGCTTAAACATCGTTTTGTATCTTTTTAATCTAAATATTCCTAATGTATAGGATTCTAGGAAACTACTATCTTTAAAAATTGTAACCTAGGCAACGGTATCCTAGGTAACGAGAAATTATAAGTTTGGAGGCGTGGTTAGCGTGGGAGGGGAAGCAGAGTCAAAACCAAACCTATTGTAGTAAGATACAGAATTAGGATCGTGAAATATGCACTGATTATGACCCCTAGATCTTTTTCGATATGTTTGTGTATATATATATATATATATATATATATATATATATATATATATATATATATAAACCGAATTCTTCTGTACAAAATTAAATATTCAAGAACTAAACACAAAATATGTTAAGATAAACAGAGTCAAGCACTTCAAATATCTGGGAGAAATTCTTGAACCCACAGGTGGTGAGAAGGCTGCGCAAAGGGTTCGGCTAGTGAGAATGAAGAGGGCTCTTGGTATAACGCGTGATATCTACAATAAGAGATGTATGTCGACGCACACAAAAATCAGACACTACAACACAGTCATAAAACCGGAGGTATTATATGCAAGCGAGACGCTAGCACTCCACACAAAAGCTACCATGGAGGGTATTTTGAAGGAAGAACACAAAATCTTGAGGAAGATCCTTGGTCCGAGATTAACAGAAGATGGATACAGGGTGCACTCCCGGAAGACCACAGAGAAGATATCGAACCTGGCAGCAGTAATCAGAAGAAGGAGGCTTCGGTTCTATGGACACATCAGGAGACTTCCAACAACGAGACTTGCCAACAGAATCCTTAAGTATGTACAAGGAGTCAAATCAACAACGTCGTGGATCGCACAAGTCAGAATAGACCTACATGACGCAGAAATAGACTCAACAGATGTTGAAGACAAGAACGCATACAGGAGAAAGATGCTTGGTTGGAAGGTCCCAGAGAATGAAATCCCAAAGAGAGCAGGGGTAAAATGGACGGAGGAGCGGAAGAGGATCCATGGGGAGAGGATGAGGGAGGTGTGGAGGATTAGAAGGAACAAGACATGAGTCGGAGTGCTTTGCGTGATCCAACAGGGTCTATACGTAAATAATAATAATAATAATTATTATTATTATATATATATATATATATATATATATATATACGCGTGTGTGTGTGTGTGTGTGTGTGTAGAATTTAATCCTGATTATGATGGTGAAACGAGAGTTTGGAAAGGGAAAAATAAAGAAAAATACTTTTGGAAATTCGCTTCTGTCACTTCAGCGAGACAGCTGTGTGCCTTGATTATTTAATTATGAATTTCATAATTATAAATTTATGTTATTCAAATAACGTATAGGCTTACTGCTCTGAGTTATAGAATAATATTTTCATATTTTACAAATTTTGAGAAAAATCAGGTGGAATAATTTTCTTAGATTTTCGTCGATATTTTTGAATTTTTTGGGGTTAGCAAGTTACATATACATTTTGTATTATAAGTTGTAATGCCCAATATAAATATTTCTTTGAGGCTTACAAACTTTATATACGTTTTTATTACGTTTTTGTTGTGATTAAAATATCACACCAGCCGAACCAAAACTATTTAATTAATTTGATTCATTTTTCAATTAATTATATAAAATCCTACAATTCGAAACGGTTATAGGTAAACAGGCTCTTCGTAACAAATGCTAAATTGAAATGTTCTTCACGATCTAAGAATAATTTAAAGTTTGATTTTGTTTTAAAATTCGTGAGTGAAATTTTGTAAAGTTCGGCCGCATTGCGGGTAAAGCAGCGAGATTGCCTAAGTTGCCTCAATTACTATTCCTTTGTCAACAACAGCGAAATTACAAGTATAAATACTGTAGAGTTCAATCGTGCCTTTGTTGTAGTGCACTGTTTGCTCTGAAATGTATCTGTAATTACTTTATTTGACAAACTGTTACACGCAAATTACTTTTAGTCGAGGCAGAGTTACATTCATGAACTTGTTATACACTCGTAGGTCTGATTAAAGAGTTATAATCAATACGTCCTGATAACACTTTGTTACCCCAAATACACAAGGCTTGTACACTACACTTTAAATACAAGATATGCAAAAAAACCAATTGTAATGGATGTACCCGTTTTCAGATTATGTGAGTAAACATTTTTTTTTTAATTTTGAAATGTGTCAATTATATACGGCTGGAGAATATATTAGTAGCTGAAAGAACAGTAGACCTCGCAGTGTAATTCCAGTTGCTTGGCAACCGCTAAACATTAGCGCTCTGATGCAGGCGCAAACATTTCCACGAATGTAACCTGTAAACGCGATATTTCTAAAAAAATATTACTGTACCAACTTTATTAAAGTTTTATGACCTTTCTCCATGAACCAATCCAAATTGTGATAAGTCTTCCCGTTCAGCCAGTGTTGTAGGAAATAACCACCAACTACACTCATTATTGATAAATCAGAAACCGCCATCTTGAAACGTGAAGTGAATGGAGAAAAATCTTGCAGATACGTCATTCAGACTTTATACAAGGTACCTTCATACGAAATTTAAAAAAATCGGTCAATGCGCTTGGCCGAAACTGCGTAACAAAAGAACAAACCAACAAAACAAATGCCGAAAGATCGAGTTGTAACAATGTACAATGATACAATGAATTAATTGAGAGACTATGCTGTTTTTATATCCAAAAACTTGGTTTTACAATAAATATATGTTAAGCCATAGGTCGAGATTATTCCAACTGGACGAGTTTTGTAAATTAGAATGCTTTTGTACCTTGGTGTAGTTTAATCTTTTTTCAAGACTATTTTTAGCGGAAACAGTTGGACACATTTAAATATATAATAAACCTATCTATTTCGGACCTCTTTATATAACGAAAATCTCTCTATAACGACAAAATGTGTCAGTCCTTTCCAATTTATATAGTAAAATTATGTATTGTAATTTTCTCTATTGAGGACGAAAAAAATCCAGGAATCTCTCTAAAGTAGCGAAACGTCCACACTTCCTACTGTTCTATCATTTTTTTTCAGTATACCAAAAAGTCATTTGTGTGTTAAAGGCAGTGTGTTAAAGGCAGTGCATAGTGCTTCAAGTAATGTATTACTTTGTATACTTTTACAATACAGTTTCTAAACGGAAAATTTTATCCTTACGTTTAAAGGTTAGAGTTTTGCTTTAATTAATGATAAATGTGAAGTATGTGTTTTCCCAAATTTTAATTAACTAGTTCTTCTAGTATTGCAAAAATGAAGACTTTTAATAAAGGGAATAGCTTCAAAAAATTCAAAAGCCAGAATTTGAACGGTGCAGCAGTAGTTTCGGCGAAATATTGCCGCTTTCTCACAATTACGGTATTTTGTTCATAGAGTATTAATTAATAAATATTGTTTTTTAAAGACTGTTGGTCATATAATTTTGTTTCAAGAACTTCTGTAATCAGCACATCAAATTAACATTAGTTTATAATACGTTTTACAAATAAAATCACATTTTGTATAAGTTTTGGTCGAGCTCTTTCTCTATAGCGGAAATATCTTTATAGCGGCGATAAGTAACATTCTATTCAATATCGATATAGTGAAATTTTCTTCTTCTTCTTCTCTTCGTTTCACCCTCTTTGGCGTACGCTGAATCAATCATTTCTTGCGCGCTGTACTTTTTAAATACTTTTAAATACTTTTTAAATAGTGAAATTTTATTGTATATTTACCTTAGAAAATATTGTCACCATTTTGTCCTCTGTAAGTTTAGCTGTTAACATTTTATTTAATTACTCAATAAATACTGTACGCTTTGCAAATTTGTGTTTGCTTTGTATATTTGTATGTATAGGCCTTGTTTGCCTTAATATATGGGCCTTGTGACAAATATACAGCTTGTAATACAGTGTTCACCGTCAATTTATATATGTTCGAGCTTTGTGTAAACTGACAAACTTCCTTTAAAGTCTTGCTAACGATCAAAGTTTGCTCTTCGGAAGGACTTTGGGTACAAATTGACAGTAACTCTGGATGCAGTTAAAAAGGACTTTGAAAACAAATAATGGTTGCAAACATTTTCTTCGGAAATACAAGCGTTAAATTTAATATTTCCTTATTCCACCACACGGTACAATAATCAAATACATTAACATCGTCTGTAATGTTAAATCTATTATATTTTAATAAATATCTATTAATGACGTCATAAATCAATAGACAGCCATTTTAAAACTAAAATGAATGGGAAAAAACTTTCACATACGTCGTTTATGATTTATTACAAGGTATTTTAAAATCAAATTTTAAAAAAATGGACCAACACTGCATAACGAAAGAATAAACATACAAACCAAATGCCAAATGCCGAATTGAAACTGAGTTTCAAAGTCTTAACCACTGATTTTTATTATCACAGTATTAATTTTTTTAAACATAGTATTTATTACTTTCTGTATTTATTACTATGTAATAAAACATAGTATTTATTAAATAGTATTTATTAGAATCGACAGTTCTGTTTTGACCTTTCGTCTATTAGCTATTAGAACGGCCATTTTGGAACGCTCAGACCCAAAACTTTCTGGATTTTACACTTTTCCTTCTCAGTCCATGACGCCACCTCGTTCGCACTCGAACGAATATTGTAACACATTGAGTTATATGTAATGCTTATAAATAATAAAACCTACTTTACGATACTGTCAACAACGCTCGCCCTCAAACTGCAGCCCTGCTTAACACGATCGCAGCTAGTAATTTGCTTTTCTCGTCCTTCGTCTTTCGTGTTTAGAGGCAGTTCAGTTAACGTACGTTATTAATATCAGTCGTGTCAGTCACCTGTCCGAAAAATAATGTCACAATAATTTTTTTATAATAATTCACCGCTCTAATCATATTAATCTGTATTATTAGATTTTTAATATTTCAAACTACATCGGAAATTAAAAATTAAACTCGACCACTCTCACAAAGATTTAAAAAAACTTTTTAGAGGTGTTTTATATATATATATATATATATATATATATATATATATATATATATGCTGTAACAGCATTAAGAAATTTACACAAAAAATTATAAGCTAAAAGAAATTCGTAATTTTAAAACTTAGTGGTACTATTACACATAAATATAGTATTATTGTTCTGTGTTGATGAAACTGCTGATTTTGTACTACTGTTCATTTTTCGTTATATTAACTTACTAAATGATCACAAACTTAGCTTAGTAATAAAGAAATTTACACATAACCTTTTCTAAAAAATACAATTTTTGACCAAATATCAAATTTACTTTTGGATTGCTCCAACATGTAACGTCCATAAAGAATTGAATCGTGAGAAATTGGAAGAAATCAAACCGTTTTTCGATTCCAGCAACAACAGTTATAGAAAAGCAATAGGGGTAATAAATCTTTTGAGTAACGTATTACTTCGGTGAAGGGAACAAACGACCTCTTTGTATGGGACTGTGTCAGTGTAGAAATACTACTACCCTCACACGTGTAACATTGCTAGTTTTGTATTTAATCATACAACTGTAGAGGCTTATGTTGGACAATTTTACTTAAACTTATAATTAAATATTAATAAGCACTCTTGGTTAAGGGTCTGAACCCTTTTCCTTCACTCATTTAAACAGTAGTACTTTAAAATCTTTGTACAAGTTGTGTATTTGCATTAGTGTCGGTTTGAGCTACGTTAGCTCAGGCCAGCCCACTTTCTATTTGCTTTACATGAAGGTTATAAAAAGAAAGAAAATGTATATATGTTGCCTTTATTTAGTTAATACGTAATATGTTAATACATATTCCTTCAAATATAGGAAACTTTTAACTACATTCACAACTGTTTCCAGAAGAAACATTGTTTTTATGTTTCGTCAAAATCATATCTGGCATCTTCGGAGTGGTTCTAGCTCAAAGTTTAAAGTCGAACTAAATAAATCAACTGTTTCTCCTTTTATGACCTTCGAATGACGTCAGTAGGAAGCGTGTTGGCTTGAAGTTGACGTAGATCGACGCGCCAATAACGCGTACCGGCTGATTAGGTCTAGTCAAATTATCAACACATTTAAGGTCGGGCTTAAGTGAGGGCTTCGCTAATGAGCAGTTAAGTTACGTTTGTCGTTCTGCTTTTAAAATTCACCCTGCTTTTCTATTCGATGGCCTCTCTCGCAATCCTGGTCTTACAGTTTTCCACACTAGTTATCTGCTTATCCGTCTCAAAATCTATCATGCGGTCGTTTTCTTTCCGTTATTGATAGAAGCTGAAGTAATGTACATGCGCGCGAGCGCGCGCGCGCACACACACACACACACACATACATATATATATATATATATATATATATATATATATATGTGTGTGTGTGTGTGTGTGTGTGTGTGTGTGTGTGTGTGTGTGTGTGTGTGTGTGTGTGTGTGTGTGTGTGTGTGTGTGTAAATATATTACAAAAAGACAGTGTATTCAACACTTAAGCACATTTTGCAACCTTTGTACACGTGACGTGGTTTTATTTATTCAAACCAGTTTACTTTTAGTTTACGTATCAAACTAAAGCTTCTCTTGTTAGTATCAAAGTAGACATTAGGCTTTATTAGAAATAAATTGCCTGATTCTAATACACTTGGGATTGTTTAGTCTGTTTGTAATCAGCAAAGTTTTAAATCAGTTCGAACTTCAAAACATTAATATTTATTCATTCTATTGAACGTTGTAATAGCAATTTTCCTATTAGTAATTTCCTTTCAACTTTTAGTTTAAATCTTTTCCTTTCATCTCAATATTCTCAATAAGAATAATTCATAAGTTGTACGAATTTCAAATTCTCTTCTCAGTCGTTATTTTTACATAAATTGTTAGAATGATCAGTTGTTTAAAATGAGAACGCGTTTATTTTAGAGTGGCGACTTGTTTTTCATTCAAATATTTAAAAAAAATAAAAATTTGCTAATAAAACTGTATGTAACCATTTATCAAGAAAGCTTTCATAAGAAATAAGTAAGGATATAAACAAACAAATTCATCAGAAAAACTAACACAAATGTACTTTATATAAATACAAATGTAAATGTTCGTTTGTTAAAAATCTTAAATCTCAGAAAATGGTTGACCGATTGTTTTCAAATTTTGTACAACGTTGCATTGAAATACGCGCATGTTTTTATATACCTACTATTTATATAGATATCACACCTGCGAAAGTAAAAATCTGTTTTTTTGAAAAACAACACAATGTGTTTAAACACTGAATTAGAGGCTTGTGACTCAAGTTAATGTAGAAAATCCAAATAAACGAAATTTACGGTTTGGAAGCAGTATATTTGAAAAAAACTGTGAGCACAGCTTAAAAATAACAAAACGTGAGAAAGTTTGTGTCTCGTTGAGAGCAAACAATATTTTTAATACTATTTTTTGTGTATGTCTCTTAAAATGTACATGCGATTTTACTTGAAATTAAAAATAACGTTTTTCTATTAATAATATAGCTTATAACGAACATTAAAATCATTAAATTAAAAGTGTTTTTTTAAATAACTGTGTAAGTTAAAAAACATAAATATTAAAGTAAATTTACAAATACTGTATTTCATTGTTTTAACACTAACAAAATAATTTAATTTTGTAATAAACATATTTATAATCTTTATTTCTTGACATGTTATTCAGTTAAAGCCTTATGCTGAAGTCAATAAACGAAGGAAGGTATTTACTGCAGAAGGGTATTTCACACGTCATTAGAGAAAGTGTATTTTCCGGAAGAAAGGAAATATAAGGTGACAGGCAATCTAGGTAGGGCGGCAACCGAGATATTAACAATACTTGGCGAGTGGAATCACGACAATAATAATCGTAAAGCTACTACAGCGTGTTTAAACAAGAATGCTTTGTGTGTTCTTTAAAATATAATAAAAAGGTTTGTTTAAAATTGTTTCTCTGTAAAAACACACTGTAATTTTTATGTTCTGATAATTTGCTCTTTGTGCTTCAAAATTAATGTTATACTTGAGTAAATTTGTTTTATATTATTCTAGATTGTTCATTAAATTACGTTTTAAGTATAAATTCTGTTATACTCGTATTAACTAAATGATATTCTACATTTATCATTTGTTCGGGTAAATTTATACGTTGCTTTATAAGATGAGATTTTAATTAGCTATAAATACATAATATGTTCTTTTATTTTTATTTAATTTTCATGAACTACTACAAAGACCATTATAGACCAAAACTATCGAATACTTTACAAGATAAATTTTAAATTTTCTACTCAGACCATGACGTCACACACAGACGCGTAACTAATTCATCAGCACTAAAGTCAGGCGCCTTCCGATGTATCGATTTTATTGTAACGTATTCAAGCGGCAGTTTCAAATATAATCGTTAAATAAAGTAAATATAATCGTAAAATTGCGCTGTACGCATGCGCGGTCTCTCCACTCGGGCGCACTGGCCCGTCGCGATACGCAAAGACTGTCCGTACAACTCCTAGTGCCGGTGTCACAGGCAAACTTTACCCCCAGGCAAAGTGTACCCCCCACGGTACAAAACGCCTAGGCGAATTGTACCCCCGGTAAGAAAAGCCTAGACGTAGTGTACTCCCGGTACAAAACGCCTAGTCCTTATGTACCGGGGGTAAAAAAACCCTGAAAATCAGGTTTAGAGTAACGGGGGTACACTGTGCCTAGGATATTCTTACCCCCAGAGATCTACTACATATCGGCATATTAAAACGTCAAAGGGGGGGTAAACTGTGCCTAGGTTTTTCTTACCCCCATGAGATCTACTATAGGTAGGCATATTAAAACGTCAAAGGGGTACACGGTGCCTAGGTTTTTCTTACCCCCCAAGGTATCTACAATATATCGGCATATTAAAACATCAAAAAGGGTACACTGTGCCTAGGTTTTCTTACCCCATGAGGTCTACTATTTGTCGGCATATTAAAACGTCAAAGGGTAAACTGTGCCTAGGTTTTCTTACCCCATGAGATCTACTATTTATCGGCATATTAAAACGTCAAGGGGGGGGTACAGTGCCGATATGTAGTAGATCTCGAGGGTAAGAATAACCTAGGCACAGTGTACCCCCCGGTACTGTAAACCTGATTTTCAGGGTTTTTACCCCGGTACATAAGGACTAGGCGTTTTGTACCGGGGTACACTATGCCTAGGCTTTTCTTACCGGGGTACAAATCGCCTAGGCTTTTGTACCGGGGTACACTTTGCCTGGGGTAAGAAAAACCTGTTACACCGGTGTAACAGGTACCCTCGTGTAATAAGGCCTATTAATTAATTAATTGTAATTAAGAAGTAGTGATTGCCATAATTTGTGTATAGTAATACCTTCTTATTATCCCAGGGATAGCGCTATCTCTGATACGGAGTTAATATGTAGGCTATATCCAATTTAGTTATGCTTTGTTTAGAGTTAGTGCTCATAAAAGCTGACCCCCAGGTCTATTATATTGACGTATGCGTCCTATATTCGCTACTACAAGATAATTGATTAAACGTTGTGTGCTGAAGTTAAAAACAAAAGGAAAAGATGATTTGAAGTGGACTAAAGACCTTCTCAAACGTAATTTACTTTTATTTTCCAAATTTCGAGCGATGATCAATGCTTAGTTCTATACATTTTATTTTATATTCGTGAGAATAACTACAATGTTCGCTGTTTTCAGCTTTATTATGTTTTTCACAACTACAACTGTATATATACTCTATTCGTTTAGAAATATTTGGAAATGTTAACCCTTATCTTCTAACGCTTATTCTTTACAAAAATTAATTTCAATTAGCTTGCCGAATATTCTCTCTGGCGGCACTCGTACACTATATGTTCCCTGTATATTTTCTTATACTGCACCGTTCAGTTTTTAAGTTCAATTCTCGCTTAATTATTGTTACTTACGTTATCCAGCACTAAACGCAGTTCCTCCTTTTAATTTACCTTTTAACGTGCTCCTTATTGTAGCACACTCTGCAAGGTTGTGATGTTATTATATCTTTAATCTCTTCATGTGTCAAATAACACCAGTGTCAAACTTATTCAATATATTTATTGAATATATTTATTTATTCAAGGAAATATATTTATTGAAATTACTACTTCTTATTACGGGGTATGGGTGTATGTTTTGCACGGGGAAAAATTCAGTTTGCCGTCACGCTCTACCGTCACGGAACGCTCTAACACATCTATACGCGCACTCTAGTGAACATTATTATTACAAACATTATTACAAAACATTATTATTGAAGTGACTGCTTTTTATCGCGGAGTATGGGTATATGTTTTGCACGGGGAAAAATTCAGTTTGCCGTCACGCTCTACCGTCACGGAACGCTCTAACACATTATACGCGCACTCTAGTGAACATTATTATTACAAACATTATTACAAAACATTATTATTGAAGTGACTGCTTTTTATCGCGGAGTATGGGTATATGTTTTGCACGGGGGAAAATTCAGTTTGCCGTCACGGAACGCTATAAAACAGTGATTCCCAAAGTGTGCTTCCCATATAAATTTATATCTATATGTATAATTCGGTCTACAACGTTCTACGCCGTCATCCGATCTCCAACCTCAACCGATCACGGTCCCACCACAGGTCTTCTGGTAGATCCCTTTTTTAATTTCCTTTTCGACTCCCTCTCTCCAGCTTAGTCTCGGCCTTCCTCGTTTTCTTCTTCCAGGTGTTCGCCATTGAATGATTTTTTTGGGAATTAGCTCATCCGGCATTATTTGTACATGCCCGTACCAAACCAGTTGTTTTGTTCTTATATCTTCTACAATTGTATGCCTTACGTCCATTATCCTCCGTATACTTTCATTTCTCACTCTCTCTTTTCTTGATCTTCCTGCCGCTCTTCTCCAAAAGTCTATCTCAGTAGCCAACAGCATTCTTTCTGTTCTGCTCTTAATTGGCCATACCTCACTACCATATGTTATAATGCTTTTTACAATTGTGTCATAAATTCTTTTTTTATTCTCTTTTGAAATGTTTTGATCTCACAACACCCCGTTCAGCATAGATACAGCTCTCCTTCCAAATACTATTCGTTCTTTAAAATTTATATTATTATTATTTATATTATTATATTATTTAGAAATATAAATTTATATGTGGTACTAAAATCACCTTAATAATTTAGCCTTACTACACTCTAAAGTGCTTAATATAATTATTTTACACTTCTTAGAAACAAGTGTAAACCATCATTTAAAAAATTCTGTTATTGGATGATATTTCTCCCACAGAACAAGTCATAAAAACTGGGAAATTTTATTACCATATAAAATGTTGGACACAAAACTAGTTTTTCTCAAGTTTCAACTATATGGTCTAACAAAAATAGCTCTGGTTTCACACCACAGTTTGTTCATGTTAATTTGCCACCTGATCCTGGAGTGATGTACTCACTGGCATGGAAAAATATTTAAAAGTAAACTCTATTCTGACATTACACTAGTAATGAAGTTAATTCATGTTTCTCACAAAGACATCTGACTGATCATTTGCAGCAGTGTTTCCCGCCACGGTGACGTCATAAGGGCCCCGCCAAATATTCAATAAATAATTCGGCAATTTTATTGGAATTTCCAATTCTCGAATTTTTACGCCAACAATCGTGTATGCCGACAAAATTCCAAGAATTTAGCAACTTTAATGCTTTTAAAAAAGGAAAGTTTTCCACTTTTTCACGAAAATAAAAAAATCTGATGTATTAAGGCTCCGCGGAAAAAATCCGAATAAGATTGGGAACCTCTGATTTACACAACATGGAATTACCAAGATGTCTGTACTGATAGTCAGGCAGCAATTCAAATTCATATTTATACTGATAGTCAGGTAGGAATTAAAATTCATATTTATACTGCTAGACAGGCAGCAATTCGAATTCATATTTATACTGATAGGCAAGCAGCAATTCGAATTCATGTTAATATTGATAGGAAAGCAGCAATTCACGTTCCTATTTATACAAATAATCAGGCAAATATTCTAATTCTTATTTATACTGTTTGACAGGCAGCATTACGAAGTTTTATTTGTACTGATAGGCAGGCAGCAATTCAAATTCATATTTATACTGATAGGCAAGCAGAAATTCGAATTCATATTTATATTGACAGGCAAGCAGCAATTCGAATTTATATTAATATTAATAGGATAATAGCAATTCGTGTTCATATTTATACTAATAATCAGGCAAATATTCGAATTCATATTTATACCGATAGGCATGCAGCAATTCGATATCATATTTATATTGACAAGCAAACAGCAATTCTAATTCATATTTATATCGATAGGCAAGCAACAATCCATGCTACTATTTATACTAATAATCAGGCAAATATTCGAATTCATATTTATACTGATAGGCAAGCAGCAATTCGATATCATATTTATATTGACAAGCAAACAGCAATTCTAATTCATATTTATATCGATAGGCAAGCAACAATCCATGCTACTATTTATACTAATAATCAGGCAAATATTTGAATTTATATTTGTACCAATAGGCAGGCAGTAATTCGAATTCATATTTGTACTGATATAAAATAATTTATAAATTATTTTTACTAGAATGACATTCTTTTAATTATAGAACACATTTAAACATTGAAATATATAAAAAATATCAATGGATATTCTTTTTAATATTTCAGACACCAGCTTCACATAGTTCTGATCTTGTAAAAATACAGATCTCTTCAATCATTGTTTTATTCTCTGTTAACCAATTATAAAATCTTTATTCAACAGTAGACTATAGTCCCAGCTTTGTCACCAATATTTGTTGTCCGGATCAGAATTTTACATATTCTGTATTCATTTGTATGCAATGTTTCAGTTAATCTATCAATCTGAATTCCAGAGCACATTTTTGTGATGACGTTAAACGGTTTTCCAGTTTTGTATCCTTGAAATTCAAATGAGTATCTCTTCTTACAATTTTCAGTAGTGTTTCTGATGTACATTTTTATGGATTCCACGTTACAATGAAGTTAATTGTCACTAAATAAGTTGAATTAAGTAAAAATATAAAGTTTTCCCAGCACTAAAACTTGCATTAATTATTTCATTAGCCAAATTAAGCCTGAATATAAAAATACTGTTTAATGTCAATTAAGTTCATTTAAATATTTTAAATTTAAACTATTATTTTTTATATAAATAAAATTAATTAAATTATTATAACCATTTATACACTTAATTTAAATTAAAATTTTAATTCATGTAATTAAATTTTTATATATTTTCTACAATTTAAATTAAGAAATATACATTAAATATTACGAATTTCTAATATGGGTTCTCATTAACACCTCTTTACTTTTTTCAGTTACTACCAACGAAAATATTCTCGTACCATCGTACCATCGTACCATCCTTGGTAAGATTCCCTGTAGGCCATCAACCATTCAAAATTATGCGATGCAACAGTAATCGCTTCCGGAAACAAGTGCATCCTGCCAACCGTTTTTGATAGGTTTCTCGTCTCTTTCATGACTCTTTGACCAAGAGTTGGACAATCTCTTTCACTTGTTTAAGATTAATAAAAATTTGGTGGTATTCCCGCACTAATTTGACGTTATTTTTCTGTTTACTTATGACCTTTGTATAACGATCCCATACATTCGTTGTCTTTCGATTAAGAATTCGAAACTATGATTCTTAGGCCGTGTGTCCACAAATGCGGAGCGGAGCGAACTATGCATTCAAAACCTAACGTATTGTTTTTAATGTGAGTTCGGTCACTGAAAGTGTAACGGAGTTGAGAGGAGTGAAGCAACGTTGCTGGGGCTCCGCTTCGTGAAGCTTCGACTCTGTCTAGCTGACACCACTTTCCCAACCACAGTCCACCAAACTTATTGTTTCTCGTTACGTAGGTTACCGTTGTCTTGGTTACGAACTTTAAACATACGAGTTCCCTAGAATCTCTTACAGTAGACTTAAATATTTAGATTTAAAAGATACAAACGTTTCCTTTAAACTGACTAAATTCCGCTTCCGGTTGCCATTCATCTTCATTACACTCAGCTCTGTTCAGCGTTTGGTGGCTTTAAACTGAAACTTTTAAACTGTATCGAATATAACGGTATGATTTACAAAAACAGGAAGTAACAAAAAAACGTAAGTAAGTAACTATAAACACTAAAGTAAGTGTAGATTACATAGAAATTTTGGAAAAAACGCGTAAATAAAAACTATTAAGGTATCTGAGGTTCTAAATATTAAAATATTAAAGTTCTATGCGAATATCATCAGAACCTATAAAATACAAAACACGGGTTATAAAACTGAAATTATTACGTTCCTTACACATGTGCTTTAGAAGCATGCTTTAGAAACTAAAATCATTAATTTATTCAAGATGAAGACTGTAGTAATGAGTAAGGTGGATTCTGAAGAACGCTCATTTAGTAATGATTATCTCTTTGAAACAAATTATACTGGACGAAATGCATTTATTCTGGATATAGTTTAGCATTCATAGATTATAACTAATGTTTAATTGCGTTCGCAGTGAAAAGCTTTGGTCTATAAACTTGTTTAATAGAACAACTAAAACACTTAACAGGAACTATACAACATTATGTAAAACGACACTAAATTAGAAAATGTTGGCGTTGCTCTAAAATTGACTCAACGTATTTAATTAAAACAGAAGTGAGACAAGGGTAACCTTTAACCTTACTTAATATGTATCTGGATCACTTGATTAGAAGTGGGAAGATTTCACTGCCAGCAATAGGAATTAAATAATGTTAGTTTCAATACCATACCTTTTGCCGATGGAAAATGTGTAATAGTGCTGACAAATTGGAGTCAACTGCCTTCTTGTTAGGCCATGAATATAACAGAGATACCTGTTAAAAAAATATCTAAAGACATTCTTTCCTCGATAAAAATAAAAGACTTAAGCAGTGCAGGACTGGCCGACGGAAGTGACTACTTCTTTCATCATGCCTCAATGTAAACTTTTTTCACTATTACGATTTAATTATTTTTACATAAATTTAGATGCATGCAGGAAAGGGCAACTCTTGAAAATTATTTTCGTATTAAATTTTGCGTGTGTGTAGGTACACAACTTAAAAATTAACTGAAACTGTCACAGACTATAAATTTGAGTATGTTAGACTGTATAAGTGACTTTAATAATTAATCAGTTTATAACCCTACTATTGACAGTTATACTGTCTAATTAATATAATATTTGTGATTCTCGCATTCAAAAATTGGTATTAGTCATATATATTAAATAATGTATACGCGAAAAGCATAAGGATAGATGTATCTTTTCTGGTGTTGCTTGTTAATGCAGCTAATAATAGCAAACCCCGGCCAATGATAGATCAATCAATGATGTGGACCTGTTAAACTCAGATGCAGAACATAGTATATTGATATGTTGTAAATCTCCTGCGGTGTAAGAGGTTCAACTTCTGCAGAAACCCACTGCATGTTTATGAACGCATTTGGTGACAATGCTACGAGTCAAAGTAAAACGTTTTTGTGGTGCAAACACTTCAAGGATGAACGAATGTCTGCCGACGACGAAAAGAGTAAGGCTACGTCCATCTTGCCTGGTGTTGCTTGTTATTGCAGGTAATAATAGCAAACCAGGCCAATAGTAGATCAATCAGTGATGTGGACCTAATAAACCCAGATGCAGATCCTAATATATTGATATGTTGTAAATCTCCTGGGGGGGGGGTGAAAAAAACCTGACTTATGAATATGCTGATATATAGTAAAACCATAGGTGGGTAAGAAAAAACTTATGCACAGGTTATCCCCTTTGACGTATTAATATGCAGATATGTATCCCTGGTGGTGGTAAGAGAAAACTATGAACAGTGTAACGTATTAATAAGCCGATATGTAGTAAATCCCTAGGAGGTAGGAAAAACCTAGGCACAGTGTACCCTCTTGACGTAGACCTCTCGGTTTAGTAAGATTAACCTAGGCACCAACTCCCGGTACTCTTTACTTAATTTTCAGGATTTTTTAACCCGTACGTACATAAGAATTAAGCTTTTCTTACCGAAGGGCACAATTTGCCAAGGGGTTTTTTTACCGGGGCATACACATTGCTTGGGAGTAAGAAAAACCTATTACACCAGCACTTACCCCCTTTATTAACGTAAAGTAATGCGTGACAATAATGCCTAAAAGACAATAATGCAATTTATAAATATAAGTTTCCTTAGTTACTAAAATTCATTCTTAGTTGAAAGCTTTTTAAAACCGGTTGGTTTTTTCTTGTTCAACGAAAAGAATGGCTCGATTTTTCAGAACTCGTAAGTATAAAGATCATTTACCACTTCATGCAACATCCCCCTAATAAACATAAGCCACACATGCAATAAATTCATTACATTTTTTTACTAATTAGTATAATTGGCTGTATTTAAACCTGCTTAAAGTATAGTGTACAACTTTGTTTATTGGAATAGTTATGTTTCTATATAATGTAGAACAAATATCTGCAAGAGGGTAGGCTAGTTTACAGAATAATTATTGAAGGATAATTAATGTTTATTGACAGTTCAGTAGGCTATTAAAAATATTGTTCATATCATATGACTTTAAAAACAACAAAACTGAAAGCCCCAAATACACAAAACACTACGCTTAAGTTTTTGTATGAAGCAGGCCTAAACTGATTCTACTTAAAATCAGAAGACAATGTGGTCCTACTGAAGGTTCTAATATTACTACTGCAACGGTAATTTTACTTTGTTATTTTTACTGATATTTAAACTGCATTAGATATATTTTCATGTATTACCCCTATGTGTCATAGGGGTATATTACCTTTTTACCACTTTTAATTTTATAACAAAGATTTAAAATTATTTCCTGATTACGTTTTGGTCTGGTAATATTAAGAACAGGTAAATATTTGGTAAAAAATAAATTGTTTATTGTTAGGCGTATTTAATATACGAATATTTTATTATTTTTGCTTTATCTGATGTATTAATAAAAATAACTATTTAATTTACAAAATCAAAACAACATGGGTTTTCACAGTTTCATTCGCCTAAAAAAATGCAAAAGGCGAAAATAGTACTTATGGTACTGCAGCGTTTCTATAATACTGTCTTGTATATCTATATAATTTGGTAAAATATTTGAAAATTAACATTAATAAACCTATATATTATGAAACGTTAATTATAATTAGAATTTCGGAGCTGTGTCTGTTCATGGACAATGCACTTTTAGGTTAGTTTTGGAGGTTATTTGTTATGTATTAAACGCCAAAGATGTCAATATTTTTCAATGTATACGATACATTCACTTCACTGTAGTAATTTAATAACCCGAATTAAAAACATAGCACAAAGATAAATTTAATATTAAACTGAATACAAAACGCTTAGCTTCATGTCACTATATTTCTATCTTTACAATTTAGAAATTAATCAAACAATTAACAAATATTGGTTTCGATACATTTTAAAACGTATTAAAATAAGAACTTATTACAATTTTAAAAAAATGTGATCTACTTTTGTTTAAGTTTTTAAAAAATATTTGAATAATGTGTGTTATATTGGTCCAGTGGATATAGTGCAGGATTTATGATTTAGCTTCTGTGGTTCGAAACTGTACCTACTACTTGCTTTTTTTAAATGATTAAAAATAAAATTATTCAAATAACAAAACAAAATGTTACTCTATTTGGTTGAAGTTCTATGGAACATCCAGGACATTTTTTGACCATAATGGAAGTCGGCGTTACTCCTTTACAAGCCTTAAGGCTCTCCCTGTTTTACAGTTTATTGATGATCCAATTTATTTGTATCTACTATTCTTTAAGTTTAAAAAATATTTTAGTAAATTTGTATGTTATGTTGATGTACAGGCTTTACGATTTTAAGAAAGGCTTAACAAAATGTTGTTCTGCTTTAAGATTTAGTGGTAATGGATTTGAAACCTACCTACTAATTATATTTTTTTAAATGATGTAAAATTATAGAAAAAATGAATCACTATGTTATTCCATCTGGTTGAACCTTTGAATATCGATTATTTTAGTCCTTTGCAAGCCTTTTTTTGAAACTTTCCCAATCTCTAGATTATCCAATTTAGTTCAATGTAATTCATAAAACCAAAGATCATCTGCCTTTTCCTTTCGTTTGTAATTTAGAAATAATTGGTCTTTCTTTTCAGTGAGCTGGTCGTACATTCTGCATTACAGAATCCTTGAACTAAGCTCATATTATTTAAAAGATCGTTAAATATATGTTTTGTCACGATTGTTTCCCTGCTTAGGGAAAAAATCTGTTGTTAAAGTTTGTGATCCGTTTGGCACGGTGTTCCAACATAACTTTTGAGATTATTCTCCACCTGTTAAGGGTATCTTTCTCCATCCAATTTTTCTTCTTTGTTAAATTAACGGTTTTACTAATTCTGCATTCCGGGTTAGGACCGACCAAGATGGTTCTGGCAACCGTTTTTGATAGGTTTCTCGTTTCTTTCATGACTCTTTGACCAAGAGTTGGACAATCTCTTTCACTTGTTTAAGATTAATAAAATTTGGTGGTATTCCTACACTAATTTGACGTTATTTTTCTGTGTACTTATGGCCTTGTTAGCAGTTCGGACGTCTGTCCTATTTATAATTTCTTTTTGTTAGGCACAGATGATCACATTTCATGACAGTATCTCAGTTATAAAAAGATGCTTCATCAATTAAGGTATTGCAATTTAGATAGTAATCCCAGTTTTGTTGTATTTGTTGAACAATTGGTTAGTTACCTTCCGCTGTTCTCGGTCTTTTCCTTTCCCAATTTACGATTTGTGTACTTAGACGGGCACCTGGCATCAGAGCGATTTCGTTTTGTTCTGCTCTTGCTGGCAGTAATAGGGGTTTTTTCTTCTTTATTCTTTCTAAACTGTGTTGTGATTCCACACGTTGAAGTTTTCTGTAAATCCTATCTCCGCTTCCGTTTCCTTCAACATCACCTCCAAACGTCAGTGTTTACAAAGGTTCCTCTGGGAAGGATTCTTCTCAAATAGCATTGCTGATTCCCGGTGTAATGTTTACAGTGGTATCGCCTTTGGGCTTTTCTAATGTCTCAGAATAAGCTGCTGTAAAAGCTAGTTTTCTTGATTTGAAAGAGCCTAAATTTGACCTTTCAATTGGTTCTTTTTTGTCAAATATAGTGTTACAACGAGTAAATGTTTTATATTTATATGTTAATTTGTACCCGTTTTTCTCCGTTTGATATACAATGATATAAGTACAATCCATTCATCGACACGGCTCAAAATATAGATATATTATAACTTAAGTTACGATTATCTCGTAAGACATTTGAATTGTATCCTTCAATTTTTCAAATATTATTTATGCCATCAAATATTTATGTATTTTTGTATAACCTGTTACGCAAGTCTGGTTATTTTCCCGTGCATATGTTGTATTTTTGTCTGTGTCGAGATCAGGTAACACATTGTTTTATTATTATTATTTTGTATGATGTTTTACGTATTATTTCCCTTTATGTTAACAATTCATATTCCACCGCAGGGTGCGAACTAGCTGCACCTAGTGAGAGGATTTAGACGTCCCTCGCAGTACCCGAGTCTAACACACACTTACACTTACAACACTACACTTACGATTTTAACAGTTTACATTCACTCTTACATTTAAGGAAGTAATAATAGCCACAATGTGTTTTTCGCCTTAAAATAACAACAATAAAAA
This sequence comes from Callitettix versicolor, assembly GCA_022606455.1. Lineage (NCBI taxonomy): Eukaryota > Metazoa > Arthropoda > Insecta > Hemiptera > Cercopidae > Callitettix > Callitettix versicolor. The sequence continues at coordinate 57,289,756 of CM040184.1, read as the reverse complement.
AGTTTATAATTGTTTTACATTGCTAAAGGTACTCACCTTAGGGTGCTGTACCCACCCTTGTAAGAGGAAGTCCAGGAAACTAAACTGGAAGTCTACAAGGAATAGTATCCCACCAGGCTAAAAAAGATGAAAGAAAAACATAACGGATTCCAAAAATGGCCGCTTCATATGGTAATATATAAATAACTGGTAACCCATTAAATATTATATGTCAACAGTGAATAAAATTTAAATAAATTTTTAAATATTGTCGTATTTTACATATTGTTAATCAATATTCCGTTAAATTCTAGTAAAATATTATATATATAATGGTTCATTGTTTTAAAATAAATTATAAATATTGTAAAATGTTGTTTAGCTGCAATATTTATGTACTTATGATTGAAATTATTGATAAATAAAAAAATTAAAATCCTTAAAATATAGAAAACAATTTAACTTAACACATAACACAGATGCCATCTTGAGAGCTACGTACAAGAATACCTCGCTACAGCCACAAAGTATACGATTATTATAAGTTACTGCAATATGGAACAGCTGAAGTGAAATAGCCTCTTGAAAGTAAAATTAAATTAGTTTTTGTTTTGAGCTTAGCTGCTCCTCAATACTTCCTGTATATTTGTTACGCAGAAAATGGATTTAAAGTAGATATTTTCAGGATTAATTCTTTTCAACCTTCGGAAATATTAACATTGAAGCTGTTCTTTTGATATATAAAATTAAAACTAAATTTCTTCTTTTTGGTAGAATGTAAAAATATTTTGGTTTTATGAAAATTAACAATATAGCTATGAAACTTTTAAGAAGATATACAATTTTAAAAAAGTTTGACTTCTAAAGATTTATAAAATTTATTTAAAGTCTTCTTATAAATATTTAAGCTATGTAAAATATAATTGAACTGGCTTCTTAATTGTGAACTGTATGTCTCTTTGACCTTCACTTTAATCTTTTAAATATAGTTCATAATTAATGATACCCACCAAATTACTGTATAATATATAGAGAGATATCGTGGAATTGTTAAAATATTTTTGTGCTTCCATTTGCATTCAGTCAATCAAATAAATAGTCACCATTAGCGCCTGGTAAGAGTAAACAGGTTCGATTCCGCTGAAGACAGACAAAACATACCTAGATGTTCATTGTCTTAAAAAAGTCGACAAATTACTTCAAACAAGTACAAACTGTTTGTCTTCATAATACGCCTAAATTTTGTTGATATATTATCGATTGTACATTTCACCCTTTAATGTAATAAAGAAGCACATCAACTATTTTTAAAGTTGTATCTGCTGTTATTTGAGTTTTTTGTTACAGTTATGAATGAATTACAACGCAAGCATATCCATATGACGAACAGCTTCGCCAGCAGTGATCGGATCAATTTTCACAGAAGAGAGCTAGGTAAGTGTAAGCATGTCTGTAATCACATTTTACAATATCATTAGAATCTTGTTATTACCTTACAGTGTTTCATAGAATTACGGAAGTATCTTGTATTCCGAAAACAGGATGTACTTTTTATTATATTTAACAGAATATAACTAAAATAAATGGTATCGTAAAAGCGATTTTGTTTAATTATGCGTCTGTTGTATAATTTACAAATATATTTATGAATTAGATAAATTCATAGGTATATTAGATTCATAGATAAAAGTAGATGAATTAGGTTTTAAAAAGCTTTCAACTAAGAATGAATTTTAGTAACTAAGGAAACTTATATTTATAAATTGCATTATTGTCTTTTAGGCATTATTGTCACGCATTACTTTACGTTAATAAAGGGGGGGGGGTAAGTGCCGGTGTAATAGGTTTTTCTTATTCTAAGGCAATGTGTACGCCCCGATAAAAAAACCCTAGACAAATTGTACCCTCTGGTAAGAAAAGCCTAATCCTTATGTACGTATGGGTTAAACAATTCTGAAAATTAAGTAAAGAGTACCGGGAGTTGGTGCCTAGGTTAATCTTACTAAACCGAGAGGTCTACGTCAAGAGGGTACACTGTGCCTAGGTTTTTCCTACCTCCTAGGGATTTACTACATATCGGCTTATTAATACGTCAAAGGGGGTACACTGTTCATAGGTTTCTCTTACCACCACCAGGGATTTACTACATATCTGCATATTAATACGTCAAAGGGGATAACCTGTGCATAAGTTTTTTCTTACCCACCTATGGTTTTACTATATATCAGCATATTCATAAGTCAGGTTTTTTTCACCCCCCAGGAGATTTACAACATATCAATATATTAGGATCTGCATCTGGGTTTATTAGGTCCATATCACTGATTGATCTACTATTGGCCTGGTTTGCTATTATTACCTGCAATAACAAGCAACACCAGGCAAGATGGACGTAGCCTTACTCTTTTCGTCGTCGGCAGACATTCGTTCATCCTTGAAGTGTTTGTACCACAAAAACGTTTTACTTTGACTCATAGCATTGTCACCAAATGCGTTCATAAACATGCAGTGGGTTTCTGCAGAAGTTGAACCTCTTACACCGCAGGAGATTTACAACATATCAATATACTATGTTCTGCATCTGATTTTATCAGTTCCACATCATTGATTGATCTATCATTGGCCGGGTTTGCTATTATTAGCTGCATTAACAAGCAAGGCGAGAAAAGATACATCTATCCTTACGCTTTTCGCGTATAAATTATTTAATATATATGACTAATACCAATTTTTGAATCCGAGAATCACAAATATTATATTAATTAGACAGTATAACTGTCAATAGTATGGTTATCAACTGATTAATTATTAAAGTCACTTATACAGTCTAACATACTCAAATTTATAGTCTGTGACAGTTTCAGTTAATTTTTAAGTTGTGTACCTACACACATGCAAAATTTAATACGAAAATAATTTTCAAGAGTTGTCCTTTCCTGCAGGCATCTAAATTTATGTAAAAATAAATCATAATAGTGAAAAAATTTTACATTGAGGCATGCTAAAAGAAGTAGTCACTTCTGTCGGTCAGTCCTGCACTGCTTAAGTCTTTTATTTTTATCGAGGAAAGAATGTCTTTAGATATTTTTTTAACATGTATCTCTGTTATATTCATGGCCTAACAAGAAGGCAGGTGACTCCAATTTGTCGGCACTATTACACATTTTCCATCGGCAAAAGGTATGGTATTGAAACTAACATTATTTAATTCCTATTTCTGGCAGTAAAATCTTCCCACTTCTAATCAAGTGAGCCAGATACATATTAAGTAAGGTTAAAGGTTACCCTTGTCTCACTTCTGTTTTAATTAAATACGTTGAGTCAATTTTAGAGCAACGCCAACATTTTCTAATTTAGTGTCGTTTTACATAATGTTGTATAGTTCCTGTTAAGTGTTTTAGTTGTTCTATTAAACAAGTTTATAGACCAAAGCTTTTCACTGCGAACGCAATTAAACATTAGTTATAATCTATGAATGCTAAACTATATCCAGAATAAATGCATTTCGTCCAGTATAATTTGTTTCAAAGAGATAATCATTGCTAAATGAGCGTTCCTTCAGAATCCACCTTACTCATTACTACAGTCTTCGTCTTGAATAAATTAATGGTCCTAGCTTCTTGGCCCATACTTCTAAAGCACATGTTGAAAGAACGTAATAATTTCAGTTTTATAATCCATGTTTTGTATTTTATTGGTTCTGATGATAATCGCATAGTGTGAATACCTTAATATTTTTCATTTACTCATTGTTTTCCAAAATTTCTATGTAATCTACACTTATTTTATTGTTTGTAGTTAATTACTTATGTTTTTTTGTTACTTCCTGTTTTTGTAAATCATACCGTTATATTCGATACAGTTTAAAAGTTTCAGTTTAAAGCCACCAAACGCTGAACAGAGCTGAGTGTAATGAAGATGAATGGCAACCGGAAGCGGAATTTAGTCAGTTTAAAGGTAGCGTTTGTATCTTTTAAATCTAAATATATTAAGTCTACTGTAAAGTTCTTAACCAAGACAACGGTAACATGGGTAACGAGAAACAATAAGTTTGGTGGACTGTGGTTGGGAAAGTGGTGTCAGCTAGACAGAGTCGAAGCTTCACGAAGCGGAGCCCCAACAACGTTGCTTCACTCCTCTCAACTCCGTTACACTTTCAGTGACCGAACTCACATTAAAAACAATACGTTAGCTTTTGAGTGCATAGTTTGCTCCTCTCCGCATTTGTGGACACACGGCCTAAGAATCATAGTTTCAAATTCTTAATCGAAAGACAACGAATGCATGGGATCGTTAATGTTCATTAACTATAATTTTAACGCAGCACTACAAAATTCCCTTGTACCTTGTACATTTATGTTATAAGACATAATTGACAGTCTGAAAATGTCACTTCACTTCAGTTTTGCATATCTTGAAAATACCAAATGAACCTTAGTTTCAACAGGTTTAAAAAAACGGAAAGATTTCCTTCGAACCGTATGTCCCACCTGTCAGAAATGTCTAAACATTAACTTCAGTTGAACGTACGTTTTTCACACGTACACAACTGTATGTTTTTTCAAATTCATTGTATTAAAAATATCGATAAATATTTTCAGATATTTTGTAATTTTACTATTTATTATAATCTGATTTCATCTGATTTGCTTCGTTCGAGCAGAAACGTTTGCCGCCAGTAATACTTATTATCCCGATAATTGCATTTCCTCTTAATTAACGTAGCTTTGGAATTCACGCTGAAGAGAAGTAATTTATCAAAGTCACTGCACGGATCTTGCTTTACTCCTTATTGACGAAGCAGAACATGATCTTCACCGTCTAATTATCACCATAGGCAACTACTAACTTGTAATTTGATAACACAGTCGTATGCAACAATTAGGGAGAATGCGGTAATGGCGGTCACCAAGGTAAAGTATATCTAGAATATGATGTTTTGTAATAAAAACGTCCTGTAGCAAGTGCTGCTGCCTAGTGACTATCTAGAGAATTTATACCATAAGAGGCGTTATCTTGACTGTATTTATCTGGTTCTCTGTGTATCAAAGTTTTTTCCCTCCTTTTAATAAAAAAAATCATCTTTACATCACTGTACTTTTCCTTATTAAACTTTCTTATTAATTATTGTATATCGTATGATCGTATGCTATATTCTGCGTTGTTTACTATTTAGCTGTGTACTTGTTTGCAATACAGAATAGTTAATTATCTTGTTTTAAAATTTGCAAGTACGGCTTGGTCTTAGAGTGATAGCAATCGTTCAGCACAGAACAGTCAGTTTCCTTTTGAACTGTATTATCCCAAGGCGTTATTTGTTCTAGAAATCGTGCTATAACGGACTGCCTAACAGATTTAAAGAGCGGTGAAAGACATTATTGAAGACATTTTTATAAAAATGGCTTCAAAGCAGAATTGAATACTATTTATTTTTCTGCAAGGGAGACAAAAGTGGCAATATTGATTGATATCTTTTGGGCGCGGAAGTAGGATTTTCTCCTTGAACGTGAAAATAATTAGATATCCGAACATGTTAGAACATTACAGCTGTCCAGTTAAGGCGAACGTCTTACAAATATGCGTCTTGTAAACACAACGTCTCACAAAAAATAATATAAAACATAGATTTAATAATAATAGTAAAATATCTGTATTCGTTTGGCTCTGTTGCTTTATAAAGAGGCATCGCATTAACGTACGGAAACCAGAGGCACTGCTAGAGCTATTGGATTTAACAGAGACGATGTACGATTTTTTTGGAAATTTATGGGAAAATTGTAATCATAAATTTAAAGATGCAAGATTTAGAATGTAGCCTATTAACCGTAATTTCAACTGTGCAGGATTTGGGATTAGATTTAGCTGAAAAGGAACAGAAGCGAGTAGGATCAATAACTAGCTGGGAAAGGGGAAGTTTTATATTTTGGGGGTCCAAATACCACTATGTTTATTTTTCAACGGTATAAATATAAACGCAATAATATAATTCATATGTAATTCACATACGAGTACAATTCATTTGTAATGGATGATTTATTCAATTTTATGTTATCAAAATATACGTTTTTTCATTACTTAGTAAGCCATATTTTACAATATTTTAAATTAATTTAATTGTATTAGTAACATTTTCGTTTTAAAATTATTTTTCTTTGAAAATTTAATATTTTATAATTTTTTAATACTGACTGCCATTACCCTAACGGATGGGTATTACCGGTCAAAGGTATAGTTTTGTTTTATAGTCATTCAATAATGAAATATAAAGTTACGTTTTTTCCAAAAGTAATACAATAAAAAAAAGCATATGTAATTATTAATGTCTTTCATATGGTTTAATACAGTGCTTCAAGGTTTTAATTTAAACTTGACTGTGAAAATTTCCTTAAATGATCGCCATTACTCAATCCTCCCGAAACTTAGGCCTACTTAATATTAGACTATATTAAGGATTACAGGTACATTTAAAAAAATATTGTTTTAGTTTTTTCATTGAGAACAATTAATTTAAGAAAAACGTTATTTATTTATTTTTTGTTTTGTTATTTTAAGGCGAAAAGTAGATTGAGGCTATTATCGCCTCCATAAATGTAAGTGTGAATGTAAAGTGTTAAAGTCGTAAGTTTAAGTGTTTGTTAGACTCGGGTACCGCGAGGACGTCTAAATCCTCTCAATTAGTTTTCACCTCCTGCGGGAAAAAGTTATTTATAAATCGAAATTATACGCTGATTGTTTTTTGCTAAAAACAAATCTTACTTTCGTAATTACATTAGAGCGTCGATTTTTCGAACGTCAATTATTAAAACTGTCAGTTGACTTGACCGCCCACAGTATGTAAATATGTTGTTAAAATGTGAAACGTTGAATTGAACCGCGCATGAGCGGTAACCGGACCTGTACTGTTTCATCCAGGCGACAGTTTTCTCGCTGAAGTGATGGAAATAACTTGCCAACAATAACTTTTGTTTTTATAATTTGTTTGAAAATCCGATTTTACCATGACAATTTGCATTAACATCGAAATGCTAAGGCTGATCACAATAGTGAAGTCATACTTAAAACTTTGAAATGACCACGATTTTTTTAACGGAATTCGCAGAAAAAACGAACGAAAAATTAATTACAGTATTTATTGCATCAGTTTTTGTAAAACTTTTTAATCAAGCAATTAAACTCTGCTTTTAATTTCGTATTTTCAAAGGAATTCGAAAATTCAAAATATTAATGTGTACACGTTTTAACACTGATTAATATGGTGAGATCAGATTTTACAAAAAATTAAGAAGGAAAAAATGATTTGTTTTAAATTTTGAAAAACCATCATTTCGAAACTGTTGATTAGTAATTGCCGAGAAAATTCTTAATATAATTACCATAACTGGTTTTTGTGAGAAGTTGTGACTAAAATTGGTTGATTAAATTAGTACTAAAAAAAATGCGAACCTGAAAGTTCCGAAACACACACACACACACACACACACACACACACACACACACACACACACACACACACACACACACACACACACACACACACACACACACACACACACACACACACACACACACACACACACACATATATATAGTTTTTCAATAAAAAGATTTTTGATATCCTGTTATAGTCCAAAGACAGTTAAAAATAAAATTTTCTTCCAATCAGCCCTAACATTTTTGTTACAATTTGGCTCAAACGATAGACCGTAAGTACCCAAATAAACTTTACGAGTCGCTGTACGCTTTTCCAAAAACATCCAGTTTAGAAGGTATTGAAAAAAATCAGTTTAATTTTCTAAAATTTGTTTATCGCATTGCACAAATTTGATCAATATAAATATATAATTTTTTAAATTAAAAAAAAGTTTTATATACACTTTTTTCTAAAAGCTATAAGAAAATGTGATTTTTCTCAAAATCGGGAAAGAATTTGACAAACTTTTGCTGAAATTTAAAATCTAGAATTTGGATACCTATAATAGATAAAATATTAAAACCGTGCTTTTCTAATTTTAACCATACTTTAAATTAAACCTCAACTCAAAGCATTAAATTAATGCCAATCAAGTTATTGTAGCAAATTTGAAGTAAACGTAATTAGTTGTTCGGAGTTAACCGTAAAAAAAAAAAAAAAAAATCAAAATCGCAATTGTGTTTATTTTGTTTTTTTAATTACATTTAAGCTGTTATTTTTTTTTCAAATTCGTTACTGTGATTTCATTTATTAATCTTAATATGTGACAGATTTTTAATTAAAACCGGATGCGATTTTAAAAACGTGACGGATTTTCCTGTGTTTGTAACGTTTTGTGAAAATATCCGTTGTATATGTTATATCCCATATCAAAATATGTGAGCCGACATACACATTGCATAATATTTTAACTTTTTTTATACCATAGAGTGAAATAGTATACAAGTGAAATAGTAAACATGTCAACGATGTTGTTGAGCGTGTTGACGACACTTTGACAATATCGTCATTCCAATTTGCTTATAACCATAACAAAATATCTTATTGACATATTTCGTACTTCCAGTGTAGGCTACACGGCAAAGACATGTTTTCGAATTTGTTCAATTGTTGATTTAATAGCCAACGTTATATTTGTGATAAAAATAACGGAAGTTATATTTTGATAAGCGGCATCAAAACTTCAGTCCTATTACAAGTACTTTAGTAAAATACAAGCTGGATCTACCTTCGATATAACATGGACAAGTAGCTCCACTTCGATTAATTGGTCTTACCACATCTGCCCTCTTCAGTAAGTTGAAATTTCTGATTTAATCAATCAGTGTATAAAGGGAGGCAGATGCTTCACTTCTATTTAAGGATATCAGCAATTTAATTCTACTTCTAGGAACAGATGCTTACATCGATTGACTTATATTGAACAATTGATCTGACCTCTTTGTCACTACAATAGAGAGCCTGCCGATTGAAATGCCAGGTTCATGTGCAGTCAAGGCTATCACACATAGCCGGTTGAGGACGTCAGGCATTTAATTCTAACTCGAGTACACCAAATCAATTTGTCTGGTAATAACGCTTTGCTACCCATATTTCGTATAGGTTTTGATAATTTTCCATTTTTTTAATATGGTATTGCAATGTTTGAGAAAACATCGACTGTTTACAAAGGGAATTTTCTTGCGCGGTGACAAAAGTTTTCTGACTGCATTTTGTTCGTCGAAATTGCTGCTTATTTAAAAAAATCCTATTTTTATTGACTACCTTGTCCTTCTGTCAGAAATTATTTCACTAATTTTAGTAAACTTAAAGGCGTAAAGTAAAACAACAAAATACATCAAAATTGAGAATTAAATATTCATCTAGAGCTACTTGTTGTTAGAACCCTTTTTTGAAAGCTACGTAAGCATGCTATACTTATAATGTGAAGTGGTATTTGAATACCGTTGTTGAATTCCTTTATTAATCTTTGTTTATGGTGTAAGAACACCAAAAATAAAACAAAAAGTTGGAATCTAGCCTTCATACACTTCATATACTTGCTTTTTGTCTTAATCTACGTATTATTACTGAAGGCAGCCATTTTGTTTTCGCAAAAATATTGATTTATAAACTTTTTATGCTACTTTTGAGTACTTTTTAGCTTTTATTCTTATTTTAAGAAAAACTATGAAGTAGTTGATTTATGACCACTTAACATTATTGCACCTTTGGAGGTGCACATGTTGACACTTTCGAAAGTTGTTCTTATTTTTTCAACTAGTTTTTATCTGCTGTCATTTCACCTTTACGACTACATCTAGGATGAATATTTCAACAATCAACATCCCCTTATTATGAAGTTTGTCTATTAAAATTTTGTAATTTAGTGACATCTTTGTTTGAATACGTTTTAACCACTAAAAGGCTGAAAAACTAAATTCGAAATCAAACCAACCAGACGAAACATAACCGATTTGGTTAAAAAAACGTAAGAAAAAATATTTAAAAGTTTTAATTTTTCTTGAAGGTAACAAAATTATTTACCCATTTTCATACAGGCTTACACGGAATATTTAGAAGTGATGGAGATTTCCCCTGATTAACATAATTTATTTTGAATGTATGAAGAGTTTAATGTAGCAGTAACAAAACGCAAGGAAGAATTTGAATTGCAAGAGGTAATAAAATCTGAGATGCGGCTAAAGAAACTGTCTAATGTTGCACTCCTAACAACATTAACGACAAAGAAGGCATAAATCAAAAAGATCGCAGTAAATCACATGCGAGAGACGGGGTAAATATTTGTAAAAACGAAAAAAAAACATAATACCTAAGTTTGCAAACTTGATACAAATTATATAGACTTATATAAAATAAAGCGTGTATTAACTGTTAATTTTCGTATTTAAAATTAAATTTAAAATGACAAACATGTTGAGTTATTATAATTTCATTATTATTAATTCGATATGAGTTGTAAGGTAAACATATAGCTATGTTAACTTCAATTCTTCGTTTATTAAATATTTTAATATGTATCGTGTTTTAGAGCTGGTTGTGTTGGATTTTGCGTGATACGATTGCATACATTTATATAGATAAGTAATAGTACATTTTGCGCGTCGTTAGTATCATATTAAATAAATTAATTATAATTAAAATTTCCTGTGTTTCCGCCCGAGATGAAACCGGGAACCTTTCGCGTTTGAGGCGCACGTGATTATCACTACACTACGGAAACTACGAAGACGTTTGACCGACGTAAATGTATAAATTTAATTTTTATATTGGTAGTTGCAGTAAAAGATCGGTGTTTATATTAATTCGTAACGATCAGCTGTTTTTATTGAACAGCTGTTAGGATATAATAAGTTTTAGGTTATGTTGTGTTTTCGAACAAATCGTAATTAAAATAAAAAGGAAGAAAAAATATAATACATGATTTTTATTTTTGGTTCAATAACAAGAAATGTTTTTTCTCTTCTGTTCCTTTAGTGACTACTGGTTTCAACGGTCATGCCGTTATCATTAGGACAATGACAATAAACAGACATCAGGAAACGGCATGATCGTTTAAAACTGTAGTCACAGAAGAAATAAAAGAGGAAAAATGATTGAATAGACTGAAACTGTAGTAAATTTAGCTATTGGTTAACCTTAAAACTATAGTTTATGCAGATTTTTATATTGGCACGATAATGAAATCAAAAACTATTAAAATCTTTATTTCTTGTCAAAATTATTAGAGACCTCTTTTTTAAATGCATTTGTTTAATCTGAAAATGTTTCTAGGCTATTACCAAAATAGAATTTTGTACAGAACAATTTCTGTCGTACAATGCCTGTTCTTACTTAATGAAGATGACTTCAGAATTCTGTAATTACAGTATTCTGTTGTTACTGCTTCAACAGTGTACTGAACGTCACTCGATATCGTTAGCACGATCAATCTGGTAAACCTGGACCAATATCAGCAGAGGGTTGAAATGATTCGTGTATAAAATATTATGTTGTGTTTATTGTCGCCAAAGAAACAAATCAGAACAGCACCTTTTTAGTACATTTTGTTAATCAGAGAAGAGAGAAGCGGGCTCACTGAAATCAGTACTTCTAGATTCAAGAAACGACCGTTCATTTGTCAACTATTTACGCATGCAAATTGCCTCTTTGACCAATCATTGGTCAAAGTTGTTAAAAAAATTCAATTATTTCCCTAAATCTCCGGTTTTACCTATTGAAAAAACCGGCCTAATTTCTCAAAATGAACTTTTTGAACTATTTATAGAATTGTGTATTAATTAACAGTACATAGAAGAAGGAAACAAATAATGGGCCTATTTCCAGTACGTCCACATATAATATTGCGTAATGAAGTTAATTGGCCTATTGCACAAATTAGCAGCTAATTAATAGATTTAAGAATACAAAACATGACGTTTCTGTACTATATTGAAGTGAAAAAGATAATAGGCGCTATATTTTATAGCTTTTATAGCCTTCATCAATAACACAGTCTGTATTTTTACATTAAATATTTATTTTATTAATATTATAATAACGTTAAATTACTCTCGTATAAACATGTTAACACTGTTACACTACATAATCAACCCATTTAGAACAAAATTATTGAAAGCGTTTTTACATATCTTGCTTAATGTATTTATGTTTAAATTTTAATGTAATAATAACAAATATTGTTTATGAAATAATAAGACCAAACTCAGTAACTTAAAAAATTAATTAAAGTTTGGAATTTAGCTCGTCCAAAAATATGCTATCTTTGTAAGCAATAAAATGTATCAAACTTGCATTTAAGTAAAAGGAATAAGTTAGTCAATTAGTGTGTTTGTAGTAAAAAATAACTCATTTGCTTTACTCAATCCCAAACAGCTGCTGCACAAATATTTTTAAACGTTTGAAAAACATTACGCAAATTGTCTTACATAAATTTGTATTTGTTACACAACTCCCCCAAACTAGGGGTTTCTAATGTTTTAGTCATATGAAGATTCATAAAACAACCATTTGTGCTAGGTTTGAAAATTAATTTTTTTAGAGCTAATTGAAAAAAACTCTGAAGACATTTGTGTTTATTTTGGTTTTCCTACTTACATTCAATCTTGAAAACAGATATAGTACTCATCATAACTTCAAAATCTATTTTTTCAACCACAGTAATTTCTTTATTCTTAATTTAGTGAAAAAGTTAAAAGCTTAGAATACCCGTGAAAAAACCTGTGAAAAACCTGTGAAAATTAACATTATAGTTTCTACATGTTAAATTTTTTGAACTTTTTTGGTATAAAATTTGATTTAAATACCTGATGAATTGAATTTTTAATTTTAAGCATGTTTTAATGTTCAACGAGGTGTGTTCAGAAAGTAACGAGAATTCTAATTTTTTGAACAAAATATTTATTTATTCTTCTACATTTATGTTGTCGCCTTCAAAATAGTCCCCATTGGAGATCATGCACTTGATCCAGCGCTTCTTCCAAACCTCAAACACTTTTCAAACTCGATCCTTGAGATAGCCTTTAGTTCTTTCAGCGATGCGCTTTTAATGTCATCTACGGCTGTAAAACGACGGCCATTTAAGGTTCTCTTTATTTTTGGAAATAGGAAAAAGTCGCACGGAGCCATGTCTGGCGAATATGGAGGCTGGGGTATCGTTAGAGTACTGTTTTTGGCCAAAAATTCACGAACTAGTAATGAAGTGTGAGCTGGTGCATTATCGTGGTGCAAAAGCCATGAGTTGTTTTTCCACAGATCCGGGCGTTTTTCCCGGATTGCTTCACGCAAACGGCGTTGAACTTGTAGGCAGTACTCCTTATTGACCGTTTCACCTGGTTTTAGGAATTCATGATGCACAATGCCATTAATATCGAAGAACACAGTGAGCATAACCTTCATCCGCACTTGTCAGTGACAAGTTCGTCCGTTACTTGTCGAGCCTTTTTCGGTCTTGGCGAGCCAGAATGCCTCCACTGGGATGATTGAGCCTTAGTTTCGACGTCATATACGTAAACCCATGTTTCGTCACCTGTTATAATACGTTTCAGTAATTCTGCATCGTCGTTGACTTCATTTAGTGACTCCTGAGCAACTTCCATTTGCCGCTGTTTTTGTTCATAATTCAACAATCTTGGAACTAATTTTGTTGCCATGAATTTCATACACAAAACATTGGAAACAATGTCATGACATGATCCAATCGATATGCCAACATCATCAGCGACTTCTCTAATTGTGATTCGGCGATTGTTAGTAACCATTTCTTTCACTTTTTCCACGTTTTCATCGGTTGTTGATGTGCTGGGGCGTCCTGGGCGTTCGTTATCTTCAACGTCTTCACGGCCATCTTGGAAACACTTATACCACTCGTAAACTCTTGCTTTACTCATATCAGACTCACCATATGCCTTTGTCAATATTTCACATACTTTATTCCATTTTTACGCAAAATTTGATACAAATTCTTTGATCCGTTTCTTTTAACAAACGAAAATCGCCGAGCTCATAAAAACACGTATAACCTTAGTGGCTGTCACAGACAAAGTCAATAATGAAAACAGCCGAAAGTTTTATCATACTTCAAGGGTATGTATACCAACATAAAAAAAATTGACAATCCCATTGTCCTCCAAGCCCTCGAAATTTAAAGATTCTCGTTACTTTCTGAACACGCCTATTATATGTATTTACAATGAGACTTTTAGGGTTTTAAAAATATTACAATTTTGGAGCACATAAGTTTCAAATTACTATAATCGTTGCTTAAATAACAATCTATATTAACTTTGGATTTCAATTCATAAACAGTGTTAAAACGCGCCAGGAATAAAATATTATTATTTGAAAAATATTTTAATTAAACAAAACATGTGTTTTCCCGTGAGATATTTTTTATTACGTAAACAAAAGCACTGAATGTATACATTTTGAAATTTAGTTTTTGTTTTGTTAAATAATAAACATGTATGTGTGAGAACTGCAATAATATTGTTTTATCTTAACTATTTTCTATATTCCTAATTATCTAATATAAAGTACGTGAACTTTTAAGACTATAGGTAAGATGTATATTTGCTCAGAGTCGACGACAGCCGCTGTAAACACAATCTAAATTTATAGAGTTGACAGCAGTTACAGGGTGGCTGGCTCCTGTTACCTTCTGGGAGTTACAATAAAAAATGCAGTTGCAATCGCAACTTTCACAAACTCATGAGAACTTTCAAAACACATTACCGTTCTGAGAAACGTAAGGACAAACTAAATAACGTAACTTGAATGCAATAATTATTTAATTTTATATTCCCCTAAACTTTAAGTACCTTTTATGACTACATTTTTGAGTGATTTAAAAAATATTTCTTATAAATTTAAACTGTAAAAACTAGAAGTAATAAAAAAGGATCGTACATCGTTTAAACATAAACTAAAATGTAACACAAAATAAAATGACTGTCAATTATCATGATGTTCAATGTTTATGTGTGATGCTGATTGTGATGCTAGAGGACACGAAACCCTATAACTTCTGAAAAATTTAAAACGAAATGAAATAATCAATAAACTAGACCCGAACTTACATACAGGTGAAAATTTTATTAATTTATAAAATTAACAAAAACGTTATCATTTTAGAGCTTGTGCAAACAATTGTACAGCGCTAAACCAAACACGTATTTATAAATTTGGGTTAGTAACTTCGGCTTCAGTAAATTCGTGACAATATTTATTCCGCTTCCTTTCGCAACAGTTCTGTTTGATTTGTAAGTGACGTTCTCATATAACGGCCTACAATGTAAATTTGGCTCTGCTTGATGTGGCTGGCAGCTATACTGGCGCATTGTGTTTGATGGGGCTTTACAAAGAGAAACAAAGATAGACAATCCTTTGATTAAATTGTGTTTATCTCAAAGGAAGGTAATCTAGAACTGTTCTAAGAAATGGTGAGCTTTGTGATAACACAAAGTACGATTTTGCAAATAACACAGTTTTAAAAGTTTTAGTCCGAAAAAGTCTTCCAAAACATTTTAGGTTAAAAAAATCAATTTGAAATGTAAATAAACCCGACGTCAATTTTTTTAAAAATCCTGCAATGCTTAGGGTTTTTCTTCTGAAACGTATTTTTAACGAATTTGTATTGGAAAAATAAACTATTGAGGTGACCATCATGGTAAGACCCAGACCCGGGAATGTCAGATGAGCACCGATCCTGACTTTGAGAATACTTATTGAGGGGTAGTTGAAATTTATATATATATATATATTTACAGGCCATAATATCCTCTGTAGTTATAAATTATGCAACTACCGACACTTGGTTGGTAATCCCAGACTTCTATAGTCAAGAGTTGCCAACATAATTATATTCACTAACAGAAAGAGATTTTTCAATTACGTTTAGAATTTATGAAAGAATAACTCGTTTTTCTGAAATAACAAAATGTATTTTGCATTGTTCTTAGGGGATTCTATGCTTGTTCGCTCAGTGACGGAAACTAAAGTGTCAGTAGTGTCAGTTTATTTCCCAGGCACCAACGAGGTGTGGGTACAACATCGACAATTATCAGGTTTTCAAGCAGCAGGGTGCTGTCAGTGTTCCTGTTCATATGAATTCAGTGATTGATATGAATTCAGTGAGTTTTGATAAATTTATTGGTATGCTGCAAAGATGATAAATGTAGTTTTGTAATAGTTTAATCAATTGTAGTTTTACTTGGACTGATGGTTAATTGATGTGTCACTGTATATTTATTTATACTTTATAAATATATAATATACTTATAATATACTGTCTCCTTTTTCCTTCTTGTACGGCCTCAGGGGACCACTGTAAGTTCTCTTATTGGCTGTTCTTTTTGCTCTTAATTCCGTGTGGTAGTTCTTTATGCGGTCAGATCTATTTTTCTTCTTGGCTTCGGACATCACCATCTTTTTCTGTTGATATATGTTCTTCTGAATCTCGTTTTACGCTCTTTCATTAGCCTGAAATTTCCGGATTCCTCCAACTCTCTTCTTTCAATGCCTAGTTCCTTCATGTCCTCTATAGCCAGTTTTAGCCACTTGGATTGGGTTTTCCTCTTCCCGTAAAATTCCGTTAGTTTTTTCAGAAGTCTTGTCTCTTTCATTTTCAGGATATGTCCTAAGAAAGATATCCTCCTCTATCTGATGATGTCCGTTAATGGTTCTATCTTCTGGTATACTTCTTCATTGGAGATGTTCTGATACCTTCCCTCTTGAATGTTCCATTTCCCTATACAGTCTCTAATAATTTTCCTTTCAGTTATCTCTAATTTTCCTCCTCCATATTTAACTGTCGGATCCCATAATGTTTCCCCACCATATAATATTTCCGGTAATACTACTGTTTTGTAACGTCTAATTTATAATATACTTTCTTTTTATTTGTTTCACCCAACTTTGGGGTACACTAAAACAATCCCTTTTTAATGTTCTGTGCCTTCCTCGTAGCCCAGTATTGCTTCATTTGTTGTGATCTTGCTTTTTTTTCTTTGTCAGAGATTTGGATCGTTCGCTTGGATTTGACTTTGCCTTGGAACCGTTGCTTCTTGTCCTTGGTTATTTTAATATACTTTATTATAGATAAATTCTTTTTAAAAATTAATATTGATGTTAACTGTAATTCTAAAACGTTTTTTACAGATTCCATTGTACCAGCGAGGAGGAAGTATTATATCTCGAAAATGAGTGCGTAGGTCATGAGCTCTAATGCATAATGACCTTTTTACGAAAATGAGTATATACGAGGTATATATATATATATATATATATATATATATATATATAAACAAATATGATTCACATTGAAAACACCTGTTCGACACAACTGTTTCTAGAATGAATATTGTTCCGATGCTTTGCCAAAATCGTATTTAGCGTCATCTCGCTGCAAATCTGAAGTCGAAGTTCACACACACACACACACACACACACACACACACATAATCATCTTTTAAAAGTACGGTTTTTATGCTACTTTTTTTAACAGAAAAATTTACAGTCGCAATCAATGTTAAAATCTAGAGAAAATTAATTTTAACAATTTCTAAATTTTATTGTAACTACTAAAGTGAACCTAACAGCTATAATTAGTTTTAACTGTAGATATCTGGAAATTATAGATACTTGAAAATTAAAAATGTTAGTGTATAGAGATTTTAACACTGTTTGCAATAGTGAAACCAGATTTCAAATAAATTGTCAATATAAAAATATATTTTCTTAAAAAAATAAATTGTCAATATAAAAAATACATGGAAATTTGAAAATAAAAATGTTAGTGTATAAAGATTTTAACGATGTTTGCAATAGTGAAATCTGATTTAAAATAAATTGTCAACATAAAACATTTTTTTTCTAACATCTGAACCGCAACCATTTTTAGAAGGATTTTACTGAGTTGTAAACTTGTGTGCCAAGTTTGATTTTACAGTAAAACAACATTTTGTTTGGAATTTTGTCTTTGTTATGTCAGTGAGACAGTTACCTACCGAAATTATTGTTTTAATAACATCTAGATATGTAAAAAATGTATATTTGTTGGTAAAAGAAACCCATTCACTTGTTGTATCGAGTTTTAATAAATTTCATTGGAAGTTATGATTTTGTACATTTTTTTAATATTATAACTTAGAATATTTTTAATGTAATCCTTTTTTTAGAATTGATAAATATAATTCACATTTATTTCAAATAATAATTACAGTATGCACTTTTTTAAATATCAGTCTTAAAGTCAATTTTAATAAGTATTTTTACATTGATATTTTTGAAATAAAATAAACAGCGTAACACGTTTTGCGGTTTGCCTTCATTTCAAAACTGATTATTCGCAAAGCAGGCGTTGTGACAGACAGAGTGCATTGTAGGGAAGTAATTAGTCACCAGACGGCTATTCGGTATTCCGTATAATGTCTTTGTGGTCTTCTTGAAGAAACCAGAATTTATATTCTTGTGTCCAGCGGTACACCAGTGAATGGCGCAGCGTTGCATTGGTTACCCGAAAAGACGAACATAAAGTTAGTGCTTCGACACGACTGCGGTAAATAGGGTGACTGCAGCTGTGGAAAATAGCAAGCAGTTAATGTCGGCGGGCAAGACTTATGACACATCCTGATGGTAAATGTTATTATTACTAACTTTTCCAGACTAATGAAATAAAGAATCGATTGTCCCGTTTTAATATTATCATGCCTATTGTGATGATTGTTGTTTGCGGTGAATATTGCAAAACATTATATACTCGTAATATCCCCAATATTGTATTGTTTTAGAGTGAAAATTTTAATTTAAAAATTACATTTATAAAGGTTTAGAATATGTAATTATAAAAACTAATGTTTAACTCTTTTAAACCAACGACTTACACAATAAATTCTTGCATCAATAATTTGCATTTCAACCGACGTAATTTAGAGTTTTTGATATTTTTCGATTGCTCAAGAACAAGATTTTTTTAATACACAAGATTATTTTGGATACTGAAGGACTATATTTAATGAGAATTTGTTCAAATCTGGTTTTCAAAAAAAGATTTTTTTAATTTTCAAGTGTTTTTGATCAAAAAGTATTATTATTCAAAATGTTTTGTCAAAGGAATTACAAGTGAGTGCCAAAATACTTTCGACCGACTTAGTAGTTTATTTATCAACTATATGTTTTTGGTGTTTAACGTCCGACTATTGTGCACACTTGGGCTAATGCAGACGGTGGGATGATTTATAGCGTATGAAAATGCCAAGCCCTCGCCGGGAATCGAACCCGGATCCTCGGGGTGAAAGCCTAGTACGCTATCCACTAGACCACCGAGGCGGCTTATCAACTATATGAACAAACACACAGACAATCAGACGGTCGTACATCCAAGTAAAACATACTTTTTTTAAATTAGGGGAGCTGAAAACGGAAATATCCGACAAAATCTAAAGAGTAATTTTTGTAGGCCGTACTACTTTTTACATATTTTGTATATTGGAAAATTAAAAACAATGTTTGTTATTTAGCTTCTCATTAAAATTAAAGATTGTTTTTAAATCATATGATATTTAAAACTGATGTCATTACATCTATTTTCGTTTAGTTTTCATAATTCTTTAGGAAAATTATAATTTTTTTCTTAAATTTTCTTAACCAACAAGTCTTTAAATTTTTGATTTTAATCATAAAATGTTTTTAATACAAGAAAATACAATTTTTGTTCTATTTCTATAGAAAAGTTTGATCACAAACATCTGTACTTATTTTGTTCTTAATCTGAAAAACTGATTAAAAAAAGACATTTACATTTTTCCTAAAATAATCCTCATAGTTACTTGTTATTTTATATTCAACTTAACGTGTAATGTTATCTGTATACAGTGAAGAGATGGTTAACTGTGATACTGTCTTAGCTCTGATCCATCACTTCTCTTCACCCTTTGCAGATCCTTGACGAATAGCAGCATGTCTACATTCTGGAGACTTTCCAATCTCTTGTTGTGTTTGATGAACATGTTTCAATTTCGTCAGAAGCAGTAGCATTGATTTTTAAATCACAGTGGATGTCGTTTCTCGCAAACTACGGTTGCACATTTGTCGCAACGTTTTATTTTCGACAGTTTATATCTGCTTGATATTTGTCACCTTGTTACAGTCGCACAACTGAACCGGTTTTAAAATTTACTTACATTTCTACAATTTATTATGCAACAATATAAGTTGAATGCTGTCTCTTTTTTTGAATTTTAGATTTAACGTCTGTCTCTTATTTGTCAAATAGTTCTTTCCATGTAAGTTTGACAACAAGCGTTATGCCAAGATATTTTGATGAATTCGCAAACATTATCTACAAAGTTTTAGATTGAACATTCAAATTTACACATGCTTTCCTATTTACACAGAAAATTAACATAAGCATGCGCACAACTAATTGCTCTAAATTTGAGGTTATAACTCTTGAAACTAAATTACATCAAGATTATTCCGAATGAGTGAACACTATTCTACCGTAATGGTAAGTCGTGTAATAATACAGTACTAATTTAATCATATTCAATTTCTGGTGCTAAAGTTGTTACCTAATGATGGAATATTCGTGTAATTATTACTTTTTTATTAGTAAATTTGACATAATATTAAGTACAAAAACAATTCATTTTATTTCCGCTCCCTCAAGGTAAAAACTGAGTGTTTTCCATTGTCGAGAAGCTGTTCACATGTGAGCAGCGAACATCAATGTTTTGTGATACGGTATTTATAAGCTATTGTGTAGTTTTTCTTGGTGTCTGTATGTCTCAGTTATCATTTTTGACCATTTAGGTTATCCTTCTTTAATGTTTGTCCTTAATATTTTAAAAGTAATTAGGATTATGACCTATTCTTTCCTTCAGTGATAATTGTTGTATCTAATCACCTCGTAAAGGCCACCGCGGTTTCGAAACTCTATCGTTCCATCTTCAGGCCGTGATACAAAAGGATAAATCCTTCTGTCGAGGTCGTCACAAAGTCAAACAAAACATTAAAACATACGACACAAACACTGAACACAATTACTCGATTAAAATACATACGGTAAAATTTGGTTTGGCCAAACGATACGTGCAACTCGTATGCAGTTACATTCAGGACTGCTACACGTATCGTTTGGCCAAACCAAATTTCATCGTATATATTTATATTTTTAATCGTGTAATTGTGTTCAGTGTTTGTGACGTATGTTTTAATGTTTTGTTTGCCTTTGTAACGAGCTCTACTTAGGGATTAAACATTTTGTATCACGGCCTGAAGATGTTTCGAAACCGCGGTAGCCTTTAAGAGGTGAGTAGATAGACCACTGACGGGAGGAATAGGTCATAATCCTAATTACTTAAATATGTGGTCCGGTGGCTATATTGCAATAATTAATTTTTTTTTTTTAAATGTCTAGGCATGATTGTCAACTAGGCATTAACACTTACGTTCAGTTGAACGTTTTAATTTAGGCACTTGAGGTCTTGACCCATACTTGTGAAACGTCGCGTATTGTTTCAATATAGAAACGTGATGATAAATGTCCGAATAATAAAAAAATACAGCAATAATAATTTGCTCTAAGAAAAAAACAAAGATTTATAGTAATATATTAATAATGTTACATCTAAATCATTACATTTAAAATGATGTTCCATCAAAAAGAAAGCTCTGAGAAAAGTATTATTGAAATGAAGCTCTTGTTACAGCTTAATGTTACGGAAAAATGTAACGGAAACATGAAACGAACGAGCAAACGAATTTTGTCTCTCTATTTCTGTTTATCTTTTTCTTTCTCCTTTTCGATAACAGTACACGCGTATTATATGAAAACGTTGTGTTGTTTTGGTTTCGGTATTTTTCCTTAGATGAAGAACGTCGTAACAGTTTATAATACATTCGAAATTAATATAAACGTTTACAATAATTGTTGTTAATATTGCCAGATTTTATCAACATAACCTGTAACTTATTATAGCCTACCAGCTGTTCAATGAAATCAGCTGATCGTTATGAATTAATAAAAACAACTGATCTTTTACTTAACTAAAGTAAATAACACCTAAGCTAGGTTCAAGCGTTTATTTATTTAAACAAAACAAGATATTTGTAAATATATCTTCAAACTAATTACATATTCCGTTATAAGATAACATTAACAAAACTTCTCTTCTGTAACTCCACAAGTTTCAAAAGTGTACTTTTTTTGTTCAAAAATAAAAATTAACAGAATAATTGTCAGTGATATTAATAACTGACCTAATTAATTTACAATTAATTTAACCATATGTTTACTCTATCAATATACCAATTACTTACACTTTCTTTAGATCTGATTCTGCAGGTAAAATAAGAAAAAGTTTTTTTATAAAAACATGTTTTTGAAAACCCAACCCTATTTAATATACTTTTAGTAAAAGTAAAATTTTGAAATCAATATAAAATAAAGTACTTGGTTTTCAACTTAAAAACTAAATATAATCGCTACACGCAGCTATCTCACTGACGTGATCGAAGAAAATTTCCAGAAGTAGATTCTTATTTTAACCTCTTTTTTGAAATTATGATTTTATAATCATAATAATCATTAAAAGCTTAATGTAACAGTACTGTAAATGTTGAAATTACACTGAAAATATGAAAAAGAACCATGGCCACCGTCATATTAAATTTCTTTATTTCAATGGATTTTGAAAATTCAATCAAAAATCGTACTAAAATGCAAACGTGATTGCGCGTGCGTGCACACACAAAATTTAGTTTTTTATATAATATTTTTGCTTAAATATTCTTATTTGACCTCTCAAAAAGTGATGATGGCTATTTTCTAGTAGAAACAGTTCCTAAATTTACATTTTCAGTGAGTGAGTTTTGAGGGGAATAATAGGGATAGAGTTGAAACACCATGTTAAATTTTACTTAAAATAACTCAATGCAATTTACACTAAACAATTATGTTTTGCAATATAATTAATAGTGTATTAAGTTCTGAGAAAATTTATCAAAATATTAGTAGTGGAAAAAAAACCACTTTATGTTAAGGAGTAAAATTTAAAACTATAATAACCTTGATTGCTGTCTGGTTTATTTTGGAAAACTATGTTCACAATGTTGAACAAATTGTCTAGGGGTAAGCTTCCTGTTGTGTAGGCGAGGTAAGAAGGATTGAACGAACAACAAGAGAAGAGCCTCGAGAGACAGATAAGGAAAGAGAAGCTGATTTGTTGAGCAGGTCACACTGTCCCGTACTACAGGGAGTAATTGAAGTATTGAAGGTATATTTTTTAAACACTACGGCAGCCACTCACTAATATACTTACGGATTCTGGGCACGTTCACCTTCAAAATTATTGTTACGTGGCTCACTTGGGACTGCCGCCAATTTAGCAATTAGTTTCGGCCAGACAGTATTACTCCTCGTTAGACATGAAGTACTGTGTTCCGATCAACAATCTTTAAAATCAGTGGCCAATTAATTTCTCAATATATGAAGCATATAGGTTGGTCATTGTGAAAAAAATAGTTTTTGATCATCTAGGTAAAAAAATAGGTTTACTTAGATTTTTAAAAATGTTTGCGGTCATTTTTGAAATATTTTCGCTATCTGTTTGTGTTTTAATTTATAATTTAAAATTGTTTTTGAACATGAATAACATGCAAAATAAACATTACACAAACAGCTCACATTCAATGGAGTTAATGAAATTATTAAACACTTAAATAGACTGGTAGATTTTTATCTACCAAAAAAAACCGGTTTAAGAAGCAAAAATAACCGCTTTTATGTAATTTTGTATAATTTTATGGCTTAAGAGTAAATCAAGAAAACTAAGCAGTCCCCAATTATAGTCAAGATTTATTATGGATATTTTCGAAAAAAGTAAATTTCTTTCGAAATTTGCTACATTAACGTGAGTTATAAATCTCAAAGCGCAATAAACCGATTTTGAGAAAATGGACAGAATTTTCGGTTGTTTTTGTAAATAGGTCCTGGAATGGGTTTTTGGAAAATGAAAATAAATATGTTTTGAGTGTTTTTTTTATTTAAAACTCTTTTAAGTAGTTTAAATAAATGGAAAGGTTATGGAAATGCATCTTTTTATTGTCGAACATGATTTTTTTTGAATGTAAGTTTTATACGTTTTGATTGAGTACGTAGACACTACATTTGAGCAAAATGCGATAAAAAAATATTCTAATGCTTTATTGAAAAAAATCTTCTTGAAAAGTGGTTCTAGCAAGCAAATACACACACAGATGGACAAATATTTAAAAAAAACTATTTTTATTCAGGATAAATGAAAATGGATATATTGAATTGTCAAATATTGATCATCAAAATTTATTTTTTCCAGTATACTTTTCTTCCTTTTTTCATCGTTTAGTGAGAAAGTAAGAACGGGGTTATTATTACAATTCTATTATTTAAATTTATTTTTTAAATACTTTTAAAATTAAAAAAATATGTTTCAAATACTTCCATTCTATTAGCACATGTTCAAAACTAAAAAAAACCAGTGATTATAAAATATGGGCTACAAATTTAATTCTGTTTCTATAGTATTCCGACAAAAAACTGTCAAAAAATGTGGGTTTTAATTATATTCTATTCATTATGACAGTTCCGTTACGATGTTAGAAGGTTAACTGATATTTGCAATAACAAATTCGTTGGTAACACAAATGAGTTTAATTATTATAAGGCAGCACATGTAATACCGTATGACGTATGCTTCATTCAATTATAAGTAAAACAAAACAGCGGTAAATATAATTACTGCAGCAGTGCGCGGCATCGACCTAAGCCGATGCGTAATGAGGTTCGAATCCCCCCAGATCTGTCTGCGTGTATTTATTTAGAACAGTGGTGCGTAGGCGATTCTGTCGCAAGAGGTCAATGCACGACAACGTCGAGAAAATTTTAAGCAAGTTTAACCGATATTTTTAACAATGCTTATTATTGTATATAACTATAACTGCCCTAAAAATACTGCACAAAATTTCTCACACACAATTATTTCCACAACTGTTCAGAAACTGCAGAAAAATAAACGAAAATTTGACATAATTAATAATTAATTCTCAAAAAAGTTTTATCTGATTTTGCTCGAATTTTAGTCACAAAAAATATTAACTGAAGTTAGTGTAACGGATTTGACGTAAAAAGAAATTAAAGGTAAATTAAGACAATAACAAAGCAAACTCAATGGCGGACAATGTTTACTTACACTTTTCTCGTTTTTCTTTCGGACCATGAATTTGTTTTATTTCAAATTGGAAATTCTGGCTAAAATTAAGGTAAATGTCTTAAGGTAAATGCATTATATTTTTAAAAAATATCAAACATTTTTTAGAAGGAATTGGGAAATTTTTCTTTTTAATAAATTTTTAACAAACAATTTGATTTGCAAAATAGAAGCAAGGCAAACGTTATTTCGTTTTTCTCTCGAATCATGAATATGTTTTATTTCAAATTGGCAAGAATGGCTTGAACCTTCATTTATGAATTTTATGAAACATTTTTGAAAAATTAAGATATGTTTTGTTTTGGTATTTATGAACAAAATATCATTAAGTTTGATATATTAAAAAAATATCAAAATCTTCTTAAATGGTTTTGGGAAATTCTTATTTTTAATAGTTTTTTTAACAAAAATTGATTTACAAAACAGAAACAAGATAGAAGAATTAATCAAAATAAAGAAAGGTTTATAAAAACGTGAGCATCAATTACGGAAAAACCTAGAATCTATGAAATGTGAACCGATTCTGACTTCAAGAACGTTTTTGGCTTTCTAGTGCTAAAATTGAGTTAGATTTAATTTAAGCAAAGAATATATTGAAAATTGTTTTGTAAGGGTAATAAAACAAGTTCATTACGCAGAAATATCTGTTTAGAAATAGCTTTGTTCAAAGTTTGAAAAATTATTGCTTTTTTCATCATTATAACCAGGAAATGCAAATTAGATAATTTAAAATTTGATGAAATTGACTTCTTATGAAACCACAAACATCATCACGTTGTCTTATAGTGTATTATACCATTGATTACTTGGTTTTGTGCCTAATGATGGTATTTATTGCACTGAAACGGCCGTAATATTAATTATGACTAATAAAGTAATTAATTGTAAATTTAATAAATGAACATTAATTTTGTTTTATCTGGAAGTTACACATTCTTCTGAGTTTTTCATAAAATGTTTCTATTTTAAATTAGCTGCCATTATACGAAATAAAATGTAGTTGGTACAGACAATCAGATAACTGAATTAGAAATATTATATTATCAGGTAGAGATTGCTATGTTCAAAGATAATAATTACTTAAAATAAAATAAATAAAATCGTTACTTTGCACAAATAAAATCATGTATTAGCTATTTGTAAACGGTGAAATGTTTTAAAAATTTAACCAATAAAAGTGGGTACTAATATTGTTATAATACTGATGACAAGCATATTTATTAACAAGTGTCGATTTTAAAAAAATGGACTCAATAAACAATATCTGTACTGTACACATCCAAGTTTAAAGCTTATTTTGTAACGACGGAAAAAGTATGTAGTTAGATTGCCTAACCTGCCCCTGAATTATCGTAGCGAGTGCATGTTATGACATTTGTAAAAGTGCTTGTTTTCTCTTTGGACAGCGATTCTAAAGAAAAATTTGTTTAGCGAATTTCCATTGGCCATTAGAAAGTGAGTTTTTGGAGCGGTCATCATGGTAAGACCCAGACCCAAGACCATGAAATAAGCGTCTTTCCGTCACACTACCTCATTTTTGAGAGATCGTTATACACACACACACACACACACACACACACACACTATATATATATATATCTATATATATATATATATCTATATCTATATATCTATATCTATACATATATATATATATATATATATATATATATATATATATATATATATATATATATATATATATCTATATATATATATATATATATATATATATATATATATATATATATATATTATTTGCGTATAGACCCTGTTGGATCACGCCAAGCACTCCGACTCATGTCTTGTTCCTTCTAATCCTCCACACCTCCCTCATCCTGTCCCAATGGATCCTCTTCCGCTCCTCCGTCCATTTTATCCCTGCTCTCTTTGGGATTTCATTCTCTGGGACCTTCCAACCGAGCATCTTTCTCCTGTATGCGTGCCTGTCTTCAACGTCTGTTCAGTCTATTTCTGCACCATGTAAGCCTATTCTGACTTGTGCGATCCACGACGACGTTGTTGATTTGACTCCTTGTATATACTTAAGGATTCTGTTGGCAAGTCTCGTTGTTGGGAGTCTTACATATATAAGAGTCATATATATATATATATATATATATATATATATATATATATTTACACACACACACACACACATATATATATATATATATATATATATATATATATATATATATATATATATATATATATATATATATATATATATATATATATGTGTGTGTGTGTGTGTGTGTGTGTGTGTGTGTGTGTGCGTGTGTGTGTGTGTGTGTGTGTGTGTGTGTGTGTGTGTGTGTGTGTGTGTGTGTGTGTGTAACATTAATGTGTTCAAATAGTTTGGATAACCTCGTTACACAAAAATCCATTCAACAGATTAAAAACAGTGATCATTTTAAATAAAAAATCGCATTGTTTCAATCCGGTACATTTGTTAAATTCTGTATAAACAATTAATTGTAATCGGCGTCAAAATATTATACAAATTAACGTTCTAAACACTTCTAACAGTTTTTTAACAGTTCTGTTCTCAGTTCTAAACAGGTTTTGGTTAAATTTCATATTTTCAATTATATTTGAGAGTTTAAAATTGTGATGTGCGCTGTATTTAATGCTAATTACGATGGTGAAATACAATTTTTCAAAAAAGTGTGACGATTATTTTATTGTTTGGAAATTTACTTATTTACTTTATTGTTGGAAATAACGGTTATTTGCTTGTCACAGTTTATGTTAAAAGTCTCAAACATGTATGTTAAAACTCGATTAACAGAGACCTTTAAGTATCATATAGGAATTGCTAGACGAGTGGCAAAACACGCTGATAATATTGAATAAAAATGCGTTCCTTAAAATGTGCACTTAGATATTAGACACGATACGCCATCGTTTATACGCTATATTAGTCATAATCTGAATATTTATGCAAAAATACAGTTTAAATACATCACCGTTAATTTTCACTGAATAAAACGTCAATCAAAAATGAAATAAAATAATCTTAAATTAAACTTTTATAAAATATAATAAAAATATTTCCTTGTCTTTTATCCAGTAATAATTATTACGGATTATTAGAAAAATTCAAAAGTTTCAAATAAATTCGTATTTTTATGTTTTGTTTTATTTAATTAAAGCAACAATGTACTTGTAATTATAAGAACGCTTTACTGTATATGAACGCAATAATCCACTGGATATCGATAGTAGCGGTGACAAAGAGCGGAGCGGCTGAAGCAGTATATTATTTCCTGAATCAAATTACTTCCTCTTCAAGAATTTCAATAAAGCTGAAGTGTTCAGAATTAATTAACACTGCGAATGCAATGACTGGTTGACAGGAAGAGGTGCATTACAGTTCTGTTTCTGTTTATAACTAAGAAGCATCATGGTTTCAGATATAGGTTACTGTCTGTCGTGCGCACAGTTGAACACTACAATTTGGACGAAAAAAAAAATCACAGATAATAATTTGAATTGTAGAAGACCAAATTAAAACAATTAGCAAGCAGTTTCAATTTATTTTTACTTTCAAAATAACTGAGTTAAATAATAATAGCGAATTGTATGTTTTGTAACGTGAAGAAAAAGAATGTTTGAATTTCTAAAAATAAAATTCCACCATTATGTTCATTTTCGTATCTTAAATAGAAATTGAAATATTTATTAACTTATAAATATTAATGCAAACTTATAAAATTAATGCAAATTTTAAAGTTGTTTACGATGATGAAGTCACCTTCAAAAAAGAATATTTCAAATAAGAATACTTGTGACTTATTTGAAGATTTAAAAAAATCGGGGAGTTACGGACAGAAACGAAGCTTTTTATATGATATTGTTGCTTAATATATAATCAGTTTTAAGATATGTTTACAAATATCTTGTTTTGTTTAAATAAATAAATACGCGAACCTAGCTTGGATATTATTTACTGTAGTTATAGTAAAAATCAATTGTTTTATATTAATTGATATAAAACATTCGTAACGATCAGCTGACTTCATTTAACAGCTGATAGCTGTAATAAGTTTAAGGTTATGTTGTTAAAAACTAACAATAGTAAAAAAAATTATTATAAACGTTTATATTAATTTCAAATGTATTATAAGCGGTTACAACGTGTACTTGTTCTTCAACTAAGATACCAAAAGCAACATTTTTTTGTAATGTTTTCAAAAAGGAGGAAGACAAGAAAGAGACAGAAATAGAGACAAAATTTCTTTTCTTCTTCGTTCCATATTTCCGTTACATTCTTCCGTACGGCAGACTGTTTTTCTATACACTCTTTTCGCCGAAGCCAATATTAAAAGCTTCGCTTCAAAAAATTGCCAACATGTTGAAACGATTTTGTTGAAAAATGAACTTATCCAAGCTATACTAAAATAAAATTTGAATACTATAGGCCTACTTGTGACAACTGTGAATCAGGTTGGTATAAATTAGTATTTTAAACTAAACAAGTGGGTTTTAAAATGTGTTTTTATCAAAATATAAATACAGTTTGTGTTACTTCAGAATAATGTTGAATATCTGAATTTTTGTTTTAAAAGTAATTAATAAATTCTGACATGTAAAAAATAAATTTCATGCGAATGCTAAATTCAAGAAAATACCTATTTTTAAATAAGGTTATTTGACTTTTTAAGCTAAAACACTTTTATAAATCAAAATACAAAAACACATATTCAATATAAAGTTGTAAATATTAAAGCGATATTTTACAATTCAAATACAATTCTAACACGATACGATATGACAAACATTCAATACATGTACGCAATTTATATTTATCCTCTTTGAGCTGACACAAATCTTATAAATAAACCAGGAGTTTCCTTCAGATAACAAGACGAGATAAATGTATTGTTAGCGTGAAAGCGGAGCGAACAAGCACGCCTCTGCTGAGTAGAAATGTTTTGCGTTCGTTAATAGGCCTCATATGACGTCGTAATATTTATTATATATATATATATATATGAGACGCCTCGGTGGCCTAGTTCATAGCGTACTGGACTTTCACCCTGAGGACCCGGGTTCGATTCCCGGCCAGGGCTTGGCATTTTCATACGCTATAAAAATCATCCCATCGTCAGCATTAACCCAAGTGTGTACAATAGTCGAAAGTTAAATACCAAAAAAAAAAAAAAAAAATATATATATATATATATATATATATATATATATATATGTGTGTGTGTGTGTGTGTGTGTGTGTGTGTGTGTGTGTGTGTGTGTGTGTGTGTGTGTGTGTGTGTGTGTGTGTGTGTGTGTGTGTGTGTGTGTGTGTGTGTGTGTGTGTCAGAGTTGATTTTAATTTTTTCCAATTTACTTCTACTATTTATTACTTTAAAAAAATCGATAAACGAATTTAGAAAAACAAATTTTCATGTTTTTGCCAAAATTGGAAGAAAATTTGACAAAAGAACTTAGATTTCATATTTTCTTTGGTAACTTTTAAAGCAGGATTATAAATCTGTTTTTAAATATCGAAAGTTTTCATTCATTATCAACCTAAATGTGTGTGTGCATACTTTAGAGCTATTAAGCTTAATGTAAATCGATAGAACTAATTTTCGAGGCAGTCACTTACATGCACCCTAAAATTTGAGAATATTTATCTACATACCAACTTTAACTAAGATCGGTTATTTAAGTTAGCGGTTTGAACAGGCACATTAATAAATACTGCCATGCATGTAAAATAAATATTTTGGGTTTATAAACATAAACATTAAAATTTGTTCTGTTTGTTATTAAGTTGTACTTAAACTGTTATGTAAAGTAACTTCATGATTCCTTTTAAAAAAACATTTGAACAGTGACAGTTTGTTAACACTGTATTTTGCGACCAATCGGAGTTCTTAAACATCAGGACACAGGGAGAAGTAAATAAGATACATATTCTGTTTTTGAGAAACAAATCGTTTTTAAGTAACGTCAACTCCTCAAGATGGGATACCTTCATGGGCATTCCCATGGTAAACGTCTCTTAAGCAAAGCTCCTTTTGGAGGACTCAAAGGGGCAGCAGATGTCCTGGGCAGAGCACAACTCAGGAGGAACATAGGGCTCATTACAGGGCACTGTGGTCTGAGGGTATACATGAACAGGTTAGGTATGTATAATTGAGAAACCGTGTGTAGGTTGTGCAGGAAGGAGGAGGAAACTACAGGTTACATAATTCATGATTGTGAGGCTCTTGTTAGCAGGAGGCTAAGGGTTTTTGGTTTTCCAGATCCTAGGGATCTTCAGCAGAGTGAGCTAGTCAGTAGGTTGCTGGAACGTATTAAGGGCAACAATCTGCTGAACTAGGTATTTTTAAGAGGTTTTGTTGCACAATATGTCAGTCGATCGCAGAGCCTGGCGTTGTACTATCCATTCCTAATCTAATCTAAGATCAACTACTAGCCACAACCAATAGGAATGCACGATTGAATAGCTCTGGTACTTTTATTTAACCAGAGAAATTTTTTATCAGAACCCACGTTTAGATAATGGTACGTAACCAGCAACGATCAAGGTCAAACGTAAGCAAGATCGAAGTCACCTAGCAGAGTCTCACCCTCATTATTTCTGCAACCACACGCGTAAAGACAACACGTCTTTACAGTGTAGCGTTTCTGATCAGACCACGCGCACTAAATCGCCGTGTTTTCCTCCGAAACTTTCAGATTTCAAATCGCCTAATTAGCCGTCCTATAGAGAGGCGGCAGGAGATAAGATCTCCTGAAAATCTCAGAATCTGAAAATCTCCTGAAAAAGTGATTCCAGAATTGTGAGCTGTAAACTTCACCCCTCTCTTCTCGGTGCGATAATCACGCAATTCCGACTACTTAGTTATCTCAGGTACTAACAGAATATCTTCTATAACTTGCTTGTACTATATAATTGTCTAACTTCTAAAACTATATACGGGAACCGCCGCATTATATCTGGAATTCTAACTAAATCACTACAGCTGCTTGCAGACCCTACATCGTTTATTCAAGGGGGTAAGTTCACTTTTATGTATGATTTTGATTGTGATTTTTAATGGTATCTAAGACTCTCATTAGTGGTCCTCCGGTAACTTGCTAAAATTGATTATTTTGCAACTCGCTCTAAAATTAATCTAATTGATGATTTATCATGCCTATCATTGTTTCATTATACTAAATATTTTAGTTCATCCGAGCCATTTCAAGAATAATTCCTATTTATAATAAACACAAACAATATTTTGTTGTTTTACAAAAAAACTTAATGTAAGTTAATTACTGCCTTAATTAACTATAATAAAAACATGTGCCAATAGATCTGCCTTTCTCATTTAAGTTCACATTAGTTTCAAGGATTATTCTTTATTTTTGTCATAACTTTTTAATTTGCATGTTTTATGTTCAATCAGGTCGCGGAAGTAATAAAGTCAATCATATAATCTAAATAAGGATTTATTTAGCGCTGCACAATCCATTTAACTCTTTATTTAGTAATTAAATTTTATTATCTTACTCTTCAGTCCTTAAACTTGTAATTAGTCAAACATCAACAATTACATTATTGTTTCCTTAATTAAAATCAGTTCTTTTGTTTTAGTTAAAAAAAGTATTTTATATAGATTTTTTCGATTTAGTAAAGCTTTACTAACAATAATAAATTATTTATTTTGAAGTTACACTTCTATTTTATGTATTTATAACTTGTATACAGTAACTACTAAATTTGCTTTGAACAAGTCTGTTTTGGTATTTTGTACTTACTAACAAGCTACCAATTTCAATTTTGAATCACATTTTGTGAAAATGTAATTCAATTAATTTTATTTATAAACATTTATGTTTTGTCAGTTTTTCTCTAACCTAGAGTTTTGATAAAATTGAAAACCATCATAGTGTGTAGTTTGAATACTAATAATTGCGGCGAAAGTGTTTTTGAGTCCTAAAAAATTGTAATAAAATTAAATTAGTCTAATTTGATAATTGAATTCATTAAATACACATAAATAGTAGCAATAATTGCAGCAAATTTTAAACATATTTTTGTAATAACGTCCAATTTTGGGTAATTCAAAATTCAGTTAAATTTGAAATTTTTGTTAATGAATAGAGTGTCATAAAAAATTATGATTTTAATTTTATTTAGATTATTTGAAATTTAGTTTATTGTTATTTGCTACAATAAATAACAACTGTTAACATATGTTATTAGCAATTAATACGAAAATACTAAAGGTATTGTTGGAAAAGATGTAATTATAAGGGATCTGTGAAAATAAACTGCAGTCTAATTTTGCTAACCACAAAACCCACGTTTAAGCTATATCTTCAGTACTTGTCTCCCAGCTTTTAATAGCCTACAACTGCGAACCAAGGTAACAAATAGTTGCTTGTGACTGAATCGCACTACGACCATATTAGTTGAAAATTAAGCTAGGCTTTTACATTACCCTCTTGCAGCTTGCCGGCACACCATTACGAATCGCTTTTAAAAATTAGTTTCACTCTAATTGAAGCGGCGTTCTTTCGTTAATTTTACAGTATGTTTCTGACAGATTAATGGGGACTGCTTTAAGTCTAAGTATAAACTTGTTGTTTGGCAGAAATCAAGGAAGGGCTTATACCATTTATTCCAGCCAGCCAAAACGTCATACTAACTCTGTACCAGCTTCGTTGAAAGGAAGGAATAGAGAGCTGCCACAACCACAGACATTTAACAAAAACCATGCCTCCTCACAAGGACCAAATGACTAACCAATTAAAGGTCCGTTTCAGTTTATAAAAGTCCGTTATTAAAAGTTAATAGTCAGTTAAACAAATTCATAAGGACACAAAAATATCTTCTAAAACATGTGCTTTAAGAGATGTTTTGCAGCACTGGGTATGTCTATTTGTTGGTGAGGAATTTATTAACAACAGGAATAAAAAATATTACAGCAGTAAATAGGTAAGAAAATTTTACAAAACCTTTATTAAATTAAATTTTTATTCCCCGCAGGGAGTTACAGACTAACTGCACCTATTGAGAGGATTTAGACGTTCATCGCGGTACCCGAGTCTAACATACACTTACACTTACAACACTACATTTACGACTTACACTCACACTTACATTCAGGGAGGCGATAATAGCCTCAATATGCTTTTTCGCCTAAAAAAAACTTTGTTGCTTAATGTTTATACTATATACTCAACTACTAAAGACGATGGGTCGATGTTAACGGAAAGGGTAAATCTTACAGTAGTAACTGCTCTTGAACTTACAGTCTTGAAGTGCGCAGTTTAGAGCCGTGGCAAACTGACTGGTTTTTTAATCGCTCCGACCACCATGCCCTTAAACAAACTTCTGAACTACTGTACACAGTTACACATACTATATTTGGTATATTTTGTTTTGTAACTAGAACTTTTAAATAGTTCTTTTAGCTTTGAAATATCCAAACTCGACTTTGATAGGTGTTCAAGTGCTTATATGGTTAATGACGATTGAGCTGCGGTAGTTAATCTAATTCCTCAACAGATTACGAGTTACCTTGATCGCTGTGCTCCACTATAATTACAAACTTAACCTGCCTTGACTTTGAACTACAACGAGAGCCGTAGTAGAAATCCAAATTACCGACAGAACACACAGACTAGACTTACTCCTCAAATAGCAACTAATTAACAGTAATTCCTTTATTATGGTTTCCATTTAAATTAGAATTTAAATTACTTTTTTATAACTGTGCAACTTTTCTCACTTTTTCTAACTCTCGAGTAGAAAAGAAAAACGTGTTTATGAAAAAAGTCAATCACTGACAAACACATTTCAAACTGATTAGGTTCACCATAACGAACGTTTGGTGTATATTTTTGGTTTATGTTGTTGTTATAGTTATTTTCTCGTTTAACATTTTACAGTCCGTATGTTACATTAAAAATTCTTATGTTATTGGGCTAGTGTCTCACATGACGATTTTGTTACTCGAAAATGAAAAATACAGAAAAAGTAAAACGTTTATGAATATATTTGTGCTGAAAAAACATGTAAAATTATCAACTTTAATAACCGTATTTAATATATATTTCCAATAGAGAAAATTAAAAAAAATGTCTCAGTAATATTGCGTTGGTTAACAATTAAATATGTGTGTATATATATATATATATATATATATATATATATATATATATATATATGTGTGTGTGTGTGTGTGTGTGTGTGTGTGTGTGTGTGTGTGTGTGTGTGTGTGTGTAAGTGAATGTGCGCGGGCGCTGTGAGTGTAAGTTATGTAGTTGATTTCGATCGATTAGTTTTTAAAAAAACTCAAACTTGAATTTTACAAAACCGTTTATTATAATAATTGTAATAAATAGGTGACTCTAAATAATTAACTCTTATGCCTAGAGGTAACCTATTGGACAGTGTTGTACATACACTGGATCAGACTCAACTAACAAAGCTTTGTTGCACTCCAATGAGGAAAAGCTGATATTGCTAGTCTAAGAAATGAATATCTGCAAGATTATCTACCGTATGACAGTGTCCATTGTCTTAACCTAAATTACACAATATAAACAATAAATTACACAATATCTTCCATCTCTAAACAAAATTTCCGGGGGTGGTTGAGTGCTGGGCTGACGTTGGTTTTTCTTCAAAAATCATTTAAACGCAATGTAAATAATCCAAGGAGAAGACTTCCGAATATGATAATGATCCAGATGAAAACTTGTGAAGTAATAACTATGTTGTTGAATTTTTGATATAACATCTAAATTATTTTTTTCTAGATCCAATTTCTTTAGTTTAATGGAGAATTCTGGCCGTTGACTGACTTGCAGATGTAATCCAGAGGCATCTAAGAGTCGTGGCCGTCCACATCTGGTTTTTGATGAATGATACAATTGTTTATTTCGATGTAAAATTGAATCGTTATTAGGATTGATTAAGTAGATTCCTTGACGTGTAGTTGCTATCGTTCCTGTTGACATACATTTTAAGGTTTCCTTTTGAGGTAAAATTACCAAATATTGGTTCATTTCAGGAATCCATAGAATTAAATTTTCAAGGATCTATAATGCTTCGAATGATATTGTCTTTCAAAATTTATAACAGAACAATAGTAAGCCACACATTTTACTTTGTTTTTATATTTATTTTTTATTTGTTTACAATTTCGACACGATTTAGATGGTATTTTTGTTTAAATTTTTATATTTGGTAGGTTTATTTAAACTAAAAATCGGGAAATTACAAACAATAAATTAGTTTCTTCTTAGAGTTTAAGCTTCTTTGAGGACACAAGTTGCTAAAGCCCTTGCTGTAGCTAAGTACTCAAAGTTAGGTAAAAGTTCTAAATAAAAGCTTTTTGAATTCACTTTTGAAATTTTCAAATTTAGATTTAAAGTAATGTCGGTGCATTTCTATCGTAAATTTCAAAAGTACGTATTTAATCACACTTGAAATATAAAAATAATTATTTACCTTTTAAAAGTTTAATACTACATGTTTTTACGAATTACTCATACAAATTTAGCTGCTTTTATAATAAAAAAGCTTATGTTTAATTGTGTTTCTAAGCTTTACTTGATGCTAGTAAGAAAAATGAGGATGAGAAACCAGTGTTAACAAAAATAGAAAAGCTTAGAACTACAGTCTAACGCCTACGGATTGTGAAGTGAAACATCATACTGCCGTCTTCGGAAACTCTGTGCCGTTTTTGAGAAATTTTGAGTTTAAAATTGTAACCTTAGCAATTTTAAGTCCTAAAGTTTCTTAAAGTTACTACAAGATAATATTATAAAAGAATGTTAAGTACCAAAACCACTTTTATGGCTCAAATACCTTAAAAAGGATCTATAAAAACATTTCAAAGTTTTGGGTCTAAACAATTCGAGTATTGAGGGAAAGTATAAATTCAAGATGACGGGAAACAGCTGCCATTATCAAGGGGTTGTAATCAAATGCACCAATCAGAAGAGGGTATGAGGGGAAAGAAACAGACACATCTAGTAATTACACAATACGTCTGTGTCACCATGGATTACATTTCCACTTTCACTGAAGTGTTCAAGGACCTTGTTGTGGTAGCTTTCTGCGTTCACAAATGTACCTATGAAACTGAACATTTATTACATTATTTTATTTGTTAGTGTGTGTGTGTGTGTGTGTGTGTGTGTGTGTGTGTTTTAAGATTTTTTACGTATGTTTTATTCATATATACGTAGATGAAAAAACACAAGCACATTCAAAGGGGACTTATATTTGGAATAATATATTCAAATACGTGAGAAGTACTTTATAAACACAAGAACATATGCAACGGATATATTTTCACACTTTAATGTTACGAGGAGTTAAGACAATGTTTACTTGAAAGTAAACAGCTGATTTCACCTCACATTTGTTTCTTTCATAATAGTAGTTTATTTCCGTTATTGTCATTGTGTAAGATAAAAATAAATAATCAAAAAATAAATCTAATCTCTTTAATACATTTTTAGGCAGTAAGGTAACAATTTATAACTTGAAAAATTTGAGATTGAAATACAAACAGTTGAAAATGTTTCCATCCAAAGTAATGCATAAAAGCACAAATTTTCACGAATCAAAGAAACAATTTTAATTGGGTAAAAACGAAACATTTTAACTCACTTACTCTGTAAATATAACTTGAAAACTTTCAGTAAAAACGGAACAATCTTTCAAAATACAAACATTTTAAAATTGCAAGATTTTTCCAGGTTTTTGGTCACCTTCTGGTTCATAACACTAAAGTTAACGTACCAAATTTGAAATAAAGATATACAGTTCTAGAGAAAAACACCACCTTAGAAGAATGTAATAATATTATTACATTTGATGGATACACTAAACCGAAACAAAATTACAAAAAAGAAGAAAATGGCTGCAACATAGAAAGCCGTAATCGGATAGGATGATAACAGAGGTGGAAAGCGAAAGGCAATATTTTTCTTTTTCACTCAAAAAACCGTCGTTCAACAGTCAGCAAGTTAACAAGCGTTTTAATAACTTACTGGTCTAAATCAAGAAATGAAAATTTTTAAAATAAATTAAAATGAATGCCAAAGTTCGTGACTTAATGTAACTTAGTAATCAATCAATAGCGGAAGAAAAACGACTTCACCGTCATATTGAACAAGGTACTATACACACACACACCCACACACACACACACACACATATATATATATATATATGGTACCTTGTTGTAAAAGTATATATATATATATTAGTACTATTAAATTATATGCATTATAATACAATTGTTGCTATAGTTAGAGTTTTTTCCTGTCAGCTGACTATTATTAAGTTCATTCTAATACTAACCGATCAGGTGTTTAATATTTTTATTAGCAAATGCTCATAGTGGAAGGAAGAAAACATTTATGAAGCAGATGATGTTTTTAATAATACTAACAGTCGACAACATGTGTGTGAAATACATTATTGAATAATTAATTGTCTTGTTTCAAGCGTACTACAGTTATTTAAAGAACACATAAAATACAGTTAATATCTTTTTTGGTAAAGATCTGTATTGCTTTCACGATGGTAATCTCATTTGAGCAGAAAATACTTTTCTTATATTTCCGCCTTACTTTTAAATTTACGTATTTAAATTGGACATTAAAGATCATAGACACCAAAAGCAATTTGCATTTTTATAAGAATAGCTTGTCAATGTATTGAACAACCACTTTGTTAGACCACAGATAATGGAGTTTTAAGAAAATTGCCTTAAGCAATTGTGTGGGTTCTTTGTCTTACAAGAAGTAAGAACCGTTAAATAACTTTAATGTTGTTTTCATAGAACTTTTTTATTAAAGAATTAGCTACTGGAGCGGATATCGTGGAAATACAAGCAGATCCGGCACAATGAAATGAGATCTATAAGTACTAGTTTTTAAGGTTAGTTAAACATCATTAATATTATTAAATGAATTAAATTATAATTTTTATTACAACTTAAATTACAGACTTTGAAAATGACTGATGGAGCCTAACGTGACCTAACCTAACTCATTTTAACTTAACCTGACAAAACCTAAGCTAACGAAACCCATCTTATTCAAACCTAACCTAAAGTAACCTAATATAACCATAAACTAAACTAACCATAACGTAACCTAACCTAACCTAAGCTAACTCATTTTAACTTAACCTGACAAAACCTAAGCTAACGAAACCCATCTTAATAAAACCTAACCTAACTTAATCTAATATAACCATAAACTAAACTAACCTTAACGTAACCTAACCTAACCTAACCCAAGTACGAAAAATCTCTATTTTCTGTCTCTGTTCCAATTCAACCGTTCGATATTCGATTTGTGTGTTCGTTTGTTACACAGTTCAGGCCAAACGCATTGACCGATAATTTTGAAATTTTCTACGACGGTACATTGTATTAAGCCTGAAGGACGTATGTGTAAGATTTATTTCCATTACCTTCCATGAAGGCAGATTTTGATTTAACGATGACGAGTGTAGCTGGTTGAACAGTTCGACCTATAAAAATGTGACTGATTTGTAGGAAATAAGCATAAAATTTGCAATAAATGTTGTTAAGTAACATTTTTTGTAGTTACATATTATTGTTCCGTTTAAATTGGCGGATTGTTTGCGAGCTGGTCAGAAAACTGCCGTGGAGCAGTGACCAGGCAATTATTTTTTTCGGCGAAAAACCTTAAAGGTTATCGTTGCCGCAATTAATTAAAAATACAAGACGAGGTTTACTGTTCTTTAAACTTCTAGTTATGAAATAAAATATTATTTGTTAAATGCATGCGCTTCTGTTAAGAAAAATTACAGCAATTCACAATTTCGTTAAGTCAATTCAACTCAGGCAGGAAAATTGATTTTCTTTGTAGCTTGGACATATTTATCACCCGAAAAATTCCAGTCATCCGTTTAAAAATAACGACCATTTGAAAAACTTAGAAAACGATCTCTTGACATATTCGTTGTCAACATTAAAACCTGAATGAACTGCATTTTAGACTTTCGAAATCAGTTGAAATTATGAAATAAATGTCAGCGGTAACGGTTCTTTTTTAATCGCGGACAAAGTCTATTTTATTGTTTCCAATCATTTAAAAACATATTTACAATGCCAGTTTGTGCTGGTTTCAATACTGATCTCATTGGAGAAATGAACTTTGCTTAGTAACGAAATTGGTCCTAAGCTGTTTTGTGCAAAGGTAAATTTGTACTCGTCGAAATAGTTTTCTATTTAAAAATTCGTCTAAGCACAGTCAGCGAGACAGCTGCGTGAAGCAATTATTTGAATTATTAAACTACTTTTGCTAATATTCTTAATTAATTATACTGATTTAAATGTAGTTTGTAACCACTTGTAATGATTGTAATGCTTTCCTAAAAGTTTTAAATTGAATCAGTTTTTGATACTGTTTAATATTTTCCCCTTCTGTCTTCAATTTATCAACGCATACACAAAGCTATTTTAAATTCTTAAATTTGTCATTTTAATACTGCTAATGACACTGAAATAGAATTAAGAATTAAAGTTGTATTAAATACCTATTAATTATTGAAATTAAGCTGCTTGGAAAATCTTTTCACTTATAAATGTGTTACGGTAATACTAGGTAAGTGACAATTTTAACGAGTTTTATTATTTTTTTAAATTAAAGTAAGTAAGAATCCTCTATTAGCAGCCATAACGTTCACAAAAAAATCTAAAATATGTAAAAACACCAAACCACTATTAAAAGCTTTTCATTCGAATAAAATATAACGGTAATTAAAAAAATTATAAAATGTAATTCATCTACCCTGGTAATGCCACATGTCAGAAAGAAACTTTCTAAATATAAGGCAACATGTAAACACAAGTGCCCCTTTGTGAACTTTGGTTTCAGTGGTTTACGTTAAACCAGAATGTAACCTCGCGTGTAGGAAGGTAGAATATCAGATTTTCATGGAAATTTCTAATCTAAATTCTATTTTAATTTTATTAAACTACGTATATAGGCACTATGTTTTATCCTTTTATTATTTAGCTCGTTCTACCCACCACACGTTGCTGTGATACAGTCTGTTTCAGAATAACATTGGGAAACATTGAAATAGAGTCATAAACTTGGAAATTTGAAAATCGTCAATTGATCGTAAATCGTAAATGGAATGGAAAAATAGCGTGTATTACTTTACGTCCAGCAGATGGCGCTGTTAAAAACATATTTTACCTGTCATAGGTGTGACATCTATACAGTAGTAGGTATATGCGCGTATTCAAATGCAACGTTGTGTCAAAATTTCAAAGCAATCAGTGAAAAATGTTTGGAGATTTAAGATTTTGAACAAACGAACGTTTACATGTTTATTTGTACAGATTATTTTATCTCTATTATATGGTTTCTGTGATAGTGCGTTATATCGTTTATTGTGACGTTTATGAATAATTTTTATGTTCATGATATCTTAAGAAATAATCTTTGTAAATTTCAACAAAATGAAATAGCCTCACAGCACAATCTGCAAAGTACACTTGTTAGATTTTCATTTTTGTAAACCACAATAACTGCATTTACAGTTAAATAAATGATTTGCCTTTGTTTTTGTTATCATGTTGTCTTGATATATACAATATATACAGGATACTATTCTGTTGTTAAAACTGTTAATTAATGATGACATATTTATGTTATTATTAATGTTTATTCTGACATGTGCCATCATTTGTGTATGTGAAAAAAATACACGAAGTTTCGTGATCAAAATAGAGACGTGTGGATCAACGCTTATTCTTAAGTGTTAGCTGATCAAATCTTAGCACTTAGTCTGAGTTGACCATGCAGGGAATCCATTCTGAGTGGTTGCTGAGTTCCTGTAGCTTTTAAATTTTTAACATAAAACTAGACTTATGTTATATTTGCATGGTATTTTAAAATATTTGCAAGTTTAGGATTTAAGTGAAGATCTGTAGTCTTGAAACATAGGTAATTATTCTCATATACATAAAGGAAAGTGTCCGAAAAGACAGTAATATTAACATATACAGAATATATTAAAATTTTTAATTTAATAATAAGTTTAGTTTCTAAAAAAACATATCTATTAAATTATTGCAACCATTGAAATGGCGATTTATGCTATAGTAATGTTTAAATAAGTTGTTAAATATTCTTTTAATTTGTTTTAATAAATCATGTTACTTTATTCATTTTATCTTTCCTATCAATTGTCCTAACGCCATGGAAGCCTTGGATTAATGCCAGAGCTGCATGCTGAAGAGAGACTCAAGGCTTGCTTGTTGCACGCTGTGATTTGCATATTCGACAACGGAAAATCTTACCCAAGTACTTGTGGACAACACTAATCCTTTATACAGTAAGTGAAGGAAAGCTATAAATACTCAAGACACAAACACACTAGATATGGTTAGTTTCAAAATATTCTTATATTCCGATTCGTTTTTAAATATTTACTTAGACTAGAAAAAAGTAGTTGGTAGAATATGGTAAATAGCAATAAACATAATTTGAAGTTGACACATTAAAAAAAAGGCAGCCAAAAAAACAAAAACCTGTCACACGAGTCTCTTATTTATTAAATTATAAATATCATAAAATTATTTCAAAACTGAATATTAAAAAATGCTGTAATTTTACACCATTTTCATTTACTATACATCCAAACTTAACGTTTTTAAACAAAGTAAAAACTGAAATTTAACAAAGTTTTGCTAAGAAATTATATATGAAACGTAACGAACTGCATTTCAATAAATTAAAATTTAAGTGATAAAAAAAGTCTGTTACCGAACCAAAATTATAAATCATTGTTTTTTTTCGATTCCTCGTTTTAGGTATGAATTAGTTGATGTTGTTCTTCAGTTATAACTCTTTCATTTGCATCATTAACTTCATTTTTTCGTTTTAATTTATTAACAGTTTTCTAATCGTCGTAGTCTTTTACGTTCATTTTTCTTAATCATTGTTCTTCATGTAAAATATATATTTTTAATAATTTTATTCAGAAATTGAATTTTTCTCAATTTAAATGATACTGAAGCAACAGCTGTGCGAAATCAGCTGTGTAGAGAGAAGCCACAATTATATTTTTATATATACAATAGCACGCAACGCGTTATATATATTATTTTATTATGCAATATGACATATTGCGCATTGCACAAAATCCGACATCACGTCGAGTCTAAAACATGACACATGTTAAAATTGGATAACGTGTTTAAACAGTAAATTGGTTGAAGGATATCTTTCAAAAATGCTTATTAATGCGAAAAAATAGCTACAATTTATAGATTGCAACTTGGAATGGCAATGCATTTTAGCAGAAATTCCATGAAGCGTTTCTTAGAAGTGAAAATGTGGATAATAATTGTTTGATTTTGAAAAAACACTTCATAGATGCAATATGGACAAGTATTTTTTAACAAGTATCGTGTTTTAGGGCTGGTTGTGATGCTGGATTTTGAGCAATGTGTTCAAATGTCATATTGTATGTAATTATTATTTATTTTACCAAAGTAACTGATTTTTTGCCATTTTTTTTTGATTTGGTTACAATGCATGTTTATTAATTTTTCGTCATAACTGTTATTCCTAGTAATACTTTTTAATTCAATACAAAAATCCATATTTGACATTGAAGTACTTAGATCCCGTCAGCGCGTACGTGTTTAAGTTATTCCTTACTTAAACTTACTGCATATTCTTCATCACTTTTCGTTCCTCACTGAACACAAAACTCCTGACCGTACAATAATACTAAGTATATGTTTTGTGTGCTGAAATTTTCAAAAACGACTCTTATTATATAACAAATCGATTAGCGTAAACTGTAAACACACAAGCTATTGTAACGTAATGGCTGCATCGTACTGGAGGGGGGGTATATTGACGCTTGGATGCTTGTGATAAACGAGCCAAAATTTGTCTGCGTTGTCAAGATTACCTGCCAAACATCCAGCTTTATCTGTGTGCAGGCTGTTCAACAATCATTAATTTTAAGTTTGCAATATTGCTCGTTCTTTTTTCAAAAATTAACTAAGTTTCACTTGCGAAGTGTTTTTTTTAACATAGGACTTTTTCAAAATTTTAGAAATATTGTATTTTGTAGTTTTGTTTTCATATACAATTAGACTTATATACTGTTGACTAGGCTACAGCATTTGTTTTTTTTTGAACTGATTTGATCCAAATATCATACATTGAATATTGGTAATGAAGCCTAGATACGTTTTTTACAAAAATCTATTCGTAGGTTCTAACACGTTGTAAATATCTAACTGTAACTATATAAAACATTAGATACAAAATTTCGGTACTAAATTTGGCAATATTTAGACAAGTTCGTTGCCAGGCAAAATAAGATTAATCGTTTAAAAAATAGCGGCATTCAAATTATTTCAAAAAAATATAACTTAACCTTTAAAAAAATCTCATTTACAATCGAATCTTAGTTGAAGTCTGCAAAAATTATAGTTTATAAGTTTCAAAAGTAGAAGGGTCACTTATGTACTTTTTACGTACTGTTAATTTTTATAAAAAGTTCTTTCTATTTATGGTCACAGGAATAGTTGACTGTAAACAGTACTTGTTAACATTTAACTTTTGAAATATGTAACCGTAATGCCTTCTTTGAAAAAATAAGGTTTCATTTGGTTTGAAGGATCAGTTTGTTTTGAAAACAACTTTAACGAAATAATTGTTTCGTACTAAATGCGGCATTGAGGCTATTAAGATCAAACTTGTGTAGTAATTGTGGCAT
The DNA here is from genome assembly GCA_022606455.1 of Callitettix versicolor. Classification (NCBI taxonomy): domain Eukaryota; kingdom Metazoa; phylum Arthropoda; class Insecta; order Hemiptera; family Cercopidae; genus Callitettix; species Callitettix versicolor. The sequence goes on along the minus strand of CM040184.1, from coordinate 57,244,795 downwards.
TAATTATACCAATTAAATGGAAAAGGTAGTGGTTTATTATTGTTATTTAAATGTTAAGTATATTTTTATTAAATTGGAATACTTATTATTTAAACATGTACTTTGTTTGTTTAATTTATTTATATAACTGATTTAGGAGATTTATACACTTTTACTGTCCACTGTTGTACGTTCGTAATTTCTTAGTTATGAGTTTAAGGAAACCAAAACTAATAGTTAAACTATGGTCCACCCTTAAAACCATAGTTATGAGTTAAGGTTGGAAACCAAATGCAGAGCGGAGCTGACTGCGCATTCAAAACCTAACTTATTGATTTTAATGTAAGTGCTGCCACTAAAGGCGAAGCGGAGTCAAGCGGCGTCTCATGGCTTCACTTTAAGTGGCCGCACTTACATTAAAAATAATAGGTTAGGTTTTGAATGCGTAGTCAGCTCCGCTCAGCGCAACTCCGCTCAGCATTTGGTGTCCACCCTGCCCTAATCTGATAGTAATTTTGGTTATTTTTAGTGTTTTAAAATAACACACACACACACACACACACACACACACACACATATATATATATATATATATATATATATATATATATATATATAGATAGATAGATAGATAGATATTATTATTATCTGCGCATAGACCCTGTTGGATCACGCAAAGCATTCAGACTCATGTCTTGCTTCATTTAATTCTCTGGGACCTTCCAACCAAGCATCTTTCTCCTGTATGCGTTCCTGTCTTCAACGTCTGTTGAGTCTATTTCTGCGTCATGTAGGTCTATTCTACATACATATATACATACATACATACACACACACACACATATATATATATATATATATATATATATATATATATATATATATATATATATATATATTAAAAATACTAATCAGTTCACTCTAAAATAAATAATATTTTATTATCTACAATTTGAAAAATCAAAATTTCAATTACTTTCAAAATTTCCACGATTCATGACCTACAGAAGCACAAACAAAAATTTGGACGTCCGACCCTATGTAAGGCACTATGGGTATTTTTCTTTTTAAAGCTAAATACTAGTTGTCGAATTTGGTTCAAAAACTAAAACTAAATATTTTATGTACTTCTCCATTTATTTATTTTTTTTAGAATTCATTATTCATCCCAAAATTAAGGATGGAGTTTACATGAAAACAGTATAAACCTATACTTCCGTCAATTGAAACTAAGTTGGTTGAAATGTGGGCCTAATCCTTACTAATGCAACATAATATTTTTTTCAAAAATCCCGGTTCGAGCTACACAAGATGACATATTTTCTTAAAATTATAAATATACTTTTGTAAAATATGTTAAACTCTTCCTGTGAAATCGGGTATGAGGACTTTTAGATTTAAGTTTTTAACTTTTCAAAAATCCTAGTACAGTTTGCCGTATCATTTACTTACATTAATGATAAACTAAACAATATTCATACGAAGCAAAATGAAAGATGTTATTTCTGTAAAAAGATATGTCTGAGTGTTTATTTCATTAAAATATCTTTGTATAAATTGGTTTTCGTTTATTGCTTTAGAAATTGATTCAAACTGACAGCCCGTTAGTTCCAGCAGTCCTGCAACTGTATTACATTGATTTAAATGACAGACGATACGCTTCTCGATCCTTCGGGGAAATCATGCCCGTGATATACGAGTATAAAGCAGACTGCAGTTGAGGACTATCGATAACTGACACAATATCACAGCTCTGTGACGTCACAGAGGGCGGTCTGTTATACTTACTTCACCTCCGTAGGTAAACAAATTGTAGCCTTAATTCAAAGGCATCCATCTTGCACTGTCTTTGTCGGCAATGCACTTCTATCTACTGACACAGTAAGTACGTTTTTTTATTATCTGCATTTTTGTGCATTTTCTAGCCCTGTTATTAATAAAATAATCGCGGCACACATCTGTCTCGCTCACGTGTTAGAAGCGAATATCCAAAAAATATTTTTTTAATCTTATTAGCATTTTATAAACTTTAAAAGTACTAAAACGAACCCTGACCGCTGTCAAAACATTTCTTAACATCGACCAATTTGGAAATTAAAAATGCTAATTTATGCTGTTTTTAACGCTGATTACTGTAATGAAATCGAATTTCAAAAGAAAATCAAGACAAAAAAGTGATGAATATTTTAAAGATATAAAATGGCAGCCATTTTGAAAATGTAGAACGAAATTTGCTGTTTAACGAGCTTGTCCAATATCCAAATCAATTTTTGTTCTAAGTTTGAATTAAATCGGATAAAAATTATGAAAATGATTTTGATTAAAAACACACACACACACACACACACACACACACACACACACACACACACATTATATATATATATATATATATATATATATATATATATATCATATATATATACCTTATGAGCCCAATAGCTTATTTTTTTATTAGAAATTCATTAGTAGTATAAATATATTGCTATATGCTTGCACCCTTTCATCATTATTTCAATTATTATTGAAATATTTAAAAATATCAAAACTTATTATTTGAAAATTAAATAATTACCAAACTGCATCTTCTGTATCATCAGTTTTAAGTTTAACTGAATATGAAATAGCACAACGTGTACAGATTAGGCTTAACGACTTTTAAATCGCAATAAAGGATTAACAAATATTCAAACATCTTTTGGTACAGGCTCTATAAATATGCCTACCGATTATTTATAACTGGTTTTAAAACATTTAAGACTGATTTTTAAGTCAATATTTGTGTGGCTCACTATCATTATCAGAGCAGAAGTAGTTTTTTCAAAAGTATTTTGTTAAATCATAGTTTAAACGTCGATGTTAAAAGGAAGGAAACTAAATAAAAATAAAGATTAGAAAATATATAAGAAATAAACGTTTATACAAAACAATATAACTAAAACTTTTTATTATTCAATAAGGGATCAATTACTGAGGTAATAAAGAGCTAGAAGTGATTAAGAAAATGTTTGAACAAAAAAATTTATGCAATATATACGAATGAAAAAAATCTATTTACTTCAAAAACAATACAGTAAGTTTTAAAGTGAAGAATGTTTTTGCAAAAACACTGTATGTATGTGTTATATTACGCGAAAACGTAACATGATCAATTTGTAAACAAGAATGTAATTAATATTCTGCTTATGAGAATTGGCGTTATTAAAAAGTCAGTAAGTTTGGATAATACAGACCATTAAGGACTCAATAATTTTCCTAATATACGCGAATAAACAATCACCAAGTTTAGATAAAGAATCAATCAGTTTGGATAGGCCTAATATTCACAATTAAAGAATTAGAAAGTTTGTATAATATAGCAGGTACTATTGAAACTTCTCTCGATATATTTTTTTGCTAAAAATATTATAAATGTAGATATTATATTAAATAATCGTTTAAATATGTTACAAATTATCTATAAATATAATACAATAATATTAATGAAATTATCAATAGGCCTCAACTCTTATTAAATAATGTAGTGTTAAGAATTTTTATTGAACCCAATATTGCAATTCCGTTTAATTTTGCGTACGTCAGAAACTGAAGACAAAACTGTTGTTCTTATCATTTCTATAATCATCATTTTTAGTTAAAAAAGGGATTTATAATCTGTAATTAGATGCACGTGATACCAGTCATTAGTATTTTTGTAGGGAGTTGCATTCTTAAAGCACCTTTGAAGGAGGCTGCAAAGGTGCAAGTTGCACTTTACCAGAATTACAGCATATTCCAGGTGCCTCACCCTTCCATTTAAGAGCGTTGCAAAATTTAAAATTTTCACTCATACCACCGACGTAATGTTCATAAGCGATGTTGGGATCGCATGCCAAACCTGACAGTGCTTTACTTTTCCGAAGACGTAAACAAATTTCTGTGCGTATTCCTGGATTTTTGCGCACATTTCGACTTTGGAATGGTTTTGTTGGTATTTGTCTACTGTTATTCGATTGATTTTTGGATTATTCAAAGCATATGTTTTGCAGCTTGTGCATTTTCATTTTTGTGAGCGCGATTTGTGTACCTTGCACGACGCTTTTTATGGTTTTTTTATTTATAGAAGCAGATAGAAATGAATGTTGGGACAAATTTTCTTGAGGAATGGGCAAATATACGTCAAAATGACAGCTGTTAATATTTCCAGTATGGCGCAGTCATTTTACTGGGAATGTTTCTACACGAAATTTTACGTAAAGTTCATTGTTGTAATAAATTTCGAATAAAAAAAGAAGAATCTTACCAGCGGCTGCCAATTTGCAAGTTCCAGCGAAGACGCTGTGCTGAGACTTTTCGTGAACGTACTTTTCTGGAGTTTCAAAATGGCCACCATTAGAATAATAAGTCATCTCAGCAAAGTCAGACCAATTTGTAGGATTGACACAAATGTAACAATTGCTTTTAGAATTTGCTGACACCTTTCTTAAGTATTGAATAATTGGAAAGAAAGCGATCAAAGAAGCCAGGCACCATCTTCTGGCACCATCTCCAATCATTTTTGGTATAAATATTTCGTTAACTTTAATCTTCTCTATGGACATGTTTCATCACTTTTTTAATAATAATGTAAGTCTAATTACACAATGAAAATGTCACTAATATTGTTACTACTGATTAACACTGGAGCAGTAAAAAATGGTAACTAATATAAAGTCACGAGTAACAGTACGTTTAACCTGTCGTTTTAAATTGTACATTGTTGTAAGAAGATACCCTGAAAATTTTAAGTCTATAGCTATAATAGTATCGGCTGTACGTTGTTTATTAAAGTTGAACTGGTTAAGTAGTTTAATAGCGTTAAAATCGAAATTTTGCAAAATCTTTATTAATGCACACGTAAACGATGAATCGAAGGTTCTCTCCAAATTTCAAGTCTGTAGGTTTTTTAGTTTGGGCTGTACGTTGATTATGAGTCAGGACATCTTCTTTTATAAATATAGATTAAAGAATCAGTAAGTTTGTATAATGCATACAAACAATCAGTAAATATGGATAATAGACACGATTATAGAATTAGTAAGTTTGGATAATTTATACGATTAATCAATCAGTAAATATGGATAATAGACGCCATTAAAGGATCAGTAAATTTGGATATTGCAGGCGATTAAAGAGGTGTTTGGAAAATAAATGAAACATAGAAGTTTAAAAAAATATTTTTAATATAAGAGATATGGGCGTCATATGGAAAGAAGTTAACAGCAAAAGAAAACGAACAGAATATAAGAACACACACAAAAGAAGATGGAATTTTAAATACATTTTGGAGAAGAAGCAATGCGCCACACCAGAGCTAAAAGGAGAAACTATAATAGTCAAAAATTACGACCTGCTGGTAAAGCCAATCAGCTGATACTATAGTGAAAATAATTTTCACCTTTACAGTTAATTGGTACCAGACCATACAAAATATTAATATATTTTTCTTTTTTTGTGCAGTAAAAATTGTACTATTTTCTACGAATATAAAAACGAAATGTGTAAACATTTTATTGGTTATGTTAATCCTTATAGACGATTGATTTTACATAGGTCAAAGTAATTTCCATTCATATTGGTTTGTAGAATAATAAATAATAATTGTTACTGGATATAATCACTTATTGGTTGCACTAAAAACCATTTTTGCATATGTCTAATCGGCTTAATAGAGTTGTTAATTGTTCCAATATAAAGTGATTTTTAATCCAAATCAGTTTCATTTTATCGCACAAATAATTGCATTGCAATTACAGATGCGTCAATTTCACATTACAAAATATAAAATGTTAATAATTCCAAATACATTTATCAATGTGAACAAAATACATACATTTGTCGTAAATAGAACGCCATAAAATCAGAACAGCCCATGGCAATGTCAAAACTCGGGGATATTTGGTGCCAAAAATTCAATTTTATCTGTCAAACCTGATAGAGTAATCTGCTGGAGATAATGTGATTTGGAAAAGCAACGCACTTCACGCGTGGGCTGGTAAATTTCATTTAGTGAAGCTGTCCGGGCGTGCTTATTTCCCAATAATTCGAAAACTATTTTTAACATTTAGTGTGAGCAAAATTGTTACTCGTGTACCTCTGTTATTTATAAAATAGCTAGTTTTGTACACGTTGGATCAAAAACAATAAAACTGCTTTTTCTTCATTTATTTGTTTTAAAATGTAATATATTTTTATAAATACATGAAATGAGGTTAAAATAAAAACTAAAAATTATTAAAATTTAAGGAGCAATGATTACTTTAAAAAATTTTTAGGTCAGCGAAAAGAAAGTTTTTTATCAATAAATATGTTATAGTAAGAGGGAATAAGATGTTTCTGAATATTTCTCACACTGGAATTTCCCTGATGTTCAGATGTTTTTGGTTTGACTAATATTGGCTGACTTCCTTATATTCCATCTTGCTACGTTTTAAGAACAAACGTACATACTATTTCTCAGCATCCCGCCTACAGCCGACAAAAATCGTCGAGAGCTTCCAGACCAGCTGTCACACAATTCATGACAGACACCACCGAAAGTAAATAAATACAAAATGTAACTAATTATTTTATAAACTAAAATTTAAGGAACTAAAACAACTTGTAACATTATGGTTGGTAAGCACAAATCGCAAGTGGAATTTTAATATTGAACGATAATGTAAGTATTAATTGAAAGATAACACAATGAGTTACCTAATTAATGAATAGTTTCAAACGGAATAACTAGTATCGCTACCACATTGTAACATTGCCTTCGTGACAATATTTTATCCAGTTCAGTGAAGTACAAAGCAAAATTCAGTCAACCATCAGTTTCGTACATGATAACCTTGGTGTGACGAAACTTATGCTAAGAAGTTCTCTTCGCTCGAGAAACGTTTCAAACTTCCTTTATAATAGAATCACTACTGAATGGTATCAAGATTTAGAAACAGCCCACGATTATAATGATTAACCATTAATAAACTTGTATATCAAAATGTTAGAAATATAATTATAATCGTGGCACTTATTTGTTTCACTAAACAAGAAGAACGACATGATGTAATGAAACAACATTGAACAACATAAACATAAACAAACAAAAACATGATTTAATGAATGAAACAACATTGACAACATCAATATGAACAACAAGATATAATGAAACAACATTCGACAAAAACAACATAAAAAAACATGGTCTAATGAAACAACATAAAAACTAACAACATAATGTAATGCAACAACATTGAACCACATCAACATGAACAACATGATGTAATGAAACAACAATAAACAACATTAACATGAACAACATGATATAAACAAACAACATTGAACCACATAAATATGATGAACATGATGTAACTCCACAACATTAAAATGAACAACATGATGTAATGAAACAACATTGATCAACAAGAACATGAACAACATGATGTAATGGAACAACATTGATCAACAAGAATATGAACAACATGATGTAATGAAACAACATTGATCAACAAGAACATGAACAACATGATGTGATGTAACGACATTGAACAACATGATGTAATGAAACAACATTGATCAACAAGAACATGAACAACATGATGTAATGCAACAACATTGAACCACATCAACATGAACAACATGATGTAATGAAACAACAATAAACAACATTAAATGAACAACATGATATAAACAAACAACATTGAACCACATAAATATGATGAACATGATTTAACGAAACAACATTCAACAACATTAAAATGAACAACATGATGTAATGAAACAACATTGATCAACAAGAACATGAAAAACATGATGTAATGAAACAACATTGATCAACAAGAACATGAACAACATGATGTAATGAATCAACATTGATCAACAAGAACATGAACAACATGATGTAATGTAACAACATTGAACAACATCAACATGTACATGACGAAATAAAAGAATATTTAACATCATGTAAATGAACGCAAAATCTAACATGAAACTAAAATCTATTTTAAAAATTATTTGTTCATGTTCCTTACCCTGTAAAATCCGTTTAAAAATCGCAGAAAAATTTTATCATGCATGGTTCTTAAAATTTTTATGAATATGTATTTAAATTTAAAACTCAATTGTAAATGAAAAAACAATGGTTATTAATAAGCTCATTTTCTTGTATTAATTCAAATTAGAAAACTTGTTGCTTATTATGGTGTAATCAGTTTAAAAAAATGTATAATCAAACAGTAATATATTTAAAAAAAATGTTTGTTGTAATTTTCAAAAGGAGAAATTAATTTTGCGGGAAACGAACTCCAAGTTACCGTTAACGCTGACCTCTCATCCTTATGAAAATAAATAAATGTATAAATAAATTAAAAATTTGTTTATGCATAATCAGTTTCATTTTATGGTCCTGTATGGGCATAACTTCAACACCGCGTCAATAACATATTCTTCCATAAAAATTTGCAAATAGCAATGAGCATTTTCATACTATTTGGCTCCGTTTACAGCAAAAATCACTCGGTCCTTTTGGAAGGGGTAATGCATCTGTACCTTGTTATCCACCAATCCAGGCCGTGTCAGTTTATGTTGTTTGTGCAAAAGAAGAGAAATAAACATCCATAACTCAGTTTTATAGAAACATACGATATGCGGAATAGATAAGAATTTTATGACTCATAATTTTAAATTAAAGAAATTTTTATCAGATATTATCTCGCTAAAACAAATTAAACAATCTTGAAGGCGGTCAAGGTTCATTTTTTTATTTATATTTACTGCGAAACCCTAAATTTGTTTTTTAAATTGACTTTTAAATTTTCTAATATTTAACCAATACTTGAACAATGTTTAATGAGGCAAATACAACGGTTTTTTAAATAGAACGAGTTTTGATAGACCTGATATGTTTATGTTTATATTTTATAGTGCAAGTAATAAAATGACGTCATTTAAGTTTAATTGTTACGTAAATCGTATAAACTGGTTTTGAGAAAATACCAAGGTTTAACTGCTTATACAAATTTTTTTGTGAAGTTAAGACCTCAAAATTCAAAATTTAAGTAGAGATTAAATCTCTCTCTCTCTCTCTCTCTCTCTCTCTCTCTCTCTCTCTCTCTCTCTCTCTCTCTCACACACACACACACACACACACACCTGATAAAAATCAACGGTTCAGGATATTGAGCCATAAATATAACTACTGTTGAAGATATTTACTTACTGGTTGCAGTAAAAATCTTAAAAATGATAACCTTACACGTAAATGTAAACCTACTTAAGGTTAACCTTATTCTAAGGTTATACTTAACCTTGGTTTTATTTTTACTCAAGAAACCTGAAAACGTGTTTAAAAAAACAACTAAAAAGGGGTAAAACATGAAAGAGAAAACGAAAATAAGGTTTCTGCAAAAAACACTATACTTTATATATATATATATATATATATATATATATATATATATATTTTACGTGATTAGTAAGTAAAATTAGCTTCGTCTTTATTGGCGCCAAGCAAGTGATACTTTTTTCTGATAATTATTAAATGTTCGTTTTGTATAGGCTCATTTGTATTCAATGTAAAAAAATTTTGAGCGTTATAAAAAAAGAACTCGCCCCACCACAGTGCGTGTGTTGCTTGATTGTTCTAATGAACCCTTCAAACGCGTTCTCTTCATTACCGCGGCCTAATTTATTCGGACACAGTTTTCAATTTTCATGTAAATACCGGCAAATGTAAACGCAACCGCTGAGCAGGACGTGGGACACTGTAACGTGAGCTTGCGAGATCAACCACTGGATAGCTTATAGTCTCCCGTTACAACGTACTGCCAGCACAGAAATATCCACTTAATACACTCGTACTTGTACGGCTAGCTCAGAATTTGACCCAGTTCCAGTAGATTATTGAAATTTGATAAAAACAAAACACATAAAAAACCTTACAAAGTATTTCTGTACAATGCTTTTCATTTACTCTTATCTTTATAATCAGGGTTTATTTCGATTTTCCCCTACAGGGGTGCAGACTAGCTGCACTTATTGAGAGGATTTTAGACGTTCCTCGCGGTACCCGAGCCTAACATACACTTACACTTACGACTTTAACACTTTACACTCACACTTACATTTAAAATGGCGATAATAGCCTCAATGTACTTTTCGCCTTAAAAAAAAAAATATTTCGATTTACTTAGCATCCTGAGATTCGTATTCATTTACGAATCTACACTGAAGAATGAATTATTGGCACGGCCATCTTGTAGCAACCAGACCCGGAAAGTTGAACCAGTATTAGAACCTTCGCTGCTCTTTACCTCTAAATCATTTTTGAGGGTTGATACATTTATCATATATATATATATATATATATACACTAGTGTTAGCCTCTTAAGTTTACAATTTGAGTCTAATTAATTGGATAATTAGTTTTGAATAATAGTTTCAATAGCCATTTTAATGTGAAAAAAAAATTTTTTCTAATAATTTTATGAACATGACAATATGATTTCATCGTCGTATTTTGCATTAAAAAAAGCATAAAATTATTAATCTGACTAAATTACTTTTGTGATAGTATAAATGTTAATTTATTCTTATTTGATTTGAGCTTGGCACAAAATTGTTTCGTTAATAGGCTAGATAAATTTCTTTGTTAGCGAGATCCTCAGAATGGCTGCCATTAAAAATTTCTAAAATACTTAAATTAGTTTCTTATATTTTTTTGAAACTTTGCGCAATTAGGGTAAAGTCAGTATAAATTAGCATTTTTATTTTATTCATAATGTTATGAAAAATACAAAAATGAACCTGACGAATATAATGTTTTTATTTTTGTTTTTAAATCTATTTGAAAGTTTAAAATATAATTTTCGTAAATTTTATTTTTGATAAGGTTGAAATAAGATTATAAACAAAAGTATGATAAAAAGATATTTTCGAAAATCTGCTTTCCATTCCAAAAAGTTTTGCGCCGTGGTTATCTTCACATATGGTCAAACTTTAAGTAAGTTGTATTCAGTTGTTTTGTTATGTAGCCTACTTCCAAACTGTATACTCGTATTCTGGGAAAATAATTATACATCTTGTTTGAATTTAAAAAAATTATTAAAATCTGTCGAGATGTTGATCAGATTTAGGTTTTTTAGATTGTCTTCCTTGCCGATTGTTTTTGTCTATTACTCTTTGAATCAGAATATTTAGAGAGATAACTCCTTAGACTACGGTTTGGTTTGAGTAGTTAGTGTTGACGAAGTTTAGCTGCACACTAGTGAAGTTGCACTAGTCACGCAGAAAACATCGGTCTTTGTAGTCGTAATCAAAAGAGTGGTTTTCAAAAGACAAAATTACAGATCAGTAAATAATGAAATAATCCTCTTATTACCGTTAGGTAGACTACTTTAATAACTGTTCGATACTAAACAAAATTCCATGCAATAGCGATAAAGAAACGATAATGTTTTTGAAAGTGCATGAATTTTCAACGCGCTCCTACCTCATCCTGTTTGTGCAAGGTCTGGCACGGAAGTAAACTTTGTAAACTGTATTACATTTAACAAAATTGAATCAAAATCGTTAAGTACGGGTTTGAGAAAATTATTAGTGTGTTAATTTTAAAGCTTTTTGTATAAAAAAGACAAAATATAAATTTTTTAAAATATTTACAAAATGGTCCTGAAATGTGATCCAGAAAAGCAAACTTTTACAAATATTTAATTACGTTAATCCTGTAGTGACGTACACATACTTACAAAAAATGTACACAGTTACATATATGTCAGTAAATTCCATTTTTTAAAAACTTTGAGACCACCAGAGGAACTAAAAATTTAAGTGAATCCGCAATGCAACTTGTCTTAACACTACATTATAGTCCTTTGAAAAAAAAAGCGATGCAGCAAATATTTTAAGTTTATGTGTTCAAAAATAAATATATAAGTAACTATAAATATGTAAAAAATATATAAAGAAAGAAAAATTCTCTGATTTAAGTTAATTATGATTATTTTCCGTTTAGCAATTCTGGCTGTTTGAATTTAACCGAATAAGTAACTTGTTTGTAAACAATAAACTAAATATTCCTTAATTATTGTGTCTAATTAAAACACTCCCAACTTGGAACAAGTTAGTTAACAAGTTATATTACTTAACTTGTAGTGGCCGCAGGGTAATTTTCTAGAGTACTCCTTCATTTGTTCACTAAAGTTAAAACAATATTACAAAAATAATTCTTTACTCTTTAAATTATTAATATTAGATTATTTCCATTTTCAAGGTATATTTGTAAAAAAATGACAAAAATCAGCGGCGTTTAGGCATTTACTTAACATATTGTTATAAAGTATATCATTAACTTAAAAAAGAGTATTAAAGAAGAATTAAATATTATTTTTAAAATATCACAGATTAACGATTATGATATAAAAATTATAAGAAATCTATTTTGAAACATTAAACGAAGAGGTAAAGAAAACAGTACGAAAAATTTTAAAAAAATAAACAAAAATAGTAAAGTTTAAATACACGAAAAAAATATAAATTTGTAAAGCCATTTTTTTAGAAAATATGATACATACATCAGAAATGCAACTATAACACTTAAAAATTTAACGAGTAATAAATAATATTGTAGAAAAATATAAATATAATGAAAATAGTGTTTTAAAGTCAACATACTCGTATGTAGAACAATCCAGACAAAAATTTAAAACTAGAATTAAACAACTCATATTAAGTTCATTTAAATACAACAAGAACAATTCAAATTATACTACACATGTAGTTAAAGAAGGTAATATACCAGGAGAAGTAACACAAATATAAGAATATTACATTTTGTGGAAAAAGGAAAGCTGTCAAGCACTTTAGAAAATTTGAAACTATAAAGTTAAAATTAAAGAGGTAAAAACATCATAAACGAACAAACAAATTCACAGGTAGACTTTATTTTTCGAAAATTTAAAATGTTTACTAACAAAAAAGTTAAGTCAACCGTTAAGAGAAAGTTTATAAGGGACCGATCAGACATGAGAAAGTGATTTTTAGTAAACAGGTAACGGAAGAGGAGGTAGGGATAAGTGGGGGAGGACCCATGTCTAGCAGGACGTCAGTAAGTTTTGACGATGAAAGTTAATTGAAACAACGAAAAAAAATAAGAATTTCGGTAATAAAACATTTAGACAAAATACAGTAACTAGTAATGCCAATTTTACGTTATTTACAGTTGTGAAATCTGTATATGTAAAAGGCAATGTTTAAATATGTGTCCTCTATAAACGCAAAAACTATTGAACAGGTTCCGCTGAACATTTTGCAGCTTATTCTCAATACACTCAGTACCAGAAGTGTTTAGCGGGTGGTTTCAACGCCTTATTCTTTACGCCGATTTCTGTTTTAAAGAGTAGTTTAAAATAAAGCCGATAGGTAGTGCTGTTGTTTTGTCACTGGATTTTCTACATTCTGGATAAGTGAAGGCTAGGTGCATAATTTCTCCACAAACTACTAACGCCAAATATGAATTCAAATTATGATATAACTTTTTGTACTAAAAAAACTTACTCTGTAGTTTTGATTATTGGAACAATACCGTAGTAAAGTGTAAAATGTATTCACTGAAGATAATAATTATCAATATTTTCAAAAAGATTGGCAGATTTAACTGAGTTACAAAGTTATTAAACCTATCACTAAAATTTATTTTTGTACCCAATTTAAATTCGATTATTAGAAATCTATAGTACGAACATTAGATTTCATACAACAAAAACATATCGATACACAGTTTTAAATACTTCAAAAATTATATATATATATATATATATATATATATATATATATATATATACATAATATAATGAACAATCTGATCTACAATGGCACTTTAAACAACAAAGTGGAACAACTTTATTCTATAAAATTAATTAATCAAATTCCAAAAATACAAATCTAGGTACTTTTAATTTAGTTAGTAAACTAATCACCTTTTAGTTTACTCAGTTTACAGTACACATGGTGTCGTGTACATTTATTGGAGGCAGGACGCATTCACGAGTCACGATAATTACACAGAAACAAAGACATATATTTTATTCATTGTCGAAGCAGCGGTAATTCATCGAAAGCGTTTGTTAATTAACGTATACAACATTAAATAGATATAAAGTAATATGGATATTAATTAATTGGATATTAGTGGCACTGGATATTAAATTTGAATATATAAATATGTAAAAGTTGGATTCAGTGAAAAAGATTACTAGAAAATGTATTATGTTTGTAATAACAGTAAAATAAATAAATTTAACACATAAAGTAATTGATAAAACAATAATGAAGTAACAGCTGTTTAGTAAAGTCAAAATATCGTTTTGTTGACTTCATTTCTCCTTCTTTACTAAAATGCGTTTTAAGTTTACACGTCTGTACAGGTATTATGACACAGACTGCAAACATTGTAAGCAGCTGATTTTACACTGCTATTGCTGTGTGCCGCTTATTTCAGACGAATTCAGTTTATCTTTCAGTCTGAAGTCAATCATAATCTTGAATAATTTTACGAAGCCTAGATGTCTTCCATAATGACGACCCTGGAAAACAGATTGTATATATATATATATATATATATATATATATATATATATATATATATATATTTTTAACGTCCGACTATTCTGCACACTTGGGCTAATGCAGACGATGGGATGATTTATAGCCAAGCCCTGGACGGGAAGCGAACCCGGGTCCTCAGTGTGAAATCCCAGTACGCTATCAAGTAGGCCACCGAGGCGGCTTATATATATATATATATATATATATATATATATATATATATATATATATATATATATACGAGATGTGTTCAGAAAGTAACGAGAATTTTTAAATTTCGCGGGCTTGGAGAGTCCGATTGTCAAACATTTTTTTTTTTTATTATGTTGATATACATTTCCTTGAAGTATGATAAAACTTTCAGCTGTTTTCATTGTTGACTTTGTCTATGACAGCCACTAAGGTTAGACGTGTTTTTATGAGCTCTGCGATTTTCGTTTGTTAAAAGAAATGGATCAAAGAATTTGTATAAAATTTTGCGTAAAAAATTGAATAAAGTGTAACACAGTGTCTGAAATGTTTACAAAGGCCTATGGCGAGTCTGATATGAGTAAAGCAAGAGTTTACGAGTGGTATAAGCGTTTCCAAAAAGGCTGTGAAGATGACGAACGCGCTGGAAGCCCCAGCACATCAACAACCGATGAAAACGTGGAAAAAGTGAAAGAAATGGTTATGATCAATCGCCAAATCACAAATAGAGAGGTCGCTGATGATGTTGGCATATCGATTGGATCATGTCATGACATTGTTTCCAATGTTTTGTGTATGAAACGCGTGGCAGCAAAATTCGTTCCAAAATTGTTGAATTTTGAACAAAAACAGCGGCAAATGGAAGTTGCTCAGGAGTCACTAAATGAAGTCAACGACGACGCAAAATTATTGAAACGTATTATAACAGGTGACGAAATATGGGTTTACGGATATGACGTCGAAACTAAGGCTCAATCATTCCAGTGGAGGCATTCTGGCTCGTCAAGACCGAAAAAGGCTCGACAAGTGCGGTCGAACGTGAAGGATATGCTCACTGTGTTCTTCGCTATTAATGGCATAGTGCATCATGAATTCCTGCCACCAGGTGAAACAGTCAATAAGGAGTACTACCTACAAGTTCAACGCCATTTGCGTGAAGCAATCCGAAAAAACGCCCGGATCTGTGGAAAACATTCATGGCTTTTGCACCACGATAATGCACCAGCTCACACTTCATTGCTTGTTCGTAAATTTTTGGCCAAAAACAGTACTGTAACGATGCCCCAGCCTCCATATTCGCCAGACATGGCTCCGTGTGATTTTTTCCTATTTCCAAAAATAAAGAGAACCTTAAAGGGCTGTTGTTTTACAGCCGTAGATGACATTAAAAGCGCATCGCTGAAAGAATTAAAGGCTATCTCAAAGATCAAGTTTGAGAAGTGTTTCGAGGATTGAAGAATCGCTCGCACAAGTGCATAATCTCCAATGGGGACTATTTTGAAGGCCACAACATCAATGTAGAAGAATAAATAAATATTTTGTTCAAAAAATTAAAATTCTCGTTACTTTCTGAACACACATCGTATATGTATATGACTATGTACTATGTTCCCCCATAAATCACTAACTGCTGAACCGGTCTCGCTGAAAATTTAAGTGTTCTTATTAGTGCCAGGATTGTTTAGAGAGTGATTTCTCCGACATATCTCTTTCCGTACTGTCCCCATTATTCTTTTCAGTAACACGCCTGCATATACGCTTGTGCTTCTATGACTCTGTGGGAGCAATCTCGTACATATTTTTTGTTGTTGTTAACTGTGTTGCTTGTTCGTATGTCTGTCCCCTATAGGGAAAAAAATTACTGAACCAGTTTCGCTGAAAATTACGCAGTTTTTCTTACAATTGCCATGAGTGTTTAGAGAGGGATTTTACTGCCTTATCCCTTTCTGTACCCGCTCCCCTGACCCCGTAACCTTTTTCAGTATCATGCAGAATATATTCGTTTTTGCTCCTATAATTCTCAGGGAGCATTTCCAGACATATTCGTTTTTAAATATTTTGTTCATAGAGCTCTCTCTCTCTCTCTCTCTCTCTCTCTCTCTCTCTCTCTCTCTCTATATATATATATATATATATATATATATATATATATATACACATACAGGCATGTTATACATATAAGGTAATGGTCGTATGTGCATCTTTACAGACGCCAAAAAAAAACTACTGAACCGTTTTGATGAAAATTTCACAGCTTGTTCTTTTTATTGCAGCAGTGTTTAGAGAGTGATTTGAATTAAATCCGATATGTTGTTTTCTTAATTAGGTTTAATTACATTCTGACTGTTATAAAGTGAAGGCAAGAAACATAATTTCTCCATAAACCGCTAGCAACAAAGATAAGTTCAAATTAGAATATTTTTTTATACAAAATAATAGTTATGATGGCTGTTAATACAATAAAAAATACCCGCTACTGTAAGGTTAAGACGTTATTTTTCTGCAGTACTTAAAAATTGGTTTGAGTAAAAACAGATAGCTAGTGCTGTTGTCTTGACAATTAGAATTAATTAATTCTGACTTTTATAAAATGAAGTTTAATATACTAAGATCAAGCAATAGCAATATATATGCACTCAAATCAAATATTGTTTAGATTATATTAAGGTGTAAAATAAGTCTTAAATATCCCCCCCCCGGACAACGTCGGGTAATAAAGCTAGTATGTAATTTAAGTAAAATTTGTTTAATATTATCCAGGTAAACTCTATTTACGCTAATTGGTAATAATGGTATAAATCATGAATTAATAACTGTAGTGTTCTAGTGAATAGGGCTGCGTTAAATGCCCAATGGCTAATAGCTTCGATACGCCTATTTGATTAACACAGTAAATGGGATTCCCGTACTGCCAGCTTAACCTAAAACGCACTTTGGCTCTATCAGTTCCATTAGTTGATGCATTTCGGATTACCTCCATTACAGGCTTTCTTTGTAGTCGTTTGTAAATCAAAATATCAACTGATGAAAAACAATGTTTGCGTACTTTTCAATTTCATGGATGTTGAAAAATTCGTTTGAGATAATTTATTATTGCAAAAATTATTATTTTTTCTTAGAGTAGTGGCTTATAATATAGGATTAAATTGATGGAAATGTTATATAAGATTTTAGCGGTCTTGATCGACATAAACTGTAAAAATACATAAATAATAGAAAATAATAATAAAATAATAGGCAGTCGGATGCCTAACCGAAAAAAAACTTAAAAAATGAAGTACTCAGTGTTCATTGGTGATTTGTATTACTTCAGTTATATTTCTGAACTTATTACTAAATTGAAATTATGTACAACTGATATTAAAGAAAATGGACACTTATTTACATCAATACGAATGTAAAATATAAATCGTATACAGAACATCCAACTGTTAATGATTTCATATTATGATGGCTGGGTAGAGCCTTGCATTAATATGTAAATATTTATTAAGGTACAAGATATATTTAACTCTGAACATTTTGCGCTAGGTTGAACAGTTATTTACTAGAATGGAATTAATTATAATGTTAATACTTATTATTCGACTTAATTATAATGTTATACAAATAAATATTAAATATAAACCAACATGTAGCGGTCGAACAACTGGAAGATACAAGTGAAAATTGAAAATAATTAAGTAATTAGTGTGCATTGTTGTTTGTATTGGTTCGATTATGTTACTGATCTTAAAATATATATAAGTAAGTCATGCGAACACAAACGTATATATGAATACATGCTACTGCAAAGGGTAACAGGGGATACGCAAAGAGATATGGCGGTGAAGTCACTTTCTAAACACTCCTGGCAATATTAGAAAACAATAAAGTAATTAGTGTGCATTGTTGTTTGTATTGGTTCGGTTATATTACTGATCTTAAAATATATATAAGAAAGTCATGCGAACACAAACGTATATATGAAACACGTATATATGAATATACATGCCTATACGCAAAGAATATGGCGGTAAGTCACTTTCTAAACACTCGTAGCAATATTAGAAACAATAAAGTAATTAGTGTTCATTGTTGTTTGTATTGGTTCGATTATATTACTGATCTTAAAATATATATAAGTAAGTCATGCGAACACAAACGTATATATGAATACATGCTACTGCAAAGGGTAACAGGGGATACGCAAAGAGATATGGCGGTGAAGTCACTTTCTAAACACTCCTGGCATTATTAGAAAACAATAAAGTAATTAGTGTGCATTGTTGTTTGTATTGATTCGATTATATTACTGATCTTAAAATATATATAAGTAAGTCATGCGAACACAAACGTATATATGAATACATGCTACTGAAAAAGGTAACAAGGGGTACGCAAAGAGATATGGCGGTGAACTCACTCTAAACACTCGTAGCAATATTAGAAACAATAAAGTAATTAGTGTGCATTGTTGTTTGTATTGGTTCGATTATATTACTGATCTTAAAATATATATAAGTAAGTCATGCGAACACAAACGTATATATGAATACATGCTACTGAAAAAGGTAATCTAAACACTCGTAGCAATATTAGAAACAATAAAGTAATTAGTGTTCATTGTTGTTTGTATTGGTTCGATTATATTACTGATCTTAAAATATATATATAAGTAAGTCATGCGAACACAAACGTATATATGAATACATGCTACTGAAAAAGGTAATCTAAACACTCGTAGCAATATTAGAAACAATAAAGTAATTAGTGTTCATTGTTGTTTGTATTGGTTCGATTATATTACTGATCTTAAAATATATATAAGTAAGTCATGCGAAAACAAACGTATATATGAATACATGCTACTGAAAAGATATGGCGGTAATCTAAACACTCGTGGCATTATTAGAAAACAATAAAGTAATTAGTGTTCATTGTTGTTTGTATTGGTTCGATTATATTACTGATCTTAAAATATATATAAGTAAGTCATGCGAACACAAACGTATATATGAATACATGCTACTGAAAAAGGTAATCTAAACACTCGTAGCAATATTAGAAACAATAAAGTAATTAGTGTTCATTGTTGTTTGTATTGGTTTAATTGTATTACTGATTTTTAAATTATACTAAACTGACATTAATATACCCAACTGGTAATGCTGCAATGGTTTGGGTGGACATCTAGTATAACGGGTTTGATCAATAACTAAATATTTATTCACGCATTTATTTATACGCAATGACCAACGTATATTTAATTGCAAAAGGTACAAATTGTGCTAGATGTAAGTAAATAGTAAGTATTAGGGGTATGTGGTAATATGGTGTTAATTATAATTAAAATATTTATTATAGAGCTTATTTATATTCACAATTTGAAAAAGTAAATAACAAGTGTTACAAAAATTAATGTCAGCAACGTATTTCGACTCCATCAGTTCACTGGTAGATTGAAATCTATTTCAAATTTACTACTATGTAACGAGTGGACGTAAAGCGTCACGCTTTTTTTGCATCGTTGTTCATGCAACAACAATTTGTTAACTCTTTAAAAAAAACGCCTAAAGAAGTATTTACTTTTATAAATTTAATAATAATAACATTTTTTTGTGTTTAACGTCCGACTATTGTGCACACTTAGGCTAATGCAGACGATGGGATGATTTATAGCGTATGAAAATGCCAAGCCCTCGCCGGGAATCGAACCCGAGTCCTCGGGGTGAAAGCCTAGCACGCTATCCACTAGGCCACCGAGGCGGCACAAGGGAAAGGATCTTAATAGTATAAAGACAATGAAAATTTAAAAACAATTTAATATGATGTTGAAAACTACATGCAAATACTTTAATTTTCCTTAATACAAATATTGATTTCCTTGTTAAAGTAATGCCAGTTACAGCAGCACACCGAATTGATGGTAGATAATTTTTTTTTTAAATTGAAATGCAGATTGTTTGGCAGCTGAAATATGTACAGTAGCCTATATTGAAATGCCAGGCTGGATTAATCCTTCACGGTATGTGCTATGAGATGCAGTGGTTCAATTTTTGTCAAACGTGTTCTCCATATATATAGGCCAATATAATATATATAATAATAATAATAATAATAATAATAATAATAATAATAATAATAATAATAATAATAATAATAATAATAATAATAATAATAATAATAATAATAATAATAATAATAATAATAATAATAATAATAATAATAATAATAATAATAATAATAATAATAAATATAATAATAATAATAATAATAATAATAATAATAATAATAATAATAATAATAATAATAATAATAATAATAATAATAATAATAATAATAATAATAATAATAATAATAATAATAATAATAATAATAATAATAATAATAATAATAATAATAATAATAATAATAATAATAATAATTCTAATAATAATATCTCAATAATAATAATAATAATAATAATAATAATAATAATAATAATAATAATAATAATATAAATAATAATAATAATATAATAATAATAATAATAATAATAATAATAATAAATAATAATAATAATAATAATAATAATAATAATAATAATAATAATAATAATAATAATAATAATAATAATAATAATAATAATAATAATAATAATAATAATAATAATAATAATAATAATAATAATAATATAATAATAATAATAATAATAATAATAATAATAATAATAATATAATAATAATAATAATAATAATAATAATAATAATAATAATAACATAATAATAATAATAATAATAATAATAATAATAATAATAATAATAATATAATAATAATAATAATAATAATAATAATAATAATAATAATAATAATAATAATAATAATAATAATAATAATAATAATAATAATACCCCAATAATAATAATAATAATAATAATAATAATAATAATAATAATAATAATAATAATAATAATAATAATAATAATAATAATAATAATAATAATAATAATAATAATAATAATAATAATAATAAAAAATGTATCGAACAAAGGGAGAGGGAGCTATACTGGAAGAGAACGCTATAGTCATTAACAACTGTTGTAATTTAGTTGTCAATGTTATGGCTATTATTGCATCTCCTTGGTTCAATCGTGCGACCACATACGAGTTAAACGGACCAAAATAACAACTGGAATTGCCAAACGTCAATGTGATTTTTCAATTAAGATGAATGTATAACAGTTATCGATTAAAGCAAACCGATATATTTACAAAACCGGCCATAAGTAAATTACTGTGCGCCCACATCGTTAAACAAAGTATATTTTGTGAAATATTTAATGAAAGCAGATAATAAAGCGGAAAGCAATCAGAAATGTCAAAGCTGATTTGACAGCAATAATGATTGTACGATTGATATGAAATGCCCGTAAAGTTCAGTTGACATATAAACATATAGACTGTTATATATAAATCAAATTTATTTCATACGGGTTTAGAGTCGTGAGTTAAAACGGTTGAAAGTTTTGTTTTATTAAATATAAAATTTATTAGTTTATCGTCGTTTATTTCCTTTATACGGTTTATATAGAGACTTGTTAATATAAACTTAACTGATAACAAAAGATATTCAAAACAATAATACAGTCACAATTACTGGGACATTCGATTACTGTGATATTAAAACTAAAGCAGTAGGTGTTTTATTAAGCATTTTCTTTGCTGTAAAAATCATTTAAAAAAATCATATACAGAATATTAGTCTACCGTCATAAGCTTACTGCTAATTCTTGACACACATCTGGTTTTTGCATTAGACCTACAATATTACCTTCTTTTTTAATAAATTTTAATTAGATCACTGCCGTGATTGAAACAAATTTCCAAAATTACTTTTCTTTTTCTTACTGTTATTGACATTTCGATTCAATCATGATTTTAAAATCTGCATATATTAAGATCTTAAACTTCCAAATTACATTGGAAATTCAGAAGTGAACCTTAACGTAGTAAATTTTTTAAACAAATTTCATCGATATTTGACAATTTAAAAAGCTTATGTATTCAGTTTTTTACGGTGGTAAAATCATATTTTCAAAACCATTCAAGACAAAAAACGTATGAAATTTTTTAAAGATTAGAAATAGCCGCCATTTTGAAATTGTTGAAGAAATTTTTCTGGTAAACAAACTCGTCCAAGTTATTGTCATAACCGATTTTTGGGGAAATCACGGTATAATTATTACAGAAGTAGTATTCTAAAAACTTATTAAAATTAGGAAATGGGAACATAACTAATTTGTATATTATCAACTTTTCAGACTACTATTTTATTTAATTTTAAATTAAACTATTTAACCTGTGATGTATGATCAACTTTATGAGTATTATTGTAAAATTATTACAGTAGAAAATAGTCTATTATAAAAATACTTACATCAGAAAAGAAGGTAATATCGTACGTCTAATGCAGAAACCAGAAGATTGTCGATTGTCAAAAATTAGCAGTTAGTAGTTGTAAAATAATTTTTAGCTGATAATTTAAAATGGCATTAGTAGTGTGCGATTATGAACATTATTCTATTATCAGAATCACTTGAATAAGTAGACTATTAATCTGCCACACTATTAATTATTAATTAGTATTTACTAATTAGTAACAGAACGTAGTCGAGTTCTATTGTTGTTCCCCTTAACAACCGAATAATTCCGAAAGTACCCGAACGTTTACGAAAGGCCAACATTCATTTACAATAGTGTTGATAATCGTATGTTTGCGTAACGAATCGGCTCTCGCCATATTAGTAATTAACAATTAGTAAGAGAAATAATCGATTTGTACTGTTGTACGTTACTATTCGACTTCAACATCTAATCATTCAAATCGTTAGTAGGTTTGTAGATTAGTAATGTAAATTAGTACTAGATTTGACGACTTGTTCAGTCCTCAGCTACTTTAGTTGGTTATTACGTTATGCTTTTGAGTGTTGGACGGTGAAGCAAGTCGAGGTGATAACTCGCTAATTGTAACGTTATGTTACTTCCTCAATATTAACTGATGGAAAAAAATAAATTGTAAAAACCCCAATAAATTATGAAAATGTAGATTTAGATTTAAAATTTATTAAAAATTTTAATTATTGCTGTATAATATACAGATAAACAAATTTTTAATGAAATAAAAATTACGAGGTACAAAATTAAATTTAATCTTGCAACCTCTGTAGATTTTAATTATATAGGTTATAATTACCTATTAATTATTTAATGTAAAACTAAAAATTTTAGCGGCTGTAAAATACTAGGTGTATAAGAATACTATTTTCATTAAACGATAAGATTATCAAAAACCTGAGAGTATTTGAATATACGAAGATAACAACATTCAAATTGCAGTTTATCATTTTTTTATAGAATTTATAAAATCGTAACAAATACAGTAATAATAGACTGTATAGATGTCAACTTAATGTTAACACAACATTTCTTAGTATAAGAGAGATTTATTAAATTATAAGATTAGTAATTACTAATTAGTAGTTAGAATTAATTTTCAACATTAGTATATTACTAATCTGGTAGTCGAATAATGACATTAGTAATTAGTAGCTACAGTTCGATTATCAACATTAGTATATTACTAATCTGGTACTCGAATAACGACATTAGTAATTAGTAGCTACAATTCGATTATCAACATTAGTATATTACTAATCTGGTACTCGAATAATGACATTAGTAATTAGTAGCTACAATTCGATTATCAACATTAGTATATTACTAATCTGGTACTCGAATAACGACATTAGTAATTAGTAGCTACAGTTCGATTATAAACATTAGTATATTACTAATCTGGTACTCGAAAAATGACATTAGTAATTAGTAGCTACAATTCGATTATCAACATTAGTATATTACTAATCTGGTACTCGAACAACGACATTAGTAATTAGTAGCTACAATTCGATTATCAACATTAGTATATTACTAATCTGGTACTCGAATAATGACATTAGTAATTAGTAGCTACAATTCGATTATCAACATTAGTATATTACTAATCTGGTACTCGAATAATGACATTAGTAATTAGTAGCTACAATTCGATTATCAACATTAGTATATTACTAATCTGGTACTCGAATAATGACATTAGTAATTAGTAGCTACAATTCGATTATCAACATTAGTATATTACTAATCTGGTACTTGAATAATGAAATTAGTAATTAGTAGCTACAATTCGATTATCAACATTAGTATATTACTAATCTGGTACTCGAATAATGACATTAGTAATTAGTAGCTACAATTCGATTATCAACATTAGTATATTACTAATCTGGTACTCGAATAATGACATTAGTAATTAGTAGCTACAATTCGATTATCAACATTAGTATATTACTAATCTGGTACTCGAATAACGACATTAGTAATTAGTAGCTACAGTTCGATTATAAACATTAGTATATTACTAATCTGGTACTCGAAAAATGACATTTTTAATTAGTAGCTACAATTCGATTATCAACATTAGTATATTACTAATCTGGTACTTGAATAATGACATTAGTAATTAGTAGCTACAATTGGATTATCAACATTAGTATATTACTAATCTGGTACTCGAATAATGACATTAGTAATTAGTAGCTACAATTCGATTATCAACATTAGTATATTACTAATCTGGTACTCGAATAATGACATTAGTAATTAGTAGCTACAATTCGATTATCAACATTAGTATATTACTAATCTGGTACTCGAATAATGACATTAGTAATTAGTAGCTACAATTCGATTATCAACATTAGTATATTACTAATCTGGTACTCGAATAATGACATTAGTAATTAGTAGCTACAATTCGATTATCAACATTAGTATATTACTAATCTGGTACTTGAATAATGACATTAGTAATTAGTAGCTACAATTCGATTATCAACATTAGTATATTACTAATCTGGTACTTGAATAATGACATTAGTAATTAGTAGCTACAATTCGATTATCAACATTAGTATATTACTAATCTGGTAGTCGAATAATGACATTAGTAATTACGAATTAGTAGTCACAATTCGATTGTCAACATTAGTATATTATTAATATAGTAATTACTAATTAGCCGAATAATAAAATCATTCGCAATCGTTTATCACTAAGTAGCATTAGCAGATAGCAACTGATAAATACAAGCAATGCTTTTGCTTACAACTACTGTAATATGTAGTCTGCCTACATTACATTATGGAAGAGAGAGATAGAGATAGGCGTCACAGAAGTGTTGCTTGATGTGATGCTACAGTTGCGCAGCTCTAGCGCTCGTTGTGTAAACCTTCGCCAAACTTTATAACATCGTTTATTAAGACCGTGATCATATTGTATTGTATTCACTTATTTTGTGGTATTGTGTTAGGTTTGGGCTTCAGTGACTGAAATGATTACGCGCATTCGCAGGGCGTTCATAATCGTAATTATATTCGGAACGGGATTCCACGTCTGGGCTCGGTGAAGTCGGAATGCGAAGATCGATTTTGTGCAGCTGATTTCAATCCCGAATATCTAATTTATTCGTATCCGACCGTTCCGAGTATTTTTACCATTCGAATATCAACATCACTGTTAGACAGGCGTCACATGCTATAGTCGTGATTAGACCGTCGCCTCTAGTTACTTAGTAACAGATAGCGACATAATAATAGATTAACCAGGGTGCTAATGTTACTTCCTCTAACATTTATTTTTTTACTTACTTAGGTTCATTTATAACAGTGTAAGCTCTGTATTGTTATGAAAAAACCAAAAATAAATTTCCCTTTCTTTATAGAGAACCTTACATTCTAACATCCTTAGCACAAAGTGCTTTACGAGACATGCGAAATCAGGGCGAAAATTTTGGAATATTAAACAAAATTGAATGACTTGTTTCGTGCCAATATTCACACACACATACACACACACACACACACACACACACACATATATATATATATATATATATATATATATATATATATATAAAATAAAGGTTCTAACAGTTAATTAAATATTTTTTACTTAGTTTAGGTCACTACAAAAACTCTTTCCGTCAAATTTTATTTTTGTTTGTTTATGGTTTGCAATTTATTACACTAAAGAAATTATCACAGCTTGCCACTGACTCGCTGATATGATAGAAGTGAATTTCAAAATAATTATCTATTACATTTTGAATTTAACTATATAGAAGTTCAAACCTTACTAAATAATATATTATTTTAAATTAGTCAATAAGTGTGAACTGTTTAAATATTCTGATTCAGGATGGTATTAAGCCTGTTTAAAGAAGTACATAATTGTTAAAATTACAATAATTAATTATTATTTTTCATATTATAAACTTCCGAATTACAAGTGAAAGGATTTTTTTTTTGGTGATTAACGTCCGACTTTGTGCACACTTGGGCTAATGCACAAGATGGGATGATTTATAGCGTATGAAAATGCCAAGCCCTCGCCGGGAATCGAACCCGGTTCCTCGGGGTGAAAGCTATCCACTAGGCCACCGAGGCGGCACGACGGAAAGGTTCTTAATAGTATAAAGACAATGAAAATTTAAAAACAATTTAATATGATGTTGAAAACTACATGCAACTACTTTAATTTTCTTTAATACAAATATTGATTTCCTTGTTAAAGTAATGCCAGTTACAGCAGAACACCGAATTGATGGTAGATAAGTTTTTTTTTAAATTGAAATGCAGATTGTTTGGCAGCTGAAATATGTACAGTTGCCTATATTAAAATGCCAGGCTGGATTAATCCTTCACGGTATGTGCTATGAGATGCAGTGGTTCAATTTTTGTCAAACGTGTTCTCCGTATATATATATATATATATATATATATATATATATATATATGTATTTATTTATTTACTTAGTTCAAGTTTTAGGGAATTTTAACTGAAAAATGGGCTTTTTATAGGACAATCTTGTGAAGGTCACGAAATGATTGTTTTGAGGGATCATTACATGTTTGTACAAATTTATTTATTTAATTGTCGATAACATCAACAATAAAAAATAGCAACTTTTTGAAGTGATAAACAATTTAAAAATCTAGCCTATATAATAAGGCGTACATGTCTAAAATTTTCATAATTAAAAAAAATAAGAATTAAATTCTGTTTAATCAACTGAAAAAGTGAAAAAAAAGTACATAACAAAATGTTAAAATGAAAAAATACACAATTCTGTATATTGTTACTTCTGCCAAATATCGTACATCGAAATGGTATTTAATATTAGGGGCATATTATACAATCCCAAAAACGTAAAATTTCAGTGATCATCTTTCATGAAGTAAATTTGACGGTTTGTTGATGATTTAACTCTTTTATCAAATTTTGATGAATCTTTTTCATGTTGTAATCTTTAACAAAGATTATTTATCTCCAACTTAGGTACAACCTCAAATTTTTGTCATTTCTTGTTTGCTTCACATTATTCCTTCCGTTCCTTTTGTTGCGTACAACTTAAAACGAAATTGTCATAGACTTTTGAAGCAGTATGGTGAAGCGGTTATGGTGATTACAAAAACCGAGATTTAAAATATACTCATTCTATGGTCTACTTGAATCTCAATCTTCCAAATTCAATTCTTTAATAATAGTACCATTTACACCTAGTGTCTTTCTACTTTGTATTGATGGTCGGACCCAAACTCATTTTTTTACGTTTTCTTATTTTTTCTCTAGTAGAGCCGTAGCAAGATAAACTTTTAATACAGCAGTATAACAAATCATTATTATACAAACCATTGCAGCTACTGCACTTGGTAAATAAAACCCATAAATACATCCAGTTTTAGATATAGGCTATCTAGTTTTAAGTATTAATGAGTTCAAATAGCTGATTTAATTATTCACATCAATTAATTAATTGTATATTATTCGATCAGATGTTTCTAAGTTTTATTATTAGCAAATAATAATGCTAGAAAACAGTTGTTTTAACTGAAATTTTTATTTAGCAGTTGTATATCGTATTATTATGTTATAATAATAGTAATTATTTGAGAATATTTGAAAATATTTCAACAATAACTTTTTTAAACATAATTTTGATAATAAAAAAAAATAAATATTTGAGCTAGGTGTTAATTAATACTATTTACTAACTACTACAGCATGTATTAAGTAATAAATAAATATATTGCAGTAGTTTTTAAATATTTAATTCTGACAAAAATGTGGTATTTATTTTTGATCAAATACACTAGCCCATATACAAAAATGTATTCTAATTTTGCTTTTACTTATTAGTTAGTCTTGAAAACATCCTAATCGTTTTTGTAATCACTTCCACAGCTTATAAGTTATATTTCGTAAATTTTATTAGTTTCTTGATCTTAAATTTAATCCTTTAGCCCGTTGAGTTTTACACGTGGAAAATTGAATTACTTGATTACCACTAATCTGTCAAATGTTATACTGCTATCAAAATTACGTTTATGTTTAAAATATCAGCTGAATATATTACAAGATTTGATGTAGACAGGCAGACATAAAGGTGAGAATAATATAAGAGTATAAGAATTGAAATCTGATTAAAGAAACTTGGATGAAACAAAGTACATCTTTGAGTTTTCACCTTTCAGCAATTAATTTCACAAATATTTTGCTTGGCAGCTAGCCTCGGTACTGTAGTTTACATTTATTATTTTAAAATGTAAGTAATGTAAATTTTAAAATTTTATTTCAATTTACGTCAGTGAAACAAGTAAATGTTGAACACGTAAATATGCGCAATCGTCTGAAGGTGATGACCATGCTACTATGAAATGTGGGCTATAACTTGTTAGGTTTATCCATGTTTTGTGTGTTTTCAATTTAAAAGAGATTTTTATCAATCATTAGTTTCCAAATACGTTGTTAGAAACTGCTCTTTGTTTGTTTGTTTGTGTCGACAGATTTGGGACACTAAACAATCACTGCGTTTCTGTTGGATTTAAGGCATAAGTTTCTTTTAGAATTCAATGCGAAAGAGATATTTAAAAACTAAAAGTATTTTATCTAGTTTTATTATCGTTAAGGAAACAAACAGAATGATCCGTTTTGTCTTAGTTTTATCAAATAAAATCACGTGATTTCCTTTGTGTACAGCCAAAACAAATATTTATTTATTTCTTGCAATATTGTATGTAGTTTTATTAGCTAATTGCCATTGGCTCGTGAGTTCTAGACGCAGTTTATGCGGTTGGTTTGCCCATTCCATCAAACATATAAAATGTAAGAACTACCAGATGAAGCTGAATCAAAACGTTTTTGGTTTTAGAAGTTATGGGCTTTGATGATTGGCTGGTAGATTTCCTTTGGGTGACAAAGGTTTTCTTCTCGGGTTATACTATTCTTGAGCATTTCCAGTTTCTTCCTTTTTTTGGGTTATATTTTCTTTTGAACCATTCATGACTTTTCAGAAGCCGAGCCAAAAGTAGTCACCAATTACATAACGTTTTGCTTCTCTTTTGGGGCAAGCGATGTAAAAACGTTTTTTTGTCTGTTTATTTTTTGTATAAATGGTCATACATATTTAATAGTGAAGAAAACGGGTCTTTTGTCAGTTTAGATATTTGTTGTCCTCTTTAAACTCTTTCTAGTCAAGAGTCTGTATTTAGACGTGAAAACTATTACTACACATTATTAACAGATAATATTAAATATAATATTATTGGATATAATAGTGGATAAAATATTGGATAATATTTGATATAATATAATGAATGAGTGTATGACTACTGACTTCAGTTGTAATTGCTTAATGAATGTCTACAGCACGGCACATTATTAAGGAATGCTGCCAAATGTGCAAAAATATATAGACGTAAGTAATTATGTTTCCAGAATTTTACCATTCCTTTGAAAAAATGCTTAGTTGGATAGCTTTTTAAAAGGTTTTGCATAATTTAGCCTGACATTTGTTTTCTCTGTGATTCATTGTTATCTTTTAAGGGCGGAAACACAGTTTACTGTATTTTAAAATTCATAATTATTAAGATATGGAAGATTAAACACTTGAGAAAGTAGAGACAGTGTGTAACGAATTTCTGCACTCTCTAAATCTATAACCAAATGGCTTCGTTACGAGAATTGCACATTCTAGTTCAAAAGCAAAAGTATTGTTAAACAAATTAATTATCCGTATTGACAGAATTTAACAGATCAGCTTTTTAATAACAGACTTAATTAACTTATACTGCTCAAACATAAATCTTTATTCATATACAAAATTAAACATAGTCATTATAATAAGTTTTCAACTTAAAATTAACGAACTTTTTTTTAAATAAATGAAGAATATACCTCTATAACTAATTACACAGTTAATGTCTCAATTCATAAAAAAACGGACGTAATAGATGATACTTTAATAAAATTAGGACACTACGTTTTCTATAAGTACGATTAAAAATGAGAATAAATAAATCCTTAATTCTTTATCATTAAATTATTAATCATTAAAATATAAGATAAAATAATATATTATATAAATATGATAAGAGAAGATTATTCATCATTTACATGATTCTTACAAATCACTAAACAATCTTTCTATAATTAATTACACAGTTAATGTCTCTATTCATAAAAAAACGGACGTAATAGATGATACTTTAATGAAATTAGGACACTACATTTTCTTTAAGTACGATTAAAAATGTGTCAGAATAGATAAATCTATATGATCTGGCATGATACAGCAGAGACCAAAACAGAAACTTGGAAAACCAAACAGCTAATGGGGATAGCAGAGATGAGAGTGCTTCGTTGCATTTCAGGTAAAATGTACCCGGTGAAAAATGAAGTGATACGAGACTCACGTCAGACGGGAAAAAATTGCTGAGTGGGCGGACGTAGGAGAAACAAGTGAACTGAACAAAGCAAAACATGTCGGTGTAGTTTGTGAAAGTTGTACTTTGTTTTAAAATATAATTCCAAACTAATTGTACATTTAATTTTCTATTAATTTTGTAATTGTTATATTTGAAAAATGCCACTATTACCTAGATATTACTCATTAAATAGAATGCAGTATATGTACAAAATAGAGAACGAGAGAGAGAGAGAGAGAGAGAGAGAGAGAGAGAGAGAGAGAGAGAAGAAAGAGCACTGTGACCTCATATAAAAAAACTTTTCCTTTGCTTGTAATAAGGCCAAAAATTTGAATTCACTTATATATATATATATAATATATAATAATTAATATTAATAATAATATTTAATAATATTATAAAATAATAATATTGTAATAATAATATTATAATAATATAATAATTAATATATATATATATATATATATAATTATTAATTGTGTTTAATATGGATATATATAAGCCAATAAATACATTTTTATATTACCTTGTTGTTTTATTAATACGTTTGCGGTTGTTATTCTATGAATGTCTACAATTTCATAAATATGATTCTTCACTTTCACCACTTGATTGTTCCATAATTAGCCGCCTCGGTGGCCTAGTTGATAGCGTACTAGGCTTTCACCCTGAGGACCCGGGTTCGATTGCCGGCCAGGAATTGGCATTTTCATACGCTATAAATCATCCCATCGTCTGCATTAGCCCAAGTGTGCACAATAGTCGAACGTTAAAAAAATGTTCCATAATTATACATACTTTTTTTATTAAAATTAAAACCAAATATATATTTTCATAAATAACTACAAACGCAGACAGCAAGCAAGAGCAAATGAGAAAGACAGGAAATACACGTACGTGGAAAAGGACAAGCTGTAGAGTGTAGAGAGCATGAGTGAAAGAGAGAAAGATAGAGAATGAATAAATTCTTTTATTTAAGGCGTTGTTAGAACAATTCGCTCAAATTCACTTTAATTCACTTAAAAGAGAGGCAGAGAGAGAGAGAGAGAGAGAGAGAGAGAGAGAGAGAGAGAAAAAGAGAGATATAGATTGATAGGTAGATAAATAGATACATAGATACTATAGATAGAGGGTAAAGATAGGGGAGAGAGGGAGAGGGTGAGGGATAGCGCATACTTTGCTTGGGAACATTCCTGTCGTGACGGTAGTTTTTTCAGTTTATTCTCCGTTCAACGAAGTGTCCGTTAACAATTGTTGAGTGGGTGGGCAATCGGTAAAGTAAGTGAATTGCTCATATTAAATGAATGGACATCTACAGAGCTGTAAAAATTGTTGAGTGGGTGGAAAGAAGTGAGTGGAATACCCGTAGTAATAAAGTGGTCGGCATTTAAAAAATTGCTCGGAAAAGTGTTAGGAGACCTAAACGACGATGTAGCAACAATTTTGAATCTGATTTGAGGCAACAGCGACGGAAGAACTAATTATAGAAAAAGTTCAGAGAAAGTACGGCAGCATATAAAAAACTTTTCCTTTGCTTGTAATAGAACAATAAGACCAAACATTTGTATTCACTTACGCACGCACACACACACACACACACACACACATATATATATATATATAACTCTGATGTGAGTTACTTTCCGTTCTGGTTGACGTGTACTTCATAGTTAATTAATTTTCAGAAGTAGGTCAAAGATGATACCAAGTCAGGTCAAGGTAATTTAAAATTTATAAATAAATAAATATATATATATATATATATATATATATATATATATATATATATATATATATATATATATATATATAATGCCAATTCACAAATTTTAAATTACCTTGAACTGACTTGGTATCATCTTTGACCTACAATAAAGAATGAAGAAACATTAAAAAAATCAAAAATAAAATCTGAAAATTAATTAACTATGAAGTACACGTCAACCAGAACGGAAAGTAACTCAATCAGACATAAAAAAAGGCAAGTACCGGCATTACGTTTTGAGTGGGATATTCAATACCAGATTCAAACTCTCGTTCCGTTGTGTTACTGTTGTGCCGCCATCAAACACTACATTGGACAGTTTGAAACAGTTGAGTTTCTGTACGCATGCCCCAGGGTGTGTTAAATCGTTGTGAAGTATTTGCCTACGCTTGATGGGGTGAATAACTACAAAATGTTTTGTGTTTTCTGTTGCTCTTGTTAAGCGTAAACCAATTAATTCCAATACAACGTGAAATTTTAATCCAAACTTATAATATTAAATATCGAAATGCACAAGGAAAGTGTTTAATAGATTAGAAATATGAAATAATTTATTTATAAGAGGAAACGACTGGTTGAACAACTGTAAGCTGGGAACAAAGTAAATTATTATGAAAGCATTTCCGGAAGAAAACTGCGATCACAAAATAAATTAATCCACCAGCTTTCTGTCTACATTATTGAATATAAAATTTAAAATTAGTTTTAATGGAATTCTAATGAAAGTTAAATTTGATTCTTGAATTTAATTGTACAGTTGCAGTAGGTGACACAATGCTTGCTAAACTGGATTACATTTAATAAAAATTAAAAGGTCCTATAAAAAAACCATAACGTATTTTGTTCAATATTTCTGTAAAAGGATTACATTACAGAAAGTTGTCTATAAACATGTGACAGTTGTCATTCTCTATTAGCATACTTTATGTTATACAGCACTCTACAAAAAAGCTGTAAAATTGGTTTTATTCGTCTGATTTGCATGAAATTTGTTTTAATTTGATTTGTAACAACTATATTATTAAACAAAATAAATTTAAAAAAGTGATTTTCTTTATCGATTTTTACATTCGACTCGCTCAACAGTAATGAAAAGAACTATTATCGATATTGTTCGTGGAAAGTTCAATTTTCGGTTTTTTCTTTTATTGCTATTATTCTTCAGACTATGTATCATGTTTTAGGGTTACTTTTGATGTTAATTTTTGCTGGACGCGTGATGCCAAGGACATGTTTATATTGATATACTTAATAAACGTATATTTTGCTCGTCGCAAGTCTCATGTTATATTAATTATAATTAAAAATGTAAAACACATGCAATGACCACCACACTACGGATACTACGTAGAAATTTGACCGATTTAAGCATATGAAATTAATCGTTAATTAAATTTCGTTGTTATATTAAAAGACCAGTTCATTTATATTAATTCGTAAAGATCAGCTGATTTCATTGAACAGCTGATAGGCTATAATAAGTTTCAGGTTATGTTTTTAAAAACTAACTAATTTGTCATATTTTCGAACAAATTATTGTATTTATAATAAAAAAGAAAGAGAAAACATGATTCATGTTGTTTAATTTTAGTTCAATAATATAAATGTTTTCTTGTTTTCAGCAAATTGTTTACAGTGTAGTAATTTTTTAAAACCGTCTTTCTGTAAAATGAAAGCTGTAAATATTAAAATTTTAATTTTGTTTGTTATAATATTAATAAATTAAATATTTTCATAATAAATATAAAATTATTAAAATTAAAATATATATTAATATAGAATGTACGTATAATATAATTATCTAAATTTATATAAATCTATTACATTAATGGTAGTGAGTTGAAGAAAATTATGTAAAAAAGTGGTTCCATGAATTTGTATTGTAATTCTGAATCCCATTAATGGATTTAAAACAATTATCACTTTTCGGACAAGTTATTAACGTTAATTTCAATAATGGAATTATGTAAATCAGCGTGACCAGGCAGTCTGTTTGAATAGAAAAAAGAAGATAATGGAATGAAATGTTAATTGAAGTTTTAATTGAACACACTCACGATTGAATTTGTGTGTAAAAAATGCAATTTAAATTGTATTTATTGAAACGAACAAATGTGAATCATTTTAAA
The DNA here is from genome assembly GCA_022606455.1 of Callitettix versicolor. Classification (NCBI taxonomy): domain Eukaryota; kingdom Metazoa; phylum Arthropoda; class Insecta; order Hemiptera; family Cercopidae; genus Callitettix; species Callitettix versicolor. The sequence continues at coordinate 57,209,501 of CM040184.1, read as the reverse complement.
TTAAATATTGCGTTATTTTAATCGGTTGCCAAGTTGTCCAAGACAGGTTTCACTGGAAGTTACCAATTTTCAAAAGTACGCAAATATAGGTTTTTTTTCTTTTACTGGTAAACCAACTTTAATGTGTGCACTGAGACGATCTTTAAGATTTTTAAAAACAAAATAAACAGTGAGTTTTGTAAATACTTATATCTGAAAGTATAAACATTTAAGACAAATGATTAAATGTGCTTTTTGCGGTGTTGAACCACCAAAATGTACTACGTCATTAACAGTTGCATAATATTGCGGTTTTATATTTGCGTAAGGCTTAGGTAAGTGTCCTTTAATATTTGTTGTAAGTAATTTATGTTTAGCAATATCATTGGTTCATTACATACCAATAATGAACACAAATGTTTTAGTTTTTTAAAGTTCTCACTTCTGTCCCTGACTGCCATATTTTGTTTTGAAGTTCGGATAGTTAAAAATAGGACAGATTTTTAAATAGTTTACTTAAATCCAAACGATTTTAAATAACAAATTCTTTAAAAAACACATTTTTGTGCAGCTCAAATTTTAAACAGCCTAAATGAGTAAAATTGATTGAATGAATATAGGTGTTAGGTGTTGTTACAGTTGAGTAAATTGCAAGTAATGATAATATATTTAGAATAATATTGTTGGTACAAAAGTGCTCCATTTGTCGATCAATTCAACAATGCGTTTGCAATTACTATTTTGACCTGCGTGGAGCCGAAACACGACTGCGCTTGCGCCAAGAGACGGGTGCTTTTTGCGGAAAGGAAGCGCTCAGTAGCGCCTGAACTGTTTAAGGCCAAGGAGATATTACCACCTCTCCGGTAAGGTAAGTAAACACCCCGAAGTCAATTGAAATATTCCTTACTACTTTTAACAAATTGTTTTTATTATTCATCCATACTGTTTTATATTTTCAAAACGTTCGTTTTTAATATTACAAAAACGCACATTCGTCAATTAGTTTTATATATTTTCCGAAATTTTAAAGTAGAAAAACAAATAAGTGACCATATTGGAAAAAATAAAGGCTAACTTGTTGATTTTCTTTTGAAATGTAATCTGAAGAAATAGTTTTACCATAATAAAAAACGTAGCAAGAGAAATACGGTAACAGAACAATTTTACAAAAATAGATTTTGAAAATTTTCAACAAATTATTTATAGTTCTTAGTCTTAAATTAAGAAAATATATTTTATTTCGTACGTCGTACACGGAAAGGTTTACGAAAACCCATTTTAAAATTATATCAATAGTTAGGCTTAAATGTGACATTGGGCTGGATTAGATCTAAACTCTGGGTAGTAATAAAATATTAGAGATGAAATCCGAAAGTGTAAGAGCGTGAAGCAAATTATGTGTTTGTGGAAAAACTTCGAAATGGCGGTTGCCTGAACAAACAGTAACAAGTAAAAGTTAAAATAATTAAACATAATTAAAACACTATAATAATTCTTGTCATTATTGATTAAATCATTGATATAATAATAATTAAAACATGAAACAAAAGCTTTTTTTATTACAAGCTAAAATTTAAAATTGTACAACGTTTACAAAATTTTAATGTATACTCTTTAAAGATGTTAAAAAAACTTTTCTAGAAATTTTCAGTTTTTTATTATTTCAAAATTAAGTAACGTATTTAACAAGGGTAATCATCAAGGTACAAGGTCATCAAGGTTAGGTTAACTGATTTATGTTAATAAGTTTAATTCCAATACGTAGGTGAAATTAAATTGGGAAATGAGCAATTGAAGCGGCCATCATGGCAATATTTGGAACCGGGACCTTGAAATGAGCGAGATTTTCGGAAGAATTTTTGAGGCGGTGTTATATATTTTATAAATGTATATGTTTTGAGTGTGTGTGCGCATCGTATGTGTGTGTGTGTGTGTGTGTGTGTGTGTGTGTGTGTGTGTGTGTGTGTGTGTGTGTGTGTGTGTGTGTGTGTGTGTGTGTGTGTGTGTTAAAATTATAGTGTTCGTAATTTTGGTTCACAAAAATCAATTTTAGCAGCTAGTAGCTAAACAAGGTCGTTACTGACCAATATTACGAACTGTCTCAAAATCGCAGCAATTTTAAACTCTGCGATGGTAAATTTTCAATTTATTATTTTCAATGTAATTTAAAAATTCAGAACACTAATTTATGCTCATAAATAGGTTTTATTAGGGAAAAAATTTTAAAAATATTGTTTGATAAAAAAGTGGTTGTGAATTAATACCGTAACTTTTTTTTGAAATTCTCTTCCATAACATCAGAGAGAGAGAGAGAGAGAGAGAGAGAGAGAGAGAGAGAGAGAGAGAGAGAGAGAGAGAGAGAGAGAGAGAGAGAGAGAGAGAGAGAGAGAGAGAGAGAGAGAGAGAGAGAAACAGGTGTGTATCACGGTTATTTTAAAATATTTGCAATGCAATGCATGTCAGAAGAAGTTCACATGTGCAAGAATATTTACCGAAACTATACAATACAAAATTATACGGTTTTTCTATTGTAAACGGTTTAATACAATAAAGATTTAAGCCATGAATTATGTATGTATATTTATTGTATATATATATATATATGAAAAGTTATTTCATTTCCAATTTGGTACGCTAACTTGAGATATCAACGCTCAACACTTGAACATTTGAGGAAAAACTAAAAATCCGATTTTTTTCAACCCATAGTTTTGTTCTAATATATCCATATTATACAAAAAAAAACAACCACAAACCGACTCAGAAATAAAATATTTAAAGTATTTAACACAGAAAATTGGTCCAGATATTTGGTCAGAAATACTTACGTGCCAAATATTATTAAATTTCAATTGAAAGTGTCGACGACGGGCAAATGGGCTACACATTCACTTGTGTCCGCCAATATAAGTGGCAATGGTTGTTCAAAGTTTAATAACAACTTTTGCATATTACAGGACTTGAACCAAATAAACAATCAAGAACAATTCCTTCCCTATTAATAGTTATATTTTTGTTTAGTCAGAAAGTAAAATTATATTAAAAATCGTAATAAACGTATCTCTTGAGGTTCATTCTGAAATTTATATCAGTTACAAGAAATATTTTCTTTTTCTCTCTTACTATTAGCCCCTGTAATTCCATAGCTCTTGATCCAATCCCCTATCTCTCACTTCCTTATCAATTCTCTCCTTATCATGGTCTTCCTTTTTTTGCGACCATGTGGTTTCCACTTTATAATCTACTTGGGAAGTCAATTTTCGTCCGTGCTTTGGACATGACTAAACCGTTAAAGTTGAATGTTTTCTTTTTACTTTCCTTTATTATTTAGAATTTAAAACGGAAATGTATAAACTAATTTGTAAGTTTTCTTGCATTCCGTCGCCGATATTCATTTTCACTTTTCCGTTAAAAAATTACGTAATTGAACATGCAAAACGAGGTCTCTATTTCCAGTCGACTGTTCGGTATTTGGTTTTGCGTGTTTGTTTCGCATATCTGGCTAAACGAATTGGCGCTTTGTTTTAAAATTCCTCTCACTTCTGTTTCAAGATGGCGACCGTTGATTTGACGATGACAAATAAACGCTGGACGGTTCGTCCTATCATATTTGTGAACGATTTATGAAGAAAATGCATAAAAGTTCCGATAAAGTTATATTTATCGTAACTATTACGGTTACCAGTTAAATTGCGTGAATGCATCAGAACGGTGGCTAGGCAACAAGAATTTGGATGTATTGATTGTAAAACCTATAGATTTTGAAATTTCGTGTATAATTGAAAGTGCGATAAAACGTTAATCAACTTTTTTTTCAGTTGTGTCACTGTTGATTGAATTCTAGCCTACTTAATAATTGTATATATATATATATATATATATATATATATATATATATATATATATATATGTAGACAGAGAGAGAGAGAAAGAGAGTGAGAGAGAATAATCACTATAATGCTATACAGAGAGATTAAACAAGAGAAATATTTGTGTACAGTCGCTATTAACAAACACTCGGATTATTGATTGGTTTCAAACCAAAGTATTACACTGTTAGTTCTTATTAAAAGCTGCATTAATATAAGTGATTTGTAAACACAATGTACGTGTGTTATTGTACTTTGAACGCCATATTTTATTTGTTGAATGCGCATTAGCGGAGGTGCGGTAAACTAACGGTCCATTAGCAAGATTTTGCGAAACAGGTGCGCTGATACATTACAGCCGCTAATGTGTTGCCTGCAACTTTATACTCCTTTCTGGTTTCAGAACTTGGCACTGGCGGTAAATTAGCCAAGTTACGGATTTGTTTGTAAATTTGTAACAATGTATTCGAATTGTTGCGTAGGAAAGTTGAAAGCAACAATGTAATATGAAGCATATTTGTTAAAACCGATTTTGTGAAAACTTTACTGTGTATATATCGTTAAAACGTTTACGATTGTTTTTATATAAGTGTAAACTGTATAGTAACATTGTTTACAGAATAAATTATTGTAGTGGAAAACTTGTGAAGTAAAAGTGAAGCCGTATAAAAAGTATAAAATTCTTAATGAAACTTTATTCGAAATTAAATAAACAATGAAAACTTTCTTTCAAACCTAATATGAATTTTTATGAAAAACTCAAAATATATACATTTATTTGAGAATGCTAAAAGTTAATTTACCACACTACTCGGAAAAAAGTACCTTCACGAAACAATAACAAAAATATATTGGTCACGCTGTCCTGGAGTAACTCTTAGATTTGTGATGAGTCAAGGAGGTAGGCATTTCAGTAAATGTGTCCGTTTTGAAATTTCATAGATGTGTGTACTTTTCAATTATAGAAATTTGTAAATAAAATCACGTATGTTTTCTACAATTGAAATAATTACAGATCTTTTATGCGATTGTTGTTTGTATAAAATGAGCAATAGCAGAAGTTCTAAAATTAACTATGGTGGATTTTCACTTATTTTTTAAATAACTATGGCATTAACCTTAGTTACAACAAAGTAAAAAAACTAAACCATAATGTTTTGTTTAATTACTTCTTACTTTTTCTTACTTTAGAATATTACTCATATCAAATTTAGCTAATTGACTTTAAAGAAGATTCTTTATATGTGTCGAAAATTTGAGAAAAATCTAATCCATTGACTTTCCAAATAAATTATATTGCAGCTTCTAAATGAAATTATTGAATAATTTATTTATTATTTATTATTATAATTTAATAAATAAATAATGCAAGAATTATTATTTTATAATTCTTGATTTTCGTAGAATATCAAATATTTTTCTATATAAGTATAAATATTTCAGAATTTTAAAGTAATTGTTTATTTTATACATATATTTTATAATGTGAATTTTTCTGGCATCCATTGACAAACTATTAAAGTATAAACATTGCCATAATATTACGAAGTATTATTATTAGTTAAGTAACTAGTCGTTTCTTAACCTACTTGTGATTAATATTCTTTAAGAAGATAAATTATCTAAATTTGAGGATTATCTTTGCTACAGATTTTAACTTAAACACAAATTGTATTCAAAGCGTTAAGAAAGATTTAAATAGAAAAAATCAATCTTGAATAATTTATTGACAGTTTCAATTAAAAGAAAATTATTTCGTGGGAGTATGTCTGTCTGTCTATGTGTGAGGGGATGTACACTAAACTAGCTGATAAACTTTGATAAAACTATACATGAAGTTTATCCATCATATTTTGAGACTATTTTTAACTAAGAAAAAAGTTTTTCAAATCCCTTTTTGAAAACATTATAAATACGGTTTTTTCAAAAACGGCTCTAACGCATTTAAAAAAAATTGTCTCTAAATGTATTTCGGAAGTACTTGCCTAAACCATATTGTTTGGTATTTCTAAAAAAATGGTCCATGAGAGCCAACGTTTTGCCTAAGTTTGGTCATATAAGAAGTAGATAAGTGGACAAGATTTAAAGTAAAATAAATCTACTGATCGAAGAATAAACATAATGGAAAATATCTAGAATGAATTTAAAAAGAAACTCATAGTAAACCCTGACCGGCTTCGGTTGGTTTATAATACTCGTATTTTAATTCTTTATATGTGTTGAAAATTTGAGAAAAATCTAATCCATTGACTTTCCAAATAAATTATATTGTAGCTTCTAAATGAAATTATTGAATAATTTATTTATTATTTATTATTATAATTTAATAAATAAATAATGCAAGAATTATTATTTTATAATTCTTGATTTTCGTAGAATATCAAATATTTTTCTATATATGTATAAATATTTCAGAATTTTAAAGTAATTGTTTATTTTATACATATTTTTTTATAATGTTAATTTTTCTGGCATCCATTGATAAACTATTAAAGTATAAATATTGCCATAATATTACGAAGTAAGTGTACTAGTCGTTCCTTAACCTACTTATGATTAAGTAGGTGTTCAAGTAGGTGTGTTTTAAAGCAGATGTTTTAAAAATATTTTAAAGTAATTTTTTATTAGCTTCTAAAAGGTTGTTTATTATAGCATAAAATAGTTGTACAACCTGTATATCACGTACATGCCCTAAAACAACATTTTACTGTTATTATCAACCTTCCTTGAAAAAGAAATATGTGATATCTTATTCTTGTTTTACTACCTGTTAAACATTTTTTTTGTATGAACAGGAAAAAATTATTATTATTTATATTTATACGAACATATAAAGCTGTTATAATTTAAATTTAGAAATACGTTATTAATTAAAACACAATTAATAAGTGTACAACAATAACATGAATTGTTTATCCCGATTACATGAATTTTTCAATATTACTAAATAAAATCAATTATTAATAATGATTAATTAGTTATTAGTTATATTCATCGTAAATAATGGCGATAATCCTGAACTAAAGCGAAGTAATATTATTGAGGAAACAGTGGCGAAGAGAAATCAGCTGTTATGAGAATATTACTTACGCTGATTTAAAAAAAATATGTGAAATTTTCAACAAATATTTGTTGAAGCGAAGCTTTTAATGTTAGCTTTGGCTAGAGGAGTGAATAGAAAATAATTCTGCTGGACGGAAGGCTGGTTTTGAATAATCGGATATTAACATTTTTTATAACTTCCGATTGCTTCTGAATTAATTTATTTTCTAAATATAGTGAACAATGCATATTTTAGTGTAATACATAATGGATAGATAAAAGTTAATTTTTTGTTGAAAATATTTCCAAAAATATAAATGTTCGATTTATTTCTTATCAGTGTTATATAGCATACAGTAAAAAGTGGTAAAATAAATAAAAGTGGAAATTAATAAATTATGTAATTACTGAAACTAAATACGATAAATTAAGAAGTAACTAAAAGTTTAAATTAGAAAATCGTGTAATTATTACAAGTGAAAAGGGTGAAACAAATAATGAAAGATGTAAAATAGTTTACTAACATAATAAACACTAAAACACTTTAGTCAAATGTAATTGGTGTGTTTTAATTTTCTTCATTTAAATACGAAATAACTGAATTTATATTTTAATTAGAAAAATAAAAAAACACTGCATTCAAAAAAAGAAATTACAGGACAAATAATTAAACACAAACATACACACACTAATACATATATATATATATATATATATATATATATATATATATATTCTATATATATATATATATATATATATATATATATATTTTATATATATAAAAAATAAATATATATATTTTGATGTAAATTCAAGGTAAATTCAGTATATATATATATATATATATATATATATATATATATATATATATATATATATATATATATATATATATATATATATATATATATATACAGTAAATTATATACCAATTAGTTGTAAAATATTAATTAGAATTGTTATATATCATTTGGTTATTTTGAAGCGAAGCTTTTAATGTTAGCTTTGGCGGGAGGAGTGAATAGAAAATTGTAACCGTTTATTCGAAATTAATATAAACGTTTAATAATTGTTGTTCATTTTAATAATTGCTAGTTTTTAACAACATAACCTGAAACTTATTGTAGTCTATCAGCTGTTCAATGAAATCAGCTGATAATTACTAGTTAATATAAAACAATTGATCTTTTACTATAAATACAGTAAATAATATCTAGGCTAAGTTCATGTATTTAAACAAAACAAGATATTTGTAAACATATCTTCAATCTAATTATATTTTCAGGAAAGATAACATTAACAATAGTTTCGCTTCTGTCGGTAATTGAATGAGTTTCACACTTTTCTATTTATATATTTATATACTGAATAGATAATTGAAAACAAAAATAATTAAACAATCAACACGGAAAGAAAAGAAATAAGTTAGTCCTATTTGTAATTACTTCTAAGCGGAAACACTACTTGTGAGACTTCTTATTATTCAATAGCTGTTTACTTTATCCAATGATGAGTGTATGGTATTATAGTTTTGTTTGTTACTGTTATACTGTTAAGATTCTTTAATTGCCTTAAGTGTTTATTTATTCGTGTGCAGTTTACGAATGTTTGCATTCCCGTAAAATGCATTATAAGATGTTTATGTTTGGTAGTTTTTAGTATGTTATCGATTGCTAATAATACATATGTCGTTATATTTTTACATTTTATGTTATAAACATATTTTTAATTTCAAGGTAAATTCCATTTTATATTATTTTGTTTCTTAATACTGCTAAACAGTCAACATGATTGTCACTTATTGATCGTAATCAGTACATTGGTCTGTCTTATGTACATACATACATACATAAATACATATATATATATACATACATACATTCATAAATACATACATACATAATACACACAAACACACACACGCATACAAACAAGCACACGCGTGCAAGGACGCAAGTTGGACTAGCACCCAAATAACCCACATTTGTGACTCTGGTGATCAACCAATTTGAAAACGGAAAGATCTATCAAAATCTCTAGATTGATTTTTCACTATCACAATAATTTCTTTATATTTCGTACAGTAAGAAACTAATAATGTTTGTGAACTTGGCGAAACACTTTTTTTTAAATTAATATTTAACTGAGTAAGTAAGGAAATAGTGAAATTGTTATAATAAATTAACTTATTATTGCAAGCCAAAACATGCACATTGTAGTCTTGTCCTGCGAGATAATTATAACTATTTAAACAATGTGTTTGATGTGGACAGTTATTGCACTTTATACGGAAATTGAAATAACTTGCGGTTAACTTTAGCATTAGTTTACTGTACGCTAACTGCATACATTCATGTATGTGAAATGTTAAATGATCTCGTTAAATTTGCAATAAAACAAACACGTGATTAAATTTGTGGACACGGAATTTTTCTTTTCTTTTTACAAATTACACTTCAAAACTTTTTTTTATAATATAGATAAGGAAATTATTTTTTGTTTTAGTTATATAAAAAAACAACAATGAGGTTAATGAGTTGGTGGATGCTTTCACCGCTATCAAATTTTGCAACCAAGCCACTTTGGTACTCGTTCATTTGGTTAGTTCTTTCAATGAGTTTGAGCAGTCCAGTGACTAGTTCATTCAGCAGAAAGTTCTTGGGATTCTGGAAGCAAACACTGTGGATTTCTGTGACCCGCATCCGTCCCTTTTAGCCTACAAACAGTCAATTCATGGTAAATTTCTACCCTGATCAGATACAACTTTACACTACAGTACCCTGTAATGAGTCCTTTTGAGTTCTCCTATTTGCCCCCAACTCAGTGTTTTTACTGTCCTCAAGAGAAACGTCATCTTGACTGCAAGCACTCTTGTTTTTCCGACATCGTATAGAGGTTTTTCTTTGCTTCTGCTTCCTGGGTATCTTAATCAAACCTTAGCCTTTTAGAGCTTGAGAAACCCGCACGTTTGTTAGTAACTCCCGAGCGTTCCGTATTTTATAAGGTTTCTGATCCTCACATCCGAGGTTTTATTCCTAGAAGGTCTTCACCTTCTAGTTAAAAGCGAAAGGCCCATCTTCTTAGTTTGAAATGTTACGCATTCATCACATCTATGTAGATTATCAAAATATACTCAAAACCTTTCTGATTTGAGATGTTCGACTCCAACTTTCACTTTTTTATCGTATCAAATTAAATGTCCGCCTAAAGCCCTCACACGTTGCTTGCTTTTACCTGGTTTTGGGTTCCTCGTCAACCCAGTTTCCTTCATCTTCATTCTATTTTCATTTCCTAAGTCCACTGTTACCAATTTCGTTTGTTTTCAGCCATTAAAATCCCACAAGTAGGTAGGGAAAATAAAATGTTCTCATTAGTGCCCTCATGCTAAATAAGAATTGATTAGATAGATGTTTCCTAGTACTTATAATCAGCCTACATAAAGCTATAAACTATCCCTTAGCCACGAAGCTTTTGGCATACACTGTTCCATATTAGCTCTTGATTTGGATAGGGGTAGGAAAGGACTGTTAGCGGAAGGGATGATGGGTTTAAGTTCTCGTTCTTCCCAAGGGAATGGAGGTGGAAGTAGAACAGTAGCTTGCCTGTGGGCACGATTCGCTAAATCCTGTAACAGATTATTATTATCTACCGGAATTATAATGTAGAATACACCCGCTACCCTAAAGTATTTAATTGGAATAGAAATTGTTTAATTGTGTGTTTATTATATTTTTATTAGTTTCACGTAGAACCCCGCAGGGGAGTGCTGACTAACTGTACATATTGAGAGGATTTAGAACTCCCTGGCGGAACCCGAGTTTAACACACACTTACACTGACAACACTACACTTAAAACTTAAACACTTTACAATCACACTTACATTTAGGGAGGCGATAATAGCCTCAATGTGCTTTTCGCCTTAAAAAAATTACTACTACTATTTTAGATAGAAATTTATTTAATAAAACAGTCTACATATTTATATAATTTACAGAATAATAAAAACATCATTTGAAGATCGCTTATATTTTACGATTTTATATTCAATATCAAATTTAAAAATATTTATAGCAACAACAGCTCTAGAAATGTAAGCTGCTTATTTAAAAGTTAGTTTCTGTTTTCGTTTATTAGTATAAAAGCTCAGTTTGTAGAGAGTTTTAAAATACTGTAAGATTTTTTTGCGGAAAAACAAAAGCAATTTCATTACCTAATGCACCTTTACAATTTATTCTAACAACTTAAAGTCGCCGAGAAATAAATTAAATGCAATTTTGTTTAAAAACATTGTTAGAAAGAGTCAAGTCTGGTTATAAACCTTAGGGTCGTATAATTTAATATATTGAACTGTTTTTAAAGTGAAATACTACACTTAATTCGTAAACTTTTATTTCATAAAAAAAGTAATTCATGTTCTTTATTTTAAATTCGGTACGATTTTGGTTAAATATTGTTCTTACAGCAAAATAATGCTCTTGTTTTGAAAATGTAAATCAGTGAAATGTGTCTTAGTCACTGTAATTTTACACCGTCAAATTAAAGCCTTGAATAGATAAATTAAACTATACAATAGGTGAGTTAAATTAGTACGCTAAAACAAAACGTAAGTAATATTAATAAATCATGAATAGTGGACGTAATTACTTCTAATAAGTTACCAGGAAATCATGAATTGAAAGATTGGAAGAACGTTAATTATGTGAAAATTATTTGCGTAAGGATGACACGGAAAGTAGCTAAAGAACCACCTAATAAAATTAAGTCACCTCATTTCTAATAAATATCAAGTGATTCTTATCTTCCTATGAAATAATCACTACTATCACCACTAATCCACTTATATTGTTTAAGTGATTTTAACGTATTTCTTAAAATTATTAACAGTATGCTAATTAGGGCACATTCAATCAGTGAAGCCTATTTACTAAAGTGGAACCTTAACCACGCAGCTACCAATTAATCTAAGGGACAGAACAAACACGTTCACTCCCACCCCTTAATAGAATATTCAGTGCTTTTACACCACTTCTGCTTAAGAATTGTTTTTAAAACAATTAATTTTCCGATATTATCTCCACATATAGGGCCGGATTGTGTTTAAGTTATATTTTATCAGCATGAAATGTATAATTAGCAATGTTTTATTGAAACATATTACCGTAAACTAGAAACATTATCATGGAAAACCCCACAAATGTTCTTAGACAATAGCAATCATGTTGAAATAGTATTTATTACCCGCTACATTGTTGAACTTTGCCTGTTTGGAAACAATCGGTAAGAAACCTAGTCATTGACCAAGGCATTGATGATCTAAGAAACCCGATTTATTTTGCGTGTAATGATTAGTTTTTTCTTGTAACATTTAGTGTTTAGTTATTGCCGATTATTAGTGTATATAATGTTTTTACGAAAACACTGTCAGCAAGTCATTATGGAAATTAGAGACACGATTCTAATGATAAGGACTGATCCAGTGGTCAACAACGCATGGTTTCTACACTCTTTGATGTCAAGATGACATTTGGAGAGGAAGATCGTGTGTTGGGAAAACCTGGACATCTAGAATGGGTATGCAGATGGTTCCAAGACAAAAATACTAGTGCTGGGGTGTAATGCTCGAGGTCAAGGGTAAAGTAGCTGTTATCCTGGAACAGTATGCAACAGTATTCCAGGATGAAGTATGGCCATTACTGACTGTGTTCGGGAAAATTTTAAACAGGCCTTCAAGAAGACTCGTATAAGTAATTATTTATACTGATAGTCAGTCAGCAATGAAAGCACTTTTGGATACTACAATTCGATCCAAGGTGGTCTGAGAGTATCGGGAGAAAGTCAATGCTCTGTCGCTGGGAAATCTAGTTACGTTTCATTGGGTTCCGAGACATAAAGTGGTTGAGGGTAATGAAGCAGACCGTCTGGACTGGGATCTGCAATTGAGTTTAGGCTGGGTCTGTTATAAATAGGTGGATTAACAAACAACACCATGATAATTGGCATAACCTTCATGGGTATTCATATAGCAAGCACCCCTTGGGTTAGGTTCCTTATGGAGGACTTAGAGGGCAGCAGACGTCTTGGACAGAGCACAGCTCAGTATAACCATGGGAATCATTACTGGGTACTGTCGTCTGAGAGTGAATATGAACAAGATAGGTAGGTACTACGGAAAAACTGTGTGTAGGTTATGTAGGAAAGAGGAGAAAACTGCAGAACACATAATTTATGATAAGGCTTTTGCTTGCAAGAGGTTAAGAGCTTTTGTTTTCCAGGATCCTAGTGACCTCCAGCAGTATGAACTAGTCAGTGGATTGTTGGAACTTACTTGCTGCACCAAACTGCTGAACTAATACTTAAGATCTTTAATTGCATCGCGACCCTTCCTCCAGTATATCGTCTGATCTAATACAATCTTAAGTTACTATGGAAGTATTCAGGTTTTAAGTTTTAACCAACAATATATGTATAATTGTATGTATAATGTAACAAATATATTTCAATCAATTATATTAAATAATTATTACATAATAGTTATATATATATATATATATATATATATATATATATAGTTATATAAAATATAATATATATTATTTATAATAATAGTTATATACATAATAATTATTTAATGCAATTTATTAAAATATAGTGGTTAAAATGCAAGAATAAGAACCAGAAACTATACTTTCATTTCCATATGGTTTTATAAAAAGAGGAAAGATATTCTGAAAAATCTAAACTTAAACAGATGTCAGATTTTATTTTAATAGGTGATTGAAAATTCGGTTATTTGCCAATTTGATACAAAACTAAACGAAAAGGAAGAATTTTTCAAATTTCAATAACCATAACTGAACTTAATATATCAGTGTTCAACAAAGATTTTAGATTTTTTTTTAAATTGAAATTTAAAATCGAAAATCTTGGTAATAACAGAAGTGAATTGCTTCTTCAATCTTCTATGTTTTTTATTTACTTTTCAATTCTGGGTGTTCCGTTAAGAAATTAAAATTTTCTAAAAAATCGTTCAGAGGTTAAGTTAATTAAGTCTAAATGTAGCCCAAATCAAATGTGAAATAGTACTCAGTAACTTCTTAACAAATGTACGTAACACTTAATGTTAGTACTCAATAATTAAAAAAAATCAATTATTTGTTTGCAAATAACAAACAACATGAAAATATTTTCCGTTCAAATCCTTTAAATTATAATTAACTTGTAAACAGAGTTTCATTCCGCAGAAATAAACACATATAGCGAATTTGAAGTTAAACAAATACAATGCGTCAGAGCTTTGCATTTTCAGCTTTGTTATTGAGTTCTATAACAAAAGCAGACTGATAAAAATTAGAACAATACGCCATCTGGAACTGAAGTAGAAAAACAGAGCTATGTTATTGTCTCTTTTTAAAACAGCTGTTTTCAAACACAAATACGCAGTGCAATGCCGTACGTAATTAGTACAGCATGTCATGACATGTACAGTTTACTTATGTAGTAGGAATTAAAAGATCTTTATATTGACGCGCTAGAATTGATTAATATCAAAGATCACAGCAATAATAATGATTATTTTTGTGGCAAAGTAAATCATTGCAACATCTACGAGACCTTCTGCTTCAATTTTATACATACATTTACGAACTATACGTAATACAGAGAAAGTTTGGTGATCGTTAAAAAAATCAATTTTTTTATTTTTATAGATCTACCTGTTGTCAGGTTCTTGAGAAAAAAATAAATTTTACTTGGTTGTCGACGCACGCACGGGCTACTATCTCTAAAATCTAAATTAACTGATAGATTTTGATGAAATTTAACAGGTTTTTTTTTGGGAATATTTTTCAATTTAAAAAAATAGTTTTTACGCTTTTTTTGTCAAAAAAATATTAGAAATCGAAATTTCTCAAAATACGTCTAAAAGATTTTGATAAAGTAAAAATGTATACTATAAAGTCCATGAGTTCCTGAAGAAAATGACGGGTCATTATGTCTTTACAAATGACTTATTGTTTCAAAATCTTTCCATGAGATTTTGCTAAACATTTTCGTTAGTTAAGATAATTCATAACTCAGTTCAGTACAGCAAGTTATTAATATATATGCAATGATCAAAAATGAACCTTAATTGCTTTCGTGTTTATTTTTTCCTTCATATGTAATATGCATTTTTGTCAAAATCTGATGAACCGATTCTCAATGTTTTTTATCTGTACTTTCCCAACTGTAAGCAGGCGGTCTTGGGGGACTATTCACCAATAATGATCGTGTTTTGGCCTTCCTAACGCGCTTTCATATATATCAATACACCTAATTTAATTTATTTCCCTAGTATTTATATATTTTTTATAGTTTATATTATTGTTAACTAGTTTTAAGTCATTTTATTGTGTTTCATAATATTTATTATCTTTCTGTTTGATTAGGACCACTTTACAGTCCACCTTTATATTGTTTTGATTTTAAATTATTTATTCTTGTTATAAATGATATCTAGTTTGTAAGTAATGTTAAGTTTTATCGTCCTTTTCGTTTCTTTTGTTTCGTTAGTATTTGTGTTTAAGCGATAATAGGTCTTAGTGTGCTTTTCGCTTAAAAAGAAAAAAATAATAAAATAAACTTTTCCAACCATATTTATCATTGAAATAATACACAAATGTGAAAAAATTGTGCATTATTTATTCTCTATTTATTTAAGTAAGGCTTAGTTCAATAACATCTTTTATATTGGTATTCTCACTGAAAATTGTGAATGTATGGGTTTCGACATTTCTTATATACTAGCTGACTGCAATCGTCAGCTGAACTATGGGTGGCAAAAGTTTATGTTTCACAATATTGACAAGCTTTTCGTTGTCAGTGATACCACTTTTGCATTATATTTTCAAATTTTAGGCCTGGCGGCCAACAGATACTGAGCTGCACTGCGTTACGCTGAGATGAGCGGAATGAATATGAACAGGAAACGGAAGCGGAGTTCAGGCAGTTTAAAGAACGTGTTTTTATATTTAAATCTAAATATTAGGCCTTGTGTAACTGGTTCTAGGAAATTAATATGTTTAAAAACTACAACTTACGTAACGGTAACGTAGGTAACGAGAAATAACAAGTTTGGAGGCGTGGTCAAAGTGGTGGTGGGGAGTCAGTTTCAAAACCGAACATAGTCAGAGTACGAAACTGCTTGGATCAGAGCCCAACAACTCAGCTTCACCCCGTTTAACTTCGTTATGCTTTCAGTGACCGAACTTACATTACAAATTATAGGTTAAGTTTTGAATGCGTAATCCGCTCCGCTCAGCGTTCTGCACTTAGTTACCTTAATGTAGTTGCCTTAATGTATGCTCGTAATTATACAGTGAAATATACTGCAGGAGTGCAGACTAGCTGCACCTATTGAGAGGATTTAGACACGTCCCTCGCGATACCCGAGTCTAACACACACACTTATGACTAACACTTTACTCTCACACTTACATTTAGGGAAGCGATAACAGCCTCAATGTCCTTCTCGCCTTAAAATAAAAAGAAGAACGAGTTTTACTGCTTATTTAACAGAGACTTTTAAAAAAAAGTAGAAAATGTGGTGATATCGTTTAAATAAATTTTTAGTTGCTAAACAATTTATATTATAGGCTGCTGTAACCTCAAGTTGAGGCCTGCACAACTACATCTACCAGTTGGATGGCTAGCTCGGCACACATAATACTGTGACGAGGACTTCTTCCAATAAACACCTAATCTAATACGTTAACATTAAAAGTTGCATATTCTTTATAAAAATGGTGACTATAAACCTGTTTAAAAAAATCCTTGTTTGTTTTATAATTCGGTCAAAAATTAATCTTATAAGCTTAACGATTCAATAATATTTCAATAGTAATGTGTAACAGAAAAACAAATACTGCAATTAAACACTAACATATTTTATTTTTACACTCATGCATGATGCCAATTAGACTGATGAGGATGAAACATCGGCATTATTGTGCAATAATAAATCTGCATTGCGCGAAACATATTCGTTTATTTCAATTTGTTTTGTTGAACAACTGAAAATTAAAAATCATCTGTATTGAATGATTTTCAGTTGTTTTTGGCTGTTATATTAATGAGTGCGAAAGTAGGCCTAAAGTTCAACAATGAAACACGTGGGAGCCGGTTATTTGTAATCATAGATAATGCATTCAACCAATACTTAGAAAACCGTAACAAAATGATCAATCATCCGTTGTTTGAACACAACGTAAAATCAGCCGTAAATGTAGAATATAATATTAAACAAGTTTAAAAAGTATTAGAACATATTTTGTTACATAGAAAGATAGACACAATTGTGCATTCTGAAATCTAACGAGTTTAAAAATTATTTGATATTTTATGTTTTACATAGAAATATAAAAAAAAAACAATTCTAAAATCTATACTAACATAATAATTAATTAAGTAAATTTCTTTGTACATATAAATATAGAGTCCTACTGAACCGATTTTAATATTTGACGTGTATTCCGAAACAACTGTCTAGACCTGAAAATAATATTATTGAAGTCCAACATTGTTAATAATTTATGGGTAAAAAGTACGAAAAATTATCCCTCGTAAGAAACATTATAAAGGCATTGTTCTGACTTCCGGTCAACGTTTGGATGTGTTTAAATTTTTTTTTTAGAAAATGCATAAATGTAGAAAATTTTATAAGCCTTAAGAATATTTCACACTGATATTTAGTTATGCTTAAAAACAATTAAATAACCTCCAAAAGTGGCAAGCAAAGTTCCTAACATTAGTATAAAGTTGGTGATTATTTACGATAGATGTAGCCTATCGCATTGGGAAATGCAACATATGACAGTAATATAACGGCTGATTGAAGTTTTTTTGTGTTTGTGCAACTTAGGGTTGTTTCTATACTTTCAAGTGAGTCGATCTTTTTTGTTAATTTTATTAATGCTGTTTTGTTACGAAGATAAATTTAATGAAATGTTAGTACTATTCTCTAGAGATCGTTGTATTTATTTTTAACACAATGAGCTATATTGCTACTATGTTCAGTATAATAATCTGCCTTCCTAGCTCCGTCAATTCTTCTTTCGTTGACGCGTTTCAAAAACCTCCATCTTCAAAAACTATTTCTATACTGGTCACCAATATTATGTCTCGTCCTATTTATAATTTTCTAGCTCACCTCTTACCCCTCCTCTATTTACGTGCCTGTGTTAGGTTTAATGTACACGTGTTGAACACAGGCACGTAAATACAGGAGGGGTATGAGGTGGAGCTAGAAAGTTATAAATAGGACGAACCATAATATTGGTGACTAGTATAGAAATAGTTTTTGAAGATGGAGTTTCTTCGAAACGCACCAACGAAAGAAGAATTGACGAAGCTAGGGAAGGCAAATTATTACACTGAACATAGTGACAATAATCCTAGCAGAAAAGAAGAAGAATATAAACACAATTTCATATATATTGCTAGTTTCAAAATGAGGGAGTAAAACACTATTTTTTAATGCAATTTTTATGTAGAAAAGAATCTTACTTAACTGATCTAGTGCTTTCGTATACTATTTCTATATTTTTTATTTCGAATATCGTAAAAATAATTATTCACTGCATTGGCTGCTCGATAAATTTTTATTATTCGAGGTTTGATTACTCTACCCGCAATTGCATTTCAGAAGGTATTTAATTTTGGGATTTGATTATTTGTTCAGTTGCTTAACAATGATTTACTATTGTAATCTGAGAAGATTGGCTCCCTGCGGTGAACGTGAAGCTACAGTAGGGCGTAAATAAGTTTAAAACCTTTTCATTTCATCGGCAATATAAGAAAATTGAAACAGAATCAATAAAGGAAACCCCTGCCATCTTTGTTTTGACTCAGATTATCCAAACTCCCCTGTTTTTGCTTTGTACAGTGATTATAAAATAAAAGGTAGATAATATAACGCTTAAAATTTTATATTCTGCTGTATAAAATATCAAAAGTTTGGTATAAATAATAAATACAACGATTTTCAAAACAATATATTTAATTTTTCAAATAAGATGTTTTATTTAAAAAAAATACACAATATTAATTGTTGAATAGAAATTTTAAATTTTAAAAAGTTTTGGAACTATAGAGGAAACATTCTTTCTAGGTGCGATTGAACAAAAAAATACATTTTTAAATAGCGTTTTTCAATATTACCAGTTACTTTACCAATAGCGATTATGCAAGTTAACATAGAATTCGGTTTCTATTTTATTACGATTTCATTTTATTAAACAGACGTGAATAAAAAAAGGTAATAATTTTTACAGTATTTATTTTATAAAGTTTTCAAAGTATCATAAATCAAAACAATTTAGCCCTTAAATTGTAGTCTTTAAAAAAATATAAAGGTTTTATCATGCATCACCGTGTTAGGCCTAACAACCGTGTCAGTTAGGTTTGCAGTATTATTTTAAAAAATGTGTTTAATATCACCCAAAACCCGTGTTAGACGTATTTTTTATTGTTTTACCAATCTACAACACCTTACCAATTTTCGCGCGGTAGCAATTTTGAAGTTATGTTGGTCACTTTTATTTTCGATTTTTATCGTACTTCTCGTGGTTTCCACGCTTTTATATTTTGGATTCTTGCTTTTGGGCACCTAATAAAGCGTTTTAGTAACAAAAATTACGAAAAAACTAGGTCATGCTACACTGCACATTTACCATTTTTTCATAAAATGTAATTACACAAATATATATACTATCTCAGAATTAAAGTATCCTAATAAAATTGTATATGTTATATATTCTGCACTCTGCGTCGAAAACATTGAAAAGTCTTAAATAAGAAACACCAAATTGTGATTATTTGATCTAATGAAACTTAAAATAACAACACTACAAACAAAATAGCAAACCAGACATACTTACAATTACAGTAATTTTTAACTTATCGTAATCTGCACTCTGCGTATATTTTTACATTTAATATTGAAAATTCAGCACAAAGTAACAAATTAGAGTCAGTTTTGAAAAAAATGCAACTAAAGTAATTGAAAATGTAACATTAAAAGCAATGATTTTGCAATAAATGAAACACAGATTAAGATTCTTTAAAGGGGATTAGATCTATGTCCATCTCAGGTGCATAAATCTCAGGTCCAGTAAACAGTAAACAGTAATTAAACCTAACTACAGTTAACATATGTCACAAAACTAAATACTACATAATTATGTTTGGCTGAGTAAGTAGTATAATGACGTTTTTTAAAACGAGTATAGGCCTATGTTTATCTCAGATACTTAAACCATTTTCGTACCAAGTTTCATCGCATTTGGTTCAGTGGTTAAAGCGTGATTGAATAACAAACAAACAAACACACAAACTTTCAGAAATATAATATGATTAAGATTAAGATATATATCCCCTTACCTCCTAAAAAAATTCAGAATTTATCACTGTTAATTTATAAAGATATATATGTGTGTATATACTTCCTTACCAGAAATACGTTTTTATGTGGATACCTGTTGCTTGTTTGTGTAGTTGTACGTGTGCATGCATATTCTTTCTATTTGATTTAGAAAGATAAACCACTATTATGAGTTGGTTCATATTTTCAAAGGATTTTTAAAATCTCTTTTTTGTAGATTTTTTGTAATTATCTTTTTTATCCCAACGTTAAAAAGAATACAAAAATAAACTTTCCCGAATTTAGTGCATTCGAGTTTGTTTAAAATTATTTTAATTATGCCCTTAAGGACTCAAACTATAAGTATTTGTTGGTACAACAATACTGACGATGTCAGAGGCACGAATTTGACAAATCATATTTTTTACTTTATCATTATTTGCAACCAATATTGTTAAGGAAATAGCGAATAACAGGTTCACGACGACGGCCGGTTTTACATGTCATAACATTTTGTATTATGGTAAAATGAAATCTCAACTATAGGCGTAAAATGTTTTTCTGTTAAATTGTTAGAATATGTGTCTATATAACATACAGGTGATATTCAACCGAAAAAACTATATTATATATATTTCAGAGGTTATGTCCGTGTGTTATCCTTTTAAATTACCTATAAAAGTGTGCCAAGGTAAAGAAAAACAATCTAATCCTACTAAGGTTACTCTAGCTACTTTAAAATGGTCGTACAACACAATCATAGGCTTCAAACATGGGCATTATTGTAAATAAGCCTATACGAAGTAAGAAAGGGAGCGCGTCATTCCTGGCACACGCGCCTATTTTGAAGACGAGTGTGCGTCACTGGCAGTTACACCCTCGCTTTACTGGCAGTTGCAGCGTGCGTCACTAGTAATACACGTCGTCGTGAACATCAAAACATGTATGTACGTGGATGTAGATTTGCTGTAAAGTAATTATAATATAATTGCTTTAATTTCACACATATAACAATGACTGACAAATGATGCATGTGTTGGACCCTAATGTTTACAAGTAAATTTAACTTAAAGTGTCTAATTAAAAATTCATACCCAATTAGTTTTAAACTGATATAAAGTTAAAGCGTGATTACTTTTCAAGTGTTTTGTTATTTTTCGTTTTATTTATTAAGTCTAAAAAACATTTCCCCTTTTATGTAAAGAAAATAAACAACTCTTCACTTTCAACTTTCTACGATCTAAAAAAATAATTCTTCACTTTCAACTTTCTACGATCTAAAAAAACGACCTTCCAAAAACTTGTTTGCTTGAATAAACAGGAGTTATTTTTCGTCACGAAATGTCAACAAGGGGCCTGAGAGTAATTAAAAAACATCATCTAGGACTCTGGTCTTGTACGAGACTGGCAAAACAATTTTCGTGTGGAAATTGCTTTCTTGTAAAACTGATGTTTTTGCTATAAATTAAATTTTAAAAGGGGAACCGGCAGTGGTTTGAAATAAATTATTTCAATCGCTTTTGAAATCAAAGAAATACTTTGCTTTTGCCGTTGTTAGTTCAGGTTAGGTGTAGCACGCAGATTGAACAGTCAATCTCATTTTGTCGAACAAATCTACAATCAATTTTTATATAATAAACATTACTACATACACTAATAACATAAATTCTGTTAAGTTTTGGGAAGTCTAATAATTCACTAGTTTCAGTAACATTAGTGCAATTTTGGGTTTCTCGCACCTTTTATAAAATTCATAGCTTACGTACCATGAACAAGAAAACAAAAACAATTGGTGATGTGAAAAATATTTAGCTTAAGTATATTCCAACAATGATTGCTCCATATGGATATCATTCACTTTTCTAATAGATGTATAAAATACGTTTTTAAAAAGTTTAAGGAAATGCACAAAACTAACACATTCACATAAAACACGTGTTGATACGTTTGTCCAATGAACATTCTTGGATTATCAGGTCTTCTCCACTGTCATACTTGTTGTTATCTCTCTTTGAATGATTGTGTTCCTTAGCACGCATTTCGATAATATTATCGTACATATTGGATTGCTATAACAGCTGTTCGTTTTATTTATGGGCGGTAACGTTCTTGAAATCGCTGTTTATTTCGAATTCTTCCAAGAATTCACAAAGCGTCCCCTTCTACATACATGAGTCGTAGGCTATATCTATATTAAACGTACCAACTTGTGCTTTAGCCTATGTGTATGTGTTCGTATTGGGTGTATTTAGTGAACTTGTATATATATATATATATATATATATATATATATATATATATAAACTTGTCTATATATAAACTTGTATATATATATATATATATATATAAACTTATTTTTAAAAACGTGTTAAAAAAACTCAAAGATCTTCAATCTTTGTGTAAATGTACGAGATTGATTTGTTTGTATTTTTTGTGATGTTTGTACTGTATTTGTGTAAAGTGTATTTATGACGTGCACTATGCTGTTTGTGTTTTACTTGTTCATCGATCTGATGATGGGCGCGAAACTTCCACACCTGCAGTAATTTTACTGATAATTTTGGATTGTGTACGTTTCAAAAGTTAATATACTTAATATTACAAATTTCCCTAATCTTTAGTATAAAAATGTTAAAAATGTTAAAATTTAAAAAAAGTATACTTGTGGAATTCGGGTAGATACTGACAAAAACAAAGCTTTTGTTAATGACATCTTTGATGAATATATAATTAATTTTAAGTTATATTTACAACTATCTTTTTTTGTTTAAATGAATAAATACCTGAACCTAGCTTAGATATTATTTACTGTAGTTATAGTAAAAAATCAATTGTTTCATATTAATTCGTAACAATCAGTTGAGTTCATTGAACAGCTGATAGGCTATAATAATTTCAGGTTATGTTGTTAAAAAGTAGAAAAATTAACAACAATTATTACAAACGTTCATTTTAATTTCGAATGTATTATAAAGGTAACAACATACATGTGTTCTTCAACTAAGGAAAAATATCAAAACTATAGCAACACGTTTTGATATAATACGCGTGTACTGTTATCAAAAAGGAGGGAAAAAGAGACAGAAATATAGAGATGAAATTCGTTTGCTCGTTCATTCCATATTTCCGTTACATGCTTTTTCTGTTTGGCAAACGCTTTTTTATTCACTCCTCTCGCCAAAGCTAACTTTAAAATCTTCGTATCAAAATAACCAGATGACAAAAAACAATACTAATATTTGACAATCAACTGATTATAAAATTTACTGTACACGTATAATTATAGTACGTTCTCTAATTGAATTTTGTTTGCCTTTCTAAATAAATTATAAATCACATTCAGTTATTTCATACTTAAATGAAGAAAGCTCACACCAATTGCATTTGACTAACATCTTTTAGTTTTTATGTGTTAGTAAACTTCTTTCCATCTTTAATTACGTGTTTCACTCGTTTTTACTTTCAGTGATTGTTAATTTTTAACATTTAATTATAATTTATTTCACTAGCTATAATGTTTAGCTGAAATTGTTTTATTTTTTGTATGTTTCATAATGTACTGATTTTCACTTTTAATTGTTTAATATTTTACTCATTTCAACTTTTATTTTTTTCATTAATTTTTACTGTATGTTATGTAATTCTTATAAGAATAAAATGAAACATTTATATATTTTTTTAAAATATTTTAATTAAAAAAAAAATATTTTATATAAAAAAATAAAAAAAAATAAAATAAAACCTATTTATTTAAAATAAATAGGTTTTTTTTTATTACAAAATATTTTTTAATATATTTTTTTTTTAATTAATTTAGATTAAAATTAGCTTTTATCTAACCATTCTCTATTACATAACAATATGTATTCTTCACTCTAAAAAGAAATTAAATTCAGAAGCAATCGAATATGTATTCAAAACCAGCCTTCAATATTTTGCTTAAATTCTTATTATATACGACAAAACTTAATTTAAATCAGTGTATACAATTTCAAATAAATAAGTTCTACAAAATAACGAAGGAAAACAAAAATGAACAAAGTTAATAAATGATTAGTGTTAAGGTAGTAAAACAAAATGTGCTTTTAATGTTATTTTAAACAATTTATATTTTTGTAATATAATGTAACAATTACAATTAGCAATTTAATAATTAATTAAAACAAATAAACTATTTAAATTTAATGTTCCAGCAAATTTTTTGAAGTTTTGTGAATAAGTAATAAGTTGAAGAATGTCATTATATAAAAATAGAGAAATGTTGACAAATGTCAGATTAATAATCGATTGCTTAAATCTAATGACATTACTTACACTGTGATATTAAAAGCGTGAAAATTTTGAACGCGTCGTCAGACAGCCTGTTAAAAGCAATTTAAAACATTGATTTGATTTTAAACGAGAGCTTTTTGTTTGTTGTTTTCAATGATTTTTTTCTTTAAAATGTACAAACGGTTTAGGCGTCTGTTGGATTTAATTTAATTCGGTGGATATTTTAATTAATTTTTTTGTAGTTTGAAATTTTCATAAATTTATAAAATAACGAACAAATATGATTTTACAAAAAAATACGTAATAAACGATTTCACTGATAAATTCGTAAACTGGGTTGCCTATAAATATTTGAGTTAGTTTACCAACGTAGGCCTTATTTTTATAATGAAACAAATAAAACGTTCATAAAAGTTTCCTGTGAAATATTTTATAAAAATAATTTTAGTTTCCACTTCGTAATCATTCATTTCGTTCTATCCGACGTGTGTGTGTCGTGAAATATTTACTGAAACAATTACGGTAAAAATGATTCAAATTATGCGTCACATTTAATAAAAGAGGGACACATACCTCGAGAAATAGAAAACTCAATGAAGGTACTACATATGGCAGAAAAAGGAAGACATATGAACATTTTAGAGAACTTGCAAATTTAAAATCTAAATTAAAGGAGAAAACATAATAAGTATCGTCGTATAATAAATAGATATCGTCGCAAGCAGATATTACGTTTAAAAATCTAAAAATTTTCAAAAATTAACAGGAGGGACGACCATTGAAGAGAAAGTTTGAAAGGAACCAATCAGAAGCGAGCGATAACATATGATTTTGAAGAGCCAATTAGAAGCGAACACGTCAGGTTTAATGTACACGTGTTGAATAGAGGAGGGGTACATGTTAGAGATAGAAAATTATAAATAGGACGTGCCATAATATTGGTGACCAGTATAGATATAGTTTTTGAAGATGGAGGTTCTCCGAAACGCGTCAACGAAAGTAGAATTGACGAAGCTAGGGAAGGCAGATCATTATACTGAACACAGTGAAACAATTACTGTTGCAGGACTTTACGTTGCTTCATTTTAATGTTCATCGTAAAGAGTAAGTACTTAACTAAATTAATGTGTTTGTTTGAAGGTTCTGTTTGTTTGTACAAAATTAATTTTAAACCTAAAAGTCTATTAAAGGGTGAAAGTCGTTACTATACTGTACTTTAAGACAAAGTTTATTACCTTGAAATAAATTTAGGCATTATTGTCGACGTAAACCTAAATAAATATTTTCTCCATGACTGACCGCCAGAATGTTAACATTTTCTTGCACTCAATAACAGCGAGCAAACAAAACGTTCTCCACAGCTTTAATAATCACGCCCTCATGAATAATCCTGAATGTTTAAATTACAAGAAATATTCACCAGATAAATTGGAGCCGTTTATTGATCGTTAATTATGACACGTTTTATGTTACCAAGCACGAACAACTTATGAATTTCCATAAGGAAATGTGATTCTGAGAAGTTTCATTTGAAATGTCGTGACAAATCAAGAACAAATGTTCTGTTTATGTACAAAGGTCACGTGTATTTTAAAAAAATCTCTTTTCATTTTCCTGAAAACATGTAGCATATAAATGTTAGTGTATGTTACCGCTAAAGTGTAGAAATCAGTATTTAGGTAATATCAGCATTTAGGTAAAATCAGCATTCTACACAGTATTTAGGTAATGTGCAGAGTAACTAAGAATATCCGTTAAAGTGACGAAAATTGTTTCATTCCTCAAATTATACCCAGGTAATCTGCACATTACCTATTAGGCACTCGTTAGAGTGACAATAAGATCTGTGTTAGAACAACAGCTAAGTTCTTGCACGTTAAAATTACACATAATGTTATTTATTTATTGTTCAATATCAAAAAAGTCAATTTAATGTTATAAAACAATCAACAAATTAATTGGTAAAACCAATCATCATACGGAAACTGTTAATGTGCATGTTAATGAACGAATCAGTTAATCTGCAGATTAGCTACGTAATGTGCATCAATCGGTTTTCGAGTTTTAGCGGTAACATTTATATTGTGTATAAAATGTTTTTGCAGCTAAAATGTTCCTTTCACATTTACACTATATTTTAGTGGTTTTTTTTAATAAATTCCTTTTTATTTATAGTTACTTCACTTATTCGTAATGTCATAACAGTTTCAAATAACTATCAGTTCAATGAACTGTAAACCCAGCTTGTATTAATTAAAACAACAGCTTTTTCTACTCAACTGTCAAAATCGCGATAGTACAAGTCGTTAAGTCAGTGCTACCGGAAATAACACAAGTCATCATTACACATACAACGTTCGTTCTTCATTACAAGATACCCCCGTAAAAACTGTCAAAACAATCGGTCAATGCGTTTGGCAAAAACTGCGTAACAAACACACAAACCAAAAGTTTAACGGTCGAGTTATAGGCCTCGCTTCGTTTGGTCAATAATTATGATTAAAAGATTATGACTGTATTTGTTTTTTTCTCTTGCCAGTAACAGAATCTGTAACAAACACACAAACCAAAAGTTTAACGGTCGAGTTATAGGCCTCGCTTCGTTTGGTCAATAATTATGATTAAAAGATTATGACTGTATTTGTTTTTTTCTCTTACCAGTAACAGAATCTGTAACAAACACACAAACCAAATGTTTAACGGTCGAGTTATAGGCCTCGCTTCGTTTGGTCAATAATTATGATTAAAAGATTATGACTGTATTTGTTTTTTTCTCTTACCAGTAACAGAATCTGTAACAAACACACAAACCAAAAGTTTAACGGTCGAGTTATAGGCCTCGCTTCGTTTGGTCAATAATTATGATTAAAAGATTATGACTGTATTTGTTTTTTTCTTACCAGTAACAGAATCTGTAACAAACACACAAACCAAAAGTTTAACGGTCGAGTTATAGGCCTCGCTTCGTTTGGTCAATAATTATGATTAAAAGATTATGACTGTATTTGTTTTTTTCTCTTGCCAGTAACAGAATCTGTAACAAACACACAAACCAAAAGTTTAACGGTCGAGTTATAGGCCTCGCTTCGTTTGGTCAATAATTATGATTAAAAGATTATGACTGTATTTGTTTTTTTCTCTGCCAGTAACAGAATCTGTAACAAACACACAAACCAAAAGTTTAACGGTCGAGTTATAGGCCTCGCTTCGTTTGGTCAATAATTATGATTAAAAGATTATGACTGTATTTGTTTTTTCTCTTGCCAGTAACAGAATCTGTAACAAACACACAAACCAAAAGTTTAACGGTCGAGTTATAGGCCTCGCTTCGTTTGGTCAATAATTATGATTAAAAGATTATGACTGTATTTGTTTTTTTCTTGCCAGTAACAGAATCTGTAACAAACACACAAACCAAAAGTTTAACGGTCGAGTTATAGGCCTCGCTTCGTTTGGTCAATAATTATGATTAAAAGATTATGACTGTATTTGTTTTTTTCTTGCCAGTAACAGAATCTGTAACAAACACACAAACCAAAAAGTTTAACGGTCGAGTTATAGGCCTCGCTTCGTTTGGTCAATAATTATGATTAAAAGATTATGACTGTATTTGTTTTTTTCTCTTGCCAGTAACAGAATCTGTAACAAACACACAAACCAAAAGTTTAACGGTCGAGTTATAGGCCTCGCTTCGTTTGGTCAATAATTATGATTAAAAGATTATGACTGTATTTGTTTTTTTCTCTTGCCAGTAACAGAATCTGTAACAAACACACAAACCAAAAGTTTAACGGTCGAGTTATAGGCCTCGCTTCGTTTGGTCAATAATTATGATTAAAAGATTATGACTGTATTTGTTTTTTTCTCTTGCCAGTAACAGAATCTGTAACAAACACACAAACCAAAAGTTTAACGGTCGAGTTATAGGCCCCGTTTCGTTTGGTCAATAATTATGATTAAAAGATTATGACTGTATTTGTTTTTTCTCTTGCCAGTAACAGAATCTGTAACAAACACACAAACCAAAAGTTTAACGGTCGAGTTATAGGCCCCGTTTCGTTTGGTCAATAATTATGATTAAAAGATTATGACTGTATTTGTTTTTTTCTCTTGCCAGTAACAGAATCTGTAACAAACACACAAACCAAAAGTTTAACGGTCGAGTTATAGGCCTCGCTTCGTTTGGTCAATAATTATGATTAAAAGATTATGACTGTATTTGTTTTTTTCTCTTGCCAGTAACAGAATCTGTAACAAACACACAAACCAAAAGTTTAACGGTCGAGTTATAGGCCTCGCTTCGTTTGGTCAATAATTATGATTAAAAGATTATGACTGTATTTGTTTTTTTTTTCTCTGCCAGTAACAGAATCTGTAACAAACACACAAACCAAAAGTTTAACGGTCGAGTTATAGGCCTCGCTTCGTTTGGTCAATAATTATGATTAAAAGATTATGACTGTATTTGTTTTTTCTCTTGCCAGTAACAGAATCTGTAACAAACACACAAACCAAAAGTTTAACGGTCGAGTTATAGGCCTCGCTTCGTTTGGTCAATAATTATGATTAAAGATTATGACTGTATTTGTTTTTTTCTCTTGCCAGTAACAGAATCTGTAACAAACACACAAACCAAAAGTTTAACGGTCGAGTTATAGGCCTCGCTTCGTTTGGTCAATAATTATGATTAAAAGATTATGACTGTATTTGTTTTTTCTCTTGCCAGTAACAGAATCTGTAACAAACACACAAACCAAAAAGTTTAACGGTCGAGTTATAGGCCTCGCTTCGTTTGGTCAATAATTATGATTAAAAGATTATGACTGTATTTGTTTTTTCTCTTGCCAGTAACAGAATCTGTAACAAACACACAAACCAAAAGTTTAACGGTCGAGTTATAGGCCTCGCTTCGTTTGGTCAATAATTATGATTAAAAGATTATGACTGTATTTGTTTTTTTCTCTTGCCAGTAACAGAATCTGTAACAAACACACAAAACCAAAAGTTTAACGGTCGAGTTATAGGCCTCGCTTCGTTTGGTCAATAATTATGATTAAAAGATTATGACTGTATTTGTTTTTTTCTCTTGCCAGTAACAGAATCTGTAACAAACACACAAACCAAAAGTTTAACGGTCGAGTTATAGGCCTCGCTTCGTTTGGTCAATAATTATGATTAAAAGATTATGACGGTCGAGTTATAGGCCTCGCTTCGTTTGGTCAATAATTATGATTAAAAGATTATGACTGTATTTGTTTTTTTCTCTTGCCAGTAACAAAATCTGTAACAAACACACAAACCAAAAGTTTAACGGTCGAGTTATAGGCCTTCGTTTGGTCAATAATTATGATTAAAAGATTATGACTGTATTTGTTTTTTTCTCTTGCCAGTAACAGAATCTGTAACAAACACACAAACCAAAAGTTTAGCGGTCGAGTTATAGGCCTCGCTTCGTTTGGTCAATAATGCCAGTAACAGAATCCGTGTTTTTATCGGAATTTAAGAATGTTGTTAGAACGGCTTAACAAGGTCCTGTAATTTATAATCAGTTTTAATTATCTTAATAAAACCTCAAATGTATTATCCAAAATTTAATTTTAAGCAAGCAAACAATACATAAGATTGTTCATTTCTTTAAAAATTTTATTCGAAAGCAATTAGTTCGGCTTTATTTTTTTAAATCAGTTCTCTATAATTTAGTGTAGCAAATTTTAAATACATACACAGTTCTGGAGTGGATACGTTGAAAAACCGACATTAATCGTGACCACTTTAAAGATTATTTCTCAAGGTTATTTATTTTAGTTTCAAACACTAAGTTTATGTTATTATTTTAAGGAACTAACTATTTAAATTTCCTTATTTTCTTAATCATATTTTGTTATCTATATAGCTACTCAACGAACCATAACGAATGTGACAAAAGTTTTAAGATAGCTTTAAAAGTTTAAAATTATTATCGAATTGATTTTGTTTTTAATGTGTTTATCGACTTACCCTGTAAACTGTCGGTAACGGGTACTAATTACGTCACGCTAAGATAAATATAAATATCAAAGTTACAGTAAATAAAATATTATGTCCAAATAATCAGCACACGTTTTCAACAAGTTCATACAGTATTTATTTTAGTGCAGAATTGTAAAACGGCTGACAAAGTGTTTACAGGAAGCAGTTGCGTATTAGTGGTGAGGATAGTATTACTTCCTGTTTGTGCCCAAGGGTAACTTCGAACGTAATTGAGGAAGTAAGGAAACAGTCCTGTTAAATCCTTTCTGCGTGAGTCTTGGAGGCGTTGATTGTGCTCACATGTTGGCCAGAGTTTATTCAGAAAGAGTTTCAGCCATAGAAAATGTGTTTATAGAACCTGTCTGAGTGGTTGCGAAATAAATTTTATCTATTTGAAGAAACACAATCTGAACCAAAAAGAATAGCAGATTTTTAACGATGTACTTTATCAATGTTAAATTTGTTAAAAAAACTTCATCTTGCTTAGAAAACGTATTTAGAAACCACGAAAAGAGTTTAGCTATATGAGGCTTGAATTGCTTAAGTAAAATCAATAGTTTAGCCAGAAGTGTTGGATCTATGTAATACGATGCGAGAAAATCCCATTAAAAATTCAAATAAGAATAATTAAAGATATAAGCTGAAACGTGAATTGAAAATCTAACAAATTAAGACATTGCAAAGAAGCGCTGTTGTGTAGTTAGTTTTATAATTGCAAAGATATAATTACAGTCGCCAAATTAAATTTAATTTCAAAGATTTCCTTATGAATAGTTTCTTTTAAAAATTTCGTGACGACGCTAACGATTCTGACAATCAACAAGTAAAACAGCGCAAATATATTTTTATCATAAGCGAGATTATTTTCGTTATTCAATCAAAAATTATGGAAATACTGTATGTTTTTTCTTATTTAATTCTAAATCAATGGCGGTTTTTGTTTCAATAATTTTACTCTCTGATACTAAGTAAATGGAACAAAGCGTAGATATACAGTAGATTCTCGAGTAACCGTTCCGGAATCGTAGGGGTGTTGGATGTCAGAACACCCTTACTTTTGGCGATAGATGGATTTTTGTTTTTTTTTTTTTTTTTAACTTCCAACTATTGTGCACACTTGGGCTAATGCAGACGATGGGATGATTTATAGCGTATGAAAATGCCAAGCCCTCGCCGGGAGTCGAACCCGGGTCCTCGGGGTGAAAGCCTAGTACGCTACCCACTAGTCCACCGAGGCGGCACCGCAATAGATGGAAATAACATACTATACTCTGTTTATAGCACAACATGTTTTCTTCTTATTATTATTTGGAAAAATGTAATAAAACCTTTAAATTTTCTGGAGAAAACAAAAAAGATATTTTTCTATAGCATGAAATGATCCATTTATTGGACAGATTTTTGTTGGAATCATCTCTTGAAATGATGAAGTTATTTTCGAAGTAATATTTGAATTTTATGTACAAAACCAATCTTCTTGGCTTTATACAATATAACAATATACTTTTCATTGTTGTTGATTATGTAAATTGTCCGATTAGGAACTTAATGGTAGAGGAACAACGTTAACACAGAAATTGCTATGTTTATTTCAATTAGTATTAAATGAATAAGCGAGTTCGTCCCTGAAGTGTTTCGTTATCAAGTTATTTGCCCGACTTGAGCTCGTTAGTTACATAATGAGGCTATAATAATTTGAAACATGTAGCAATATTAAAATCTGTTTTAAAGCGGTGTTATTCTAAACGTATTTTTAAATCTGATTAATAGATTCAGTGTCAATTGCATACACTTAGTGTTTATAAAATGGCATTTAAATTTAAAACAATGTGTTAAACATTTATTCTGAAGCTTCAAATTTGGTATATACATCTCACATGGCAGTCAGACAAGTGTTGGTACATGAACGTAATTGCAACCAGGAATATGAGTACTGTACAAGCCATAATTGGTACCATTATTCAAACCTTATTGTGGGCATGGATACTTATACAAAAGCAAACCTAGCGTAATTTTACAGAGAAACGTCAGCTCAACAATATATCAATGCTTAAAAGGAATTAACAAGTGTAAGTAGGATATTTTAATTCAGACTACCAGAATTATTACACATTTAAAGTACGTATTTAGCTGCATAACAAAATTATTAAGTAAAAAATCAAATTAAAAGAACCAGTTCCACTAATAATTTAACAAAATGTCTTCAATTTTTTTGTGTTTAACGTCCGACTATTGTGCACACTTGGGCTAATGCAGACGATGGGATGATTTATAGCTTATGAAAATGCCAAGCCCTCGCCGGGAATCGAACCGGGTCCTCGGGTGGGTACGCTATCCACTAGACCACCGAGGCGGCCTAAAATGTCTTCAAAACAACAACTACAGTTTTGGTCAGCTAATTTGGTAGATTTTCTAAACAAGCCTTAATTAGAAACAGAATTAAAACAATCAGTTCTAGACGAATACTACCATAAATATGAGTTTCTTCTTATCTCTATGGATGGGTTATCAATAACTGATAAAAATGAAACTGGAAAGCTTTACTAACCCTCTGGTTTCCAGTTATCTGTTACTGTAACAGACTTTCTTTAGTTACAAACTTTCCGATCAACCAGTAATGGATTCAAAATTTTATATCAATATTGATATCGGAACAATACTTGTGGTAGCTAAAGAAGTGGTACCACAAGTATCATATTTTATGGCAAATAAAATGATTTTATATATGTAAACGTCTCATATTTTTATACTTCTGATCACAAAAATTACCTAGGGAATTTCGACTGTTATCAGAAAAGGTTCAGGGTAAATTACTAACTTCAATAAGTAAGAACTTATAAATATAAACATAATGAATTGAACTAGTGTTGCACATGAAGTTATCATTTGCCACTCAGTTTACAAACTTTCCATTTACAACCTTACATTGTAACCTACACACGTAAAATAAAAAAATGTTTTTATACATTTTGAGAAAGCCAATTTCTCTGATAAGTAACATTTGAACTGGTTTTGGAACATAGTTTTTCTTATGGTATATAGTTGGCCACGTAAGGAAGGTACTACCTATCTTTTACAGAGATCGAAACACGTGTTTTAAGTTCGTATTGAAAGCTTTTATTAAGGGTCATTTCTTTGAAGACTTTCAAAGTTTCTCAGTAAATAAAAATTTCACTAGCTTTATGGTTACGTTCTATTACTTATCGAAGTTGATTGAAAACTTGTAGCTTAAAATATCCTTTAAACTAAATACGTTCTTTCAACATAATACGAACGTAATTTTCAATAAAGTGATGCTTTACTTTTCCTTTCGATAACACTAAATTATCGAATGACCGATACTGAAATAGATAATAATACGCGTACAATATTGTCAAGACTTCCATAATTATCTTGAATTCGTACCGTCTTTAGACCGGTCTTGAATCGGCCGGGCACCTGAACTGATTCCACCGAGCTGCCAACGGCAGATGTTACAGCTAACTTGCAGTTTTTTGGTTTATTTAACGTGTTTAGTTACAAAAGCACTACACCAGAGGACGTTACCTCTCACATATGCACAGAAGCGAAGTCTCTGTTTCAACTCGACTATTTGATATTGCAGTAATTGTTGTGGGTTTCTGTATTTGTTACGCACATTTGGTCAAACGCATTCACCAATGTTTTGAAATTTTGAACGGAGGTACCTTGTATAAATTCTTTTTATATTTTTCTTCTTTTCTGCTAGGATTATTATCACTATGTTCAGTATAATGATCTGCCTTCCCTAGCTTCGACAATTCTATACTCTGAGTATAGATATAGTTTTTGAAGATGGAGGTTCTCCGAAACGCGTCAACGAAAGTAGAATTGACGAAGCTAGGGAAGGCTTATACTGAACATAGTACGTACCTTGTATAAAGATCGAACGATGTAAGTGTAAGATCTTTTCATTCAACCCTGTTTCAAGATGGAGGTCTATGATTTATCGAGGATGAATGTCGTTGCTAGCTACACTGCAATACTGGCTTGCACGCTCGGATTGGCCGTATAAGGTAGCGGGAGGATTTCCGGTGCGCTGCCAGAATTTTAATAAAAAACATTAAAAGCTGTTGACTGGTGATAAAAAGCATGCTTTTTGCAAGCTTCGTCTCCAAACCTTGATCATATGCACCACACTCCACAGGCTAGGCTAGCCCTCGGGCGGAACATATGCACTTGGGGCTTATAAACGCATTTTACGCCTTGTATGTCCTATTTTAACATATAATTCTTAAGTACAGAACTTCAGCTGAATACAATATGGTTGTTAGCTATCTTTTTCTGATCACAAATTATAGGATAGTTTGGTCACGGGCTTCAAGTTTTGAGAGTATACAGCGTTTTCCGATCACAAGGTATAGGATAATTCGATTACAGGTGGAAGTTCATAAGTGAGAGACATCTTTTCTCCGATAAAGATGTTATAGGGTAGGTTGGTTACAGGCTTGAGGTTCGGAAGGTATGCAGTTCGCATTCCCCCGATTAAACCTTGATACAACACTTTTCAAAAAATTTTATCAGGTTACGCCGATTTCTATGGAAGCGGTCCTAGGTAAAAATGTGTGTAAAAATTTGACCCCAGTCCGACTCTGACTGGCTGAACCATCCAGACGGTCTTATCAAAACTTTAACTATATGAACAAAAAGCATAAAATTTCCATTTAAGACTGACCAGTAACGCATCGTAAATATTACGGATAAAAGTTAAATTAGCGGAAAAGTTACGTGTGCATCTCCAAGAGTTTGGCTATGAATTAAGAATATCCTATGAGGTGTACAGTTCTTTAAACTACTAGAACTGATGTTTTTCAGAGTAGTAATAAAAACTTGTAGAGGTTGAGGTTACAATTAATGTTCAAGATTTCGAGAGACTGTTTAATGCCACATTTGAATCTCTTATAAAACACTGAATTTACCAACGAGATTCGTATGTTTGCACTGTCCTTAGTTATCTAATTGTAGAAGACTTAACGAAGTTTGTTTTAACCTCAACAATGGCTAAACTCCCGAAATTATTTTGGTAGGGATTAACGAAGGTCACTTTCCTTGAGGCTGCTTTAAATAACACTAAATTTGTAGATTTTCAGAGCAGGATGGGTTTGTGATATTTTCAAAATTTCCTGTGCAAACTGTTTTCGATTTGCTTTGCATTTATGTCGTTCGTTTCAGATTTAGTCATCATTACTGATATAATTACTTTATTAATACAGTTTATTTTTATACTTTATTAAAAATTACTTCTTTGAACGGACGAAAAAAACGTTTATTTTACTTACATTGTAATAATTTAAAAGTTTCAATGGTTTGCTTTTTTTACGAGCGTTCGTATAAAAGTGCTGAGAATTAAAAGTAATTACCGATTTTAATGCAGTTAACAATAAAGCATAATCTTACATTTTTTTAATTGAAGCATGACCAAAACCATTTTTAATTTTAAAAGCTTTGATTTTAAGTTGTTTTTTCTGTCAGTAAATATGAATTTTTACATTTTTTATCACAAGACTTTAGAAACATAGAGTTTTTATGCTGTTTTTAAAGATTTGTTGTAGATAGTTTCAGAACCAAATTTGTTGTAGGTATGGCTATTTAATTTTGAGTGCTTGAAGAGTTATTTTAGCCTCTTTATATATGACTTTTTGAGCAATGTTTTTAAAAGACTTTTGCAATTTGTGTAAACTTTCTTCTCAGCGATTCTCAAATTCAACCTCCTGGGCACTTCCGTTGCGAGAAAATAATTATTACTGTGGCTCTTGAATCAGATCTGGGACTGTACTTTCAGCTGATGAGCAGGCTACGCAGTCATGATTGCCCAGTGGTAATTAACTGAATTACCGGTAATAATTCACCGTTAACGGCCCAGCTCGACAACCATACCTTACCTAGTCACAAGATTAACTGGCACCCCAAAATCGTAAGTGATATAAACACTTCACTCACGAAATATCTCAAACGGAAGTGGAATTAACTCGCAGGGTCCATGTTAGAAAAACGGTAACCATTTCAACTTCCTGTGTGGTTACCTTATTATAGTGTTGTAACAGTTCTTGCATGTATTGTCCTAGATACCTGACTTTGTGATGACATGGATACATGCTTTGATTATTAATGTACCTTATACATAGATGTTATAAATGCAAGTTTACGTTAATGAGATATCATAACGATATATGTACGCATATACTTTTAAAATCTACACTATACAATATTTTTTTTTAAATATAAAACGTTTTTGTATTTTATTTATTATTTTTATATTCCAGAAACAGTTGGTTTTGAACAACAGATTTTTTCTTAATGTAACGATTAAGAAACGATTAATATAACGATGAGTTTTGACTAAGTGGTAACAAATTCTGAAATAATTCTTATAACAGTATAAAAGTAATCTTAATATATAAAAGAAGAAGTCTGACTGACTGACTGACTGACTGACTGATTCATAATCAACGCAGAGCCAAAACTATTTTAGCTAGCGACTTGAAATTTTCAGGGTACATTTATGTTACCATATAGACGTGCACTAAGAAAGAATTTTACAAAAATTTGATTTTCACGTCGTTAAACTACCTACCCAGTCCAAATTTAATAAACAACGTACAGCCAATAGTATTATAGCTAGAGATTTGAAATTTTTAGGGTATCTTCTTAAAACAATGTCAAGGTACACTAAGAAAGGATTTTGCAAAAAATTGATTTTGATGCCATTAAACTACTTACCAAGTCCAACTTTTTTAATCAACGTACAGTCGATACTATTATAGCTAGAGACTTGAAATTTTCAGGGTACCTTCTTACAACAATGTCAAGATGCACTATAAAAGGATTTTACAAAAATTTGATATTGACGTCATTAAACTACTTACTCATTCCACATTTAATAATCAACGTACAGCCAATACTATTATAGCTAGAGACTTGAAATTTTCAGGGTACCTTCTTACAACAAAGTCAAGGTGAACTAAGAAAAATTTTGAAAAAAATAATTTTAACGCCATTGAACTATTTACCAAGTCCTACTTTAATAATCAACGTACAGTCGATAGCTAGAGACTTGAAAGTTTCAGGGTACCTTCTTACGACAATGTCAAGGAGCACTAAGAAAGGATTTTGAAAACAAATTGATTTTAATGCCATTAAACTACTTATCCAGCCCACCTTTAATAATCAACGTACAGCCAATACTATTATAACTAGAGACTTGAAATTTTCAGGGTGCCTCCTTACAATAATGTCGAAGTGCACTTAGAGAGGATTTTGTAAAAAAATGATTTTAACGCCATTAAACTACTTACCCAGTCCAACTTTAATAATCAACGTATAGCCGAGACTATAATAGCTGAAGATTTGAAATTTTCAGGGTTACCACTCATTGTAGGAGTGCACTGAAAAATGATTTTCCATCATGCAACCCCTAAAGAGGTAAAAATGAGGTACAACAACTTTTATTAGAAAAAATATGTTTTTCGTCTGACCTTTTTAAAACGTAAGATAGTCACTCTTAAATATAAGTAATGAATTATATGTTTCACCATTTCCCAAAACTCATCCCCTAAAGAGATGGAAAGGGGGTAGATAATGTAAAAAAGGGATTTTTGCATGGAATTTTGCATTAAAAAATATTTGTTTTGGATCTTATATTCTAGAAATATGCTATGAGACACAAATAATGAAACACTTATTTCAATATTTTCCCGAATTCATTCCCTAAAAGAATAAAAATATAAAAAAGAGGTATAATTGGAGAAAAAAGAGTGTTTTCATTGGAGAAAAATATTTTTATCGGCTTCCTTAAAAGTAAACAAAATATTCTGAAATACAAATTATGATACACGTAATTCAGCATTCTCCCTCCCGAATTCATCCCATAAAAGGACAAAAATATAAAAGAGGTATATTTAAAAAAATACCTTGTTATGTTTGTATTGGAGAAAAATATTTTTAATCATATTTTCTTAAATTCGAGTGGAACACGTTTGAAGACAATAAAACAACATATTCAAGTTATAATATTTTTGATATTCACTTTAAAATAATCTTGAGTTATCACGCTTTTATGATCACGCTTTTATTAATATATTTTTTATGTTTCTAAATTATTACATTACTGAAACAGTTTAAGTTTCGTGGGCGAAGCTGCGACGGGTAATGCAAGTCAATATATAAAAGAAGAAGTCCTGACTGACTGACTGATTCATAATCTACGCAGAGACAAAACTATTTTAGCTAGTGACTTGAAATTTTCAGGGTGCATTTATGTTACCATATAGGCGTGCACTAAGAAAGGATTTTGCAAAAATTTGATTTTGACGCCATTAAACTACTTACCAAGTCCAAATTTTATAATCAACGTACAGCCAATACTATTATAGCTAGAGACTTGAAATTTTCAGGGCACCTTCTTACAACAAGTCGAGTGCACTAAGCAAGGCTTAAAAAAAATTAACGCCATTAAACTACTTACCCAGTCCAACTTTAACAATCAATGTATAGCTGAGACTATAATAGGAAAAGATTTGCAATTATCGGGGTTACCACCACATGTAAGGGTGCACTAAAAATGATTTTCAGTATTTAACCCATAAAGAAGTAAAAATGAGATACAACAATTTTTATAAAAAAATGTGTTTTTCGTCTGACCTTAAAACGTAACGTAGTCACTCTTAAATATAAGTAGAGAAATATATTTTTCACCATTTTCCAAAACTTATCCCCTAAAGAGACTGAAAGGGGATAGAAAATGTAAAAAGGGGTACACAATTTTGAATTGAAAACAATTTTTTTATTTTATATTCTACAAATATGCTATGACACAAATAATGAAACACATATTTCAAACTTTTTTCTGAATTCATCCTCTAAAAGAATTAAAATGTAAAAAAGAGGTATCATTTTAGAAAAAAGAGTGTTTGCGTTGGAGAAAAATATTTTTTATAGGATTTTTGCTTAAAAATTAAACAAAATATTCTAAAACACAAATTATGATACACGTAATTCAGAATTTTCCCCCCAAGTCAATCCCTAAAAGGACAAAAATATAGGAGAGGTATATGTGTTTATATTGGAGAAAAATACTTTTTTATCAGATTATCTTAAATTCGGATGGAACGCATTGAAGACAATAAAACAACATATTCAGGTTACAATATTTTTTCATAATCACTGTAAAATAATCACAAGTTTATGAAAGATCACGCTTTTATGAATATATTTTTTATGTTCCTTAATTATTACAATACTGAAACAGTTTAGGTTTCGTTGGCGAAGCCGTGCCGGGTTATACAGTTTATTATAAATTGATAAATGTTGTTTGAAAATCGCACAAATTTTCTCAAATAATTTTGTTTTCTTCAAAAACCCAGTTCGAAAGATATAGAAAAATAACAACAATTAAATCGACAGCTTTTATAATTTTTGTTTGACATAAAAATAATATATTTATAACTCGAATCAGAGTAAAGAATTTGAAATGAAAAAGTGATTTCAGATTAAATACAAAATTGTTGCATCGACTTGACATGTGAAACTTGATACATGTGAAATATTTAAGCAAATTTGTGAAATAATTTTAAAAAAGCAGGCCTATTTTCCGGGTATTTTCTGTTGATAACTCTAGAATAGGTTTTCGGGGCGTTTGTTTTATAAAAATCCCTTGAAAATTTTGATAAAATCCTATTTTTGTTAGTTCTTAAAGATGTTTGGCAAAAAGTGGATTGAAACAGAAGCAGTTGAAACATAAAACGTGGCCGTAATAAATAGACAAAACTAGACGTGCAAAAAAATGTTACTAAAATCAGTTTAATTTAATCTAAAAATATATACACAGATACATATACATTCACGGACATTCAAGTAAAACCCACATTTTTTAGACTCAGTAAACCCACAGAGATCATTCTCAAGATTGATATTTTTGTCATCTACTATGTATTTAGTGTATTGTAAAAATAACCATCTATTTTTCAATTTTCTTTCTATATTTTTACTGGATGTGTGATGATTCCTCACAAGGAAACATACATGGATATAATAAAGATATTGTAAAACTATTCTTTATTCCACCTTTTCTAATTATTCTGATTATCATTCCGTTTTGCCAAGTACAGACTCTGCGATCACCAAATAAAAATTAAAAATTAATTTTGAATGGCCTAATATTTAAGGTTTTTTCAAAAACGACATTATTTTCTATGAAAGATGAACAGATATGAGTAGAAAACAAATTTGTTTGTTGGCCTCTTAAAAAGTGTCAAAAATTGATAAATATTTTTAGCACATTCTTTATATTTATGTAAAATTGTGACAATCATTTACTTAAAATCTCAGTAACACACTTGTATGTTTTTAGTAGTACTTCATTGAATTAATTATTTTAGTCTTAAGTGAAAAGAGTCTATCATTGATTCAAGTTTTATATTAAACTGAAACGAAAGCCTAATTTCAAATGAGAAATTAAAAACGATGTAATTATTAAAAATATTTAATTGAAACCATAAACCTTAACTTTTTATCTGTGCTAGCAGCTCCAGGTTCCGGTGCGCAACGATGTTGTGTTATCTGAAACGGTCACAGTTTTAATTACGTAAATATAATTCCGCTTCAGATTACGTTAATAACTATACCTTCTCGAGTCTCGAGACATTTTGTTGTATCCGTTAATACAATCCGTGTTTCTGTTAACCAATTGTGACACTGATTTCCACAGTTACAGTTCTCCAGTGACAAATCACAGTTGATTTTGTACTATTTTATTTGTAAATCTAATTTCATCATTTAAGCGTCAGAATTTTTATAAATTGTTTTTAAAATTACAACACAGTGAAAATATGAATATGAACAGCTGTTTTTAGAAAACAATAATTTTTATAATATTTAAAGTATTTTTGATCAGCTATTATCGTTAGTGATAAAGTATTATTATTATTATTATTATTATTGTTTTAATTCTAACCATTAGTGATGAAATAAAATTAATTAAATAAATATTATATACCTGAATTAGAGGTTATTGACAATGTATGATTAGAATTATTAATAAAATGTTTTGGTTAATTAATTATTTGGCGAAATTATTTTTGTATTTTATACATTTATTTATTGTATTTTATTTAAATAAATATTATTCGCTCAATAATTACTTACTTTTATTTTTTTTTTAAATTTATAATGTTTTAATTTGCATAGTTTAATAATAATATATTTCTATATTTCTCCAAATCTTTTCAAATATTATTTAGGTTGTCCCTTTAACTCAAATTAATTTGGTTAAAGTTATTCAGAACGTTTGCCGTTAAAAGGATCAATCATGGCAAAGAAAAAGAAAACTTCTCATGTTCAGAAATTGTCAGTGTTCAAGAAAACACTTTATTTTTGTAAACCGTCAAGTTAAATTGTTGAAAATGTATATATAAAAATAAAATAATGGAAGTCTAGTACTATGTACATTAAAAATGTCAAGATTGTTACACCATGTATTGTGATTGTACTTCTCGATTAAATATTTATTTAATATTTACTCCAACAAGAAAGGATTCTCTGGTGAAATATATAAGTGAATAACTTATGTTAACGTGTGTTAAATACTATCCAAAAACCAAAATAGTATTAAGTTATTGCAATTTAATTTATAAGAATAGAAAGTAAGTTCTTACGAAATGCACAGTAAGAAAATTAAATTAAATTGTTACTGAGCAAATTATTTTTATATTCTTCTTCTTTTCTGCTAGGATTATTGTCACTATGTTCAGTATAATGATCTGCCTTCCCTAGCTTCGTCACTTCTACTTTCGTTGACGCATTTCGGAGAACCTCCATCTTCAATAACTATGCCTATACTGGTCATCAGTATT
Source organism: Callitettix versicolor (assembly GCA_022606455.1). Taxonomy (NCBI): domain Eukaryota; kingdom Metazoa; phylum Arthropoda; class Insecta; order Hemiptera; family Cercopidae; genus Callitettix; species Callitettix versicolor. Next base: position 57,167,062 of record CM040184.1, on the reverse strand, counting down.
ACGGCCCGTCCTATTTATAATTTTCTAGTTCCACCTCGTACCCCTCCTCTATTCAACATGTGTACATTAAACCTGACGTGCTCGTTTCTGATTGGTTCTTCAAAATCATACGTTTTCGCTTGCTTATACGAAGAGCTGAAGAGCCAATCAGAAGACTCTATTACATGTGTTGAATAGAAGAGGGATACGAGGTGGAGCTAGAAAATAATAAATAGGACGAACCATAATATTTGTGACCAGTATAAATATAGTTTTTGAAGATGGAGGTTCTCCAAAACGCGTCAACGAAAGTAAAATTGACGAAACTAGGGAAGGCAGATCATTATACTGAACATAGTCTTACTGTGCAAGTTTAAAACTTGTTATAATCTTCAATATAAACTGAAGTATTGTTAAATGATGGAATTGCCTGTTGTAGAACGGCCTAAATTTTCTAAATCTCGATATAATAAATCTTAAACATTTTTATACTATTCAAATCTGGTTTGCAGGCACGTCATTGCTGGTCAGAGATTTGGCTTGACGGTCTCTCCGCACTCTGTCACAGATTGGATAGGAAGCTTAAGTTCCCAAATTTAGTATTAGGAAAGAAACTGATCCTTTTCGTCAAAGTTCTTTTGTATTCAAAGAAGTGGAGCCTGGAGTAGAGGGTTATCGGTATTCATTAACATACTTCTTTTCACCCGCAAGCTTTGCCCTTAATCTGTCCAAAGTAACTTTCTCCAGTCCAATCTTCTCTTTTCATCTCTTAAGAGCATTGAAGGAACAAAAAAAATATCAAGCCAAATTTATAGAGCGATTTAAATTTGGGTGTGTTATTAATTGAAACTAAAGTAGTATTAAGTGTAAATTTATAATTTCATACTTAACGTTTACAATGTTTGTGAAATAATATGTTTACTGTATAATAAAAGCCTAAAATTTTCTGTTGCAGAATCATCGTCGCAGATACATTTCCAAACTCAATATTAATCAGAAATCCAGAAATCTGTGAGTTTACTTAATAAATTACTGTAAATAAGATATTTTCTTTGGTAATATGTTTTAATTTATGTTTAAAAACCAATCGTTTTTAATAAAAATGTGTTGTGTTTATCGTAGTTATAATAAAACCGTTTTAAATTTATATTTGTTAAAAATATTGTCAAATTTGACCTTATAGAACTAAAAGTAATTCTTTTCAGAAAAATTTAAAATAATCAGGATTGCTTTCTGTTTTATCTCATCAAATTGCAAGATCTGTAGTTATATAATTTCTTTAAAAAAACAATTTGTTTAACTAACAATGAATTTTATGTAGCTCTTTCATAAAATGTATTTAATTATACTCGAAACACCCAGCTGTCTTGCTGATCTAATAAAAGGTAATTTCTCAAAATATATTAACCTTTATTTGAAGTTATGATTTCACCATTATAATCAGTATAAAATCTGTACATGAATCCTAATTAGTATTTTAAACATTCGAATTACATTGGTAAATATAAAAATTAAACCCGATCGCCGTAAAGTTAAATTTGTTTCAATAAAAGGATTTTGAAAAATCAAAATGCTAATTTATTCAGTTTTTACCCCTGTTAACAATGGTAAAATCAGATTTTCAAAAACATTTAGGGAAAAATTAATGATTTTTTTTAAAGATTGTATACGATCGTAATTTTGAAACTGTTTTGGTCCAACAGTTTGAATCGATTTTGTCCAAAATTATGAACGGGTGAATGCTAAAATAGAGCACACATACACACGCACATACATATATATAAGCATACGAAACAGAATTAATGTTTAATTAGCCCTCAAAAAGTAGTTGAGGTCAGGATCAGTGCTCATTTTGAGGTCCTGGTTAAGGCTTGGCTACTCCAGTAACTCATTCCCGAAAGAAAATTCTCTGATAAACCCATTTATTAATTAGCAATAATTCGGATACAACAATTACAAAAGTATCTTTAAGAAAGTGTAACACTCGTAATTTTGTTTTATTTGTTTAATATTCTCTACTGCTTATAAACAAATTTTTATTACGAAAAACGTCGTTGTTATGACAATAAACACAAATAAGAAATACAAGTATGAAGGTGTTCCTTTATATTTTCAGGTATTGGAATAATTGGATAGTTTATTTTTCTATAAATAAAGAAATTTACAAATATCCGAAATACATAATTTGAACATGTTCACAAATAAATCTGCCAACACATTTGCCTTTTCTGTTTTTACACGTTATATTTCTACCCAGTTTCTATGACGTGTACCCATACAGTACAGTTATAAAGAATGATATTTAATTCTCGGAATTTTAAAATAAAGTTTCACTTCAAACACAGACTGGCAACGTATCTATTACAAAAGGACGAGATTTCCATATTGAATTCCTCGATATATACTGTATGTTTAAGTAAAGAATTATTTGTCCTCTTTCTGTCATACTGAGCTTCATAAAAGTAAAACAAAACAGCTATTTTACTTTTATTTTATTTGATGCAGCATAGGAAACCTTTTCTCAATGCTTTCCCTTCGAGACGTAAGTACAATTTGCTTTCGTGTAAGTAAGACGGAAAATACGATTTGAAAAATGTGAACAGTCAGTTCTAGAATTGAAAGACTGGATCTTTTGGAGGCCAGTTTTTAATATCCGATATTGCGATTAAGTGAAAAACTTTGAACATAAACAATATTACTAAGTAAACTCAGAACTTTTCCTCATTACTCGAATGCTCTTGAAACAATACAATTTTAAAAGAAAGAAGAAAAAGAATCTTACATAAAAATTAGTTATTTTCTTAAATAAAAATTTTATCTTTATTTTATTTATTCTTTTATTCTTTTCAGGATGTATGACGTATTTGTTCATATATGTTATTGTTGTACATTTTACTAATATATTACCCTAAAATAATTAAATTTATTTTATATATTTTGAGATTTATGAAAGTGTTGACGTTACGCATCTGTTTATATGAATTAATACTTTAAATAAATCAAAATAAGTGTTTATTTTTGATGAAACAATACTGACATCTCCCTCAATATATTTTTTCTCTTCCTCTGATTTTGCTAATTTCAATTATTAATTTGGAATTAAAGATTTTAAAATTATGTTACATAACATTCATTAAAAGACCCAAGTACTGAGATATGGTTAATATCAATTCCTTTGGTCTATAGAGGGGATAAAGTTAGACGGAATTCCGAAAACCACTTTTTTTGAGTTAAGGAACATAAAAGCGAATAATTTGACTTGACTTAAATTTTTGGTCAATTGTAACACTTTGTGTAAGTATAATGTAGCACATATTGGAAGAAAGGAAAGTATTTTTAAATTAAAAAAATTGTTTATATTCGTAAACCATATTTCAATTAAGATTAAGGCCACCAAATGTGGAGCGGAGTTGTGTTGAGCGGAAATGACTACGCATTCAAAACCTAACCTATTGTTTTTAATTGAAGTGCGGCCACTAAAAGCGAAACGAAGTTGGGCGGTGTCAAGCGACGTTACAGTATGCTTTGCTCAGCGAAACTCCACTCAGACCACCCGCTCTAACTGCTTAAAACTTGTCACTTATAAAAAAATTATTATATATTTTATGTTTTTGATTTTATAAAATATCTACATTTTAAAATTATTATTCGTCGACTATATTTTATCATTTTATTAAGAAAAAATAAATTTACAAGTCGTATATATCAAAATAAAGAAAAATGTTCCTGTAAAAATGGGTGCTTTGTTTTCCTGCTGGCCGCAATTTTGTTTTTTTCATTACACAATTTTTACCTCCAGAATGGTTTGACCAATTTCGTTGATATTTTGCATGGTTTTTACTAAGGAAAAGAACAATTGTTATAATTTTTTAAAATCCAAATAACGTGAAAATGTTGAATTTTATGAAAAAAACATAATAGTCAAAAACGTTTTCTTTTTTAATTTTGAATATATAATAGTCTCGATTAACCGTCAACATTTTAATTGTCTGTTTCTATTAACCGTCATATAAGTTTTGTTATTTGGCATTAAACAGTCTTCCATACTAAATATTTTGTACTAAATAACAAAAGTTACCTTGCAGACAAAACAAAACACTGAAACTGGACATGACTTTTTTATAGCATAGGTGAGGGCAGCTGGCACTAATTGCTACCCTAAGCAGGTATTGATAATTTAAAAGTAAACAAGCCTATCGTCTATTTGAATTAGACAGAAACACTTCACATAGAGTTAACAAATTCGGAAAGAGTGCATGAATGTTTCCATTGAAAGATTAACACTCACATTATTTACGATAATATCATTCAGCGTATAAGTCGATCACGTAAAAGTCACGTGATTGGTTTAAGTGGCGCACGCGGTGCCATTCATTCATGTGTTACGTGAATACTTGTCAAAAGTGTAAGTCCGGGTAATTTACTGTATTTTTACTGTAAATATTTCTATTTTTATTTTATATTAGAGCCTCTACTAAACCGTAAAAAATGCTGAAATCCTAAATAATTAAAAAAATACAAGATATAAACTGAATAAAAAAGATGTCCGATATTAAAGTAAAAAACAATTGTTGTTTTTAAACAAATATGTTTAAGCCATTTTAATTACACAAAATTAACTATTGTGTATTAATGCAATACACAAATACTATTTTAGAAAAATAAATTGACGCATGGTAAAAGACAAAATATCAAGAACTTATTTACAGAGTTTTTATAATCAACAATGTGAAAAGTGGTTTTTAACACTCTTTTATTAATTTTGGTTTTTGTAACATTGTACTGCGATATCTGGTGTAAGGGTTATTGCAGACAGAATGGTGGTCTTGAAAAAATAAATCTAAGATTATGACAATACTTAAATATCAAGAGTTCATAAAAGCTGTTTTGATTTGAATGACTAAATTAATTTGACTAATGTCGATGACTTTTAGCACGCATGTATGTTTTTGCTTTAGTCGGTACTTTCTCGGAATTTTAATTTTAACTTAATTTGGAACTTTAATTTTTGGTAAAAAAAAAATTATTTTATACAAATATGACTCAAATATAGTTCATAAGGTTCACAGCAAAACGTATGGTTTGCCATAACCAAAATTCTAGTTCGGAAGTTATAAAAGAACTGGAAGTTATAAAAGAACCGGAAGTTATAATGAATTCATAAAGTTTTAGTCACTCATACCGGCAAAAAAATTAACTGTTTTTTCATAAGTTTATGTTTGGGGAAATAGTGATCTCTTTGTTCTGTTTTTATTATTGGGTGATTCAAGTAAACCTACTTTTTATAATGTAACAGGTGACGAAGTTTGTGCAATGTTTATGAGCTCGGTGTACAATGTACTCAATTGATTTACTAATAAAGGTTTCTCTTTTCCGCAATTTGAAACCCTACAAAGTTTACTTCATTCCTTTCCTGTCTGGAACGTTAGAAACATGAGCGAATATCAACACAGGATTCTTATAACATGGTTACAGTAGTAATCATCATGTTGTCTCATTTAATGCACTATCTACAGGATAAGCAGTGTTATGTTTCATAATTTTCAGTTAAGTTACTACAAATATGTCAAACAATACAAACATTCCATATGTTTACGAAGAACTAAAAATGCTTGGCGTATAACGACACAATGTAATAACCGTGTTGAAAAAATGATCAATAATAAAATGTTAAAAATATTATTAATCACGTTTTGGTTTGTCTCTGCGGACAATAGAAGGCGTTATGTTTCTGTACGCTTTACCGCGCCGGAGTTTTATTCGGAGTTAAAAGGCCTTTATGAAAACAAAGTTGGCAACATCTGTTCGCGATGCGGCTACCCTGCTCGCCAGCCAAAGTTTATTTCATAAAGTCCAGTTTTTATAGAAATAAGTACAACTCGTGACGTCATTGGCTGGTTAGGCAGGCGGCATCGTAGCAGATGTATGGAATGGCATTGTACTCCAAGGAAACTTAGTTATTGTTTAAAATTGTAATATAACAATGTCTAGTGTTGCCTATTGTGTAAAGTCTTGCAGTCACAGAAAAAATTCTGTTTGAAAAAAGTCTATTCATCTTTTGATAAAAAAACTATCTTTTACCTTTTTCGTAAAGAAACCATTTAGAAAAAAATACATTTTATTTATATTAAAAAATAGTTAGTTTATAGTTAATAAGATTAACAATGTCATCTTCGACAGAAATATGACAGTCGGTTTTTAAAAAACACAACGAACTTGCATATCTCCTGTTCTGATTTTACGATTGTTATGAAACGTATAACTTTTATTGTAGTGATGATCGAATAAAAATGAGCTTAAAGGGCGAAAACATTTTAAATAGGAGAAAAAATGCCAAAAATACAATATTTTCCTAAAACGTATACTTTCTGTCAAGGCTATCTGATTGTTATGAAACTTATACTTTTATCTGTGATTTAATGATCTTATAATGATTGTAATCGGACGTAAAAGTGTGATGGGGATACAAAAGCGCCAGAATTGTATTTATTTTTAGAATCACTGTAACATCCGATTGTAGTGAAATTTGTTATGTTTACAGTTTTATATTAATAATGGTCCAATTTAAAGTTTAAATTAGTGTTAAATTATAAATGCAGTTTATAAAAGTGCATTTATTTTTAATAATTAATTTACATTTATACATTTTTAAAAATCTTTTCATATTATGATTACAGCTCATTTTTGTACTCACTTGATTTGAAAATTATTTCAGTGAGGAACCTAGGACGCATTATGTTCATTTAATGGAAATATATATATTTTAACATGCTCATCGATCTGGAAAATAAGAAAATATTCCAGCATATCCAAGGGCAACATTTTTTACTTTAAACAGAAGGCAAACTGTGAAATTAAACTTTATAATGCATAAATAGCGTGCACAGATCGGCTGTTCTAACGTGATTCGTTGCTAATAGCAAATATTTGCTGCTTCAAAATTCAATTGAAAGAAATCATTAATTTTGTACAATAAATTGATATTATTTAGTGTCTGGCGAACTACTGCATAGTCGGATTCATGTTGGATATAGTTATTCTAATTTATTACTTTAGTCAAAATAATATAATGAAATAGCTGAACGAGTTCTGTACGTTTTTATTACGCACGTTTTAATACTCTTGTATGAAGTAATATCGTATTTCTTCGAGCAACCACTTCAAAATTAAAATACAAACAAAATAAAAAAAGTCAAAAACTTTACTTATGTTAGGCTTTAACAGGAGAAGAATATCCTTGCAAAGGCCTTACTATACAATGAACGCCGGTGGAGAATGGTCATTAATTCTTAATCTTCTTGCGTGCATTATATTCTTCGAGGTATCGATTAATCACTTTCAAGACGTGAAGCTCTAATTGCCGTTAATGATCCCACCCCTTAAAAGCTCCAACCCTTGTTTTATCTTTTACATTTCCATTACCGCAATTTCTTTCGGGTTTTATTTCTAGTAAAACCCAATTAGCGGTCGAGGATAATTGAATGTCTTTGCTGTAATTATTATAATGCTAATTAAAAGGTAGGTATTTATTTGTTATGTACATATGAACTATTCATTAATACAGAAATGGAACTTATGTGTTTGTACTCTACAATATTACTGTGAATTTGAGACAGAATTAATTATAGTACAAGTACCTAATTAAAAAATAATGTTAATTAACTTACTTTTGACTTTGATCTTTTTAGATCGATTACTGACAGTAATATTGCAAATGTTTAATTATATTTTCTCAGTTGCTATCACTTTTTGAACATTTGATTTAAAGTGAGGTATGTAATCTCTAACATAGATAATCCAGCGTAACATATTATTAAGAAACTAGTCAAGTATATAATAGTTATAAGTTGATTTTTGGTGGGTTCCTTCTGTTTTTCTAAATGATAAAACTTTCTATTTCACCTGTTGTCATCCCCTTCTTAAAAGTTTTCCTCCCCAAACCGCCGTCAGTTCCCTTGACTTTTTGTAGCCTATTCAGTTTTAATATAAGAACTTTAAAATCACTTCTTTCTTCAAAATATTACCAATTCGCTTTCACGTTTTTATTTTTGTACTCGTGTTTCTATATTTAATGGCTCTTTTCGTTGAACTGTCGTAGAATATATTTAATACGTTAATACTTCTGTAGAACAAACCTCAGTACAATAGAATAATTTGTTATAGAAATTTTATTATAACTGTTGATTTTGTTGCACATAGACATTATTTTTGCGATACAAGATTGAAATGTTTCTTTAAAATAAATAGAAAAACGTTACTTTACACCATGTTTTTGTTTATTTTTACTCCTGTTGAAACTAAATATAATTATCAATTACAAATATTAAATAAAATAGTAGTATGTTACGAAATGATGCAAAACAATACGGAATATCTCTCTAATTGAATTACTTTTCCAAAAATCTGGTAGGAAGTTGTAGAAAAGCCAAAAACTCGGTCTTTAAACCCTTATTCAAATCTGGTCATACACAAACCATATTTATTCAAATAAGTGTACGAAATTTGAGGTAAGTACAATTATGGTTTGAGAATAAGTCAAAAACCAAGAATAAAAATAAGAGCTACCGGGGTTTATTTTTGTTTTTTTAAATACACTCCCAAACCGTGAATTTTATAAAATTTACTATACTGGATTGAGTTATGAAGATTGGTATATGACCAGTTCATATATGAATTAGTTTATACATTTTAGCAAAATCGTATAAATAAATTCTGAAACATTATTCAAAATTTCCGACCCGGAAAGGTAGACCTACAGATATTGATATTACAGTAAAAAAGCTATTTCAGCTTTTTTTGGGTTTATAGCGGTTTTGTTTGAATATTTATAGTTTAAGTTTGAATCATTTTTCAATTTGATAATTCACTTTTTCAACAGTTTTTGAACTAAACATTGTAATTAACAAAGTAGCGTTGAGAGGCAAGCAAATCTGCATGCCAAATTTCATCAAAATTAATCAATCAGGTTATTTTCGAGCAATCTCTTAGCGGACAGACCACCGAGTAAAAAAATATTTTGAACTCAAGAAAAATGAATATGTGTTGGTCCATCAAAAATTCCAAGATCGGTATTTCTATTAAACCTAAGCTTTTTAGCGAACTTTTATTGTGAAGTGAGCTACTCAAGCAGCCGTCTAGGTAAGACCCGGATCATAGACCTTAACATGAGCGCTGATTAGGTTACTTCTTGTGGAGTCTTTAAAAGTTATATACATGATTATAATGATAGTTATGAGGGTTAAATCAGTATTTCTAAAAGAGTGTAAACACAAAAAAGAGTAAAAACACATTTTATACACGTTTTGTTTGAGCTCTCTCTATAGCGGAAATCTCTTTATAGTGACGCAAAACTAACGTTCCCTTCAATGCCGCTATGAAGAGACCGTACAATAATTTTACTGTGTATACAAATTTAGAAGAAAATTTTTCTTGTCATTTTCACGAGAGTTCATCTCGCTGATTGCACCACACTTTGATTTAATTTGCGACATACAACTCCTTTTTATTTACCTTAGACAACCACTGTTTTCATTTATTAATGAACCTTTTCACCGGGACAGTTTAACAAAGTGTTCTGCCACATGGAAAACCAGACCAATTTAATCAGGAATATGAACTGTATGACCTATTTAGTAACTGACACATTTTTGTCACTTAGGAATAATGGTTCAAAGACTGCGTTCATTGTTGCCTTGAACTTGGAGCCACTTAACTGTAAAATTTAAAATTTTCCAAGTTAGGCTTTTGGAAAAGCCATTCCTAGTCCCTGCTTACGGAACATTAATTTACCTTATTTATAACCATTTTTATTGTATATGATTTACTGACTAGGCTAAATTTTCTATTTAACACGGTTAAATTATTTCTGAATTAACGTAACTGAAAGGAGCACAATGCTTTCTCTGAATTCTAATAATAAATATCTAAAATACTCAAGTAGCTGGCAAGTATGGTTAGGTTGTAGTTGTGAGCCTTTTATATGTACTTTTGTTTAATTCATTTTTACCTTTTCTTATTTGACTTTACTTATTAAGAATATGGTGCTTCGACGAGCTCCGCAAGAAGGAGAGACCACGTTTCGATTTTTGAAGTGAAAACTTCTTTAGGCGCGTTTAGCACTTTTTGGGTGGGTAAAAGCATTCACCTCGCGTCACGCTAAATCTGTATACGGTGAGTCATATCAATTCAATACAGCTGCGAGCTGCGGCACGCCGAGACTGCAGTACACGTGTAATGTTTGTATTAGTGTATATGTGAACTGTGAAATATAAACAGTAGACAACTCATGCATTGTGCTATACGGCTATACATATATACTTATATAGATGTGCTGGTTATTAGTATCAAAGCACGAGAGATTACTTAATAGTTGATGTGTATAAATAAAAAATATTACTTAATAATTAATGTTGTACTTACAGGACCTATTTCTTACATGAAATTTTACGTAAATTTGTTTTGAAATATAAATCAGTACATATCAATTAATACATTTAAATATTACAATGTATATATTTATATTAATTATATTATAAATACAATTACATTGTTTTTATTTCTACTGGGCTTTTGCAGCCAATCATGTGTTTTTATAAATAAATACAAAATATAAAAACGTATAAATAAATTAAAAAAGATGAATTTGTAATTAATATACAAATTATCCCTGTAGGACTTCTTTCTTATATTGAATTTTAAGTAAATATTCGAATCATGAATTACAAAAAAATCAATATATATTAATCCGGTTTCATTTATTTCAGTTTTTCACTTCTGTCGGACAGTCCCGCGACTGCCAATTTTTTTTCTATAGCTACACCGGTACAGCTGTATTCCACGAGTTCCTGAGTTCGTTCCCCGAAATCTCTTGATCCGTAGGCCGGACTCGAGGACCTCCCAGAGCGTGCGTGACCTTGCATGGTGGCCACAGATGTTGTTTGTTCTAGCGAATTTTTTACGTTACTAGACGTGATTGGACGCTAGCGACCTCTAAACGTGTAAGTTGTACGCCAGTTTGGTATTACATCCTTTAAATATTTCTACGGAACGTAACGCACGTCAGCGAGACAGCTGCGTGTCACTATCGCTTATGTTGCGAGAAAGTAAAATTTTATATTGTAAAAAGTAATCTTGAGAAATTATTGTTTTTAAAACTCCTTAAATTTCAAGATACGAATAAAACAAAACTGTATTTTAAATCAAATTTAATAAAAACTTAGCATCAACTGTTCAACAATGAGGTTAAGTTATATCCGTTTACTGTGCAGTTGTGTTATGCAATAAAGTAATTATCGATATCACGCGATAATTCTAAGCTGCAGAAATGATTTCTGTAATAGGATTAAAAATGTACATCCTGTCACCGAGCAGAAATTGCATTGCAGTGAATCCCGGATATCCTTTGCAGGGTTTTATTTAAGTGACACCCGAAAAATGTCACTTTTTTCAGTTAGGTAAACTATTTAGAATTAAATAAAGTTTCTCTAACTCTAAATAAATGAATTATTTATGACTCATCATATAATATTACATTAAACTGTATTTTTATTATCAAAGTAAAATACGTAGTGCAGTAAAACATGTTAGAATTTCTTATCTAAATTGTATTTCTCCTGGTAAAAAAAATACGAAGTAGGCCTAATTATAGACCGGAAGTAAACTTGATTGGAAGGCATTTTCTGACATTTTGCACTTCGACATTACGTTACGGAGTCAAGTAGTTAATTAATTTAACATTTTAAGTTAATTATAGTGAGTGTAAAAGTCAGGTTTGGGGATCACAAACTTTCTCATTTTGTAGCGTTGTGAGAAAAACCTGTATTTATTTAGCAACTGTTCCGGACCGGAAGTAGTACAAATAATTTAAAAAAATGTAAATTAACTTATCTACAATTTTTAAATTCTTAGCCAATAAAATTTTTATAGACAGAAAAAAATTAAAGTTAAACAGAATTGGAAAGTTGTGTTACTTACTAAAATTGTTTTTAAAAGCCTTCCTAAGAGTGGGAAGTACTTCTCTTTACTTTCCACATTCACTTCTAAAGCCAAAGTAAAACAGCATACACCGAAGACTGCTTGGCTAAGGAGGAGTTCAGCACTAACTAAGCGGACTTTGAATCCAGGCGACCTCCAGCTCTACTTATGCTTGACGTTTTGTTTCACTAGCTATGTATAGGATTTTCATCGATCAATTCAAATTATCCAAACCCAAAAAAACCCATACACTGATGATAATAGAGAGTGAAATCAGCATGGGGAGAATCTACCCGACCTGCTTGGTGAGGGGCTGAAAATGTCAAAATCGCTTAAGAGTAAAACGGTGTCGGGTGCGCAAAAGTGCAAATTGAGAAGAGTAGCAAAGCCTACTAAAATTAAACTTAAAAACAGAAAAGAAGAAGATTTCGAGTGATCAAATCTTGGTGATAAAAACACAACGCTCATAGGAGAAAGCTCAGGAGTCAATAGCAAACGTGCGAGTTTCTCAATCATAAGAGAATGAGATCTTATTATATTACATCTAAAATAGAGGTAAAGGAAAACTTCTCTGCGACGCCATGGCTGATGGAGACCGTACTGCTCTGTCAAAGGTGTGTCAGCTAGAAAGGTTCGCGAACTTTGAAGGATGGTAAGAACCTTGTGTATGGGGTGACTCAGAAGAACTATAAGATACATTACGGGTCTCTGTAGTTTGAGGGTTCATCCAAACAGGATAAGAATTTACAATGAAGAAACTATAGGCTAAGCAGATGGATGAGGAAACTACAAGTCCAATAACCTATTATCGTGTAGCGGCCATTAAACCCCGATCTAACAACCACTATGAAATCTAATACTTAGATGATAAGTGTTTAAAATTGTATAAATTATTCTTTTATATTTTAAAATTTCAATAAAATTCTAATGAAATCAATGAACTTTATTTTCGAAAATTTAAAATTATAAATTTTAATTATTTATGAAGGTTATAACACTTATTCACTACAATAGTCTGATTTTCAATAAACATCAAGATTCTTAAGATTTTGAATGCCGCTAATGAAGAACAAATGAACTGATTTTGTCAGATAAGGAACTGAAATTTATCTGAGCGACAAAACGTACACACACTAATATAAAATATTTACGACCACACTAAACGTTTCCTAGTTGTTAGGACCGGTACACAATTCATGATCTCAGGTCTGGATCTTACCATAATGGTTTCCTGCAGCTCATTCGCTAATGGAAATTCGCCAATAAATTTTACGACAGTAAGATAACTATAACATGATAAGGGCGTTTGCTCAAATAATAATCTATTTAACCTTATTCTATTTTCCACCCCGTCCTTTCCTTAAATAATGATGCTAAAATTGAAATGGAACAATGAGTATAAAACACTATAAATATAAAATAAATAATATGCGGGTAAAAATAAAAAAATCTCATTTCTAAAACTTTTACCAGACACGTTGACATGGGACTAATAATGGATTAGGACTATTCGGGGAAAGTAACTTATCGTATAAAAATAAATAATAAATGAGGGACTTAAAAAATAAATATTTAATGTATTTTTTCTAGAAATTGTAATAAAAAGGGTTTACAAAAATATGTTTTTATTCTGTTTAGGAAAAGTGCAAGTAGTGTAGCATTTTACATGTTTTATTATTTAATGATATTTAATTTATGGTATAGTGCTTATCGATAGATTCTAAGATTTAATACTAAATCTTAGTATAGTGGCCATTTAATACCAAAATTATCATTGTACCCTCATGAGAGGTCGCTGCTGGTGACATCTTGCGTCAAAGTGTTCAACTATAATAGATAATAGTACGGTCTACTTTCTCAAACGACTCCCTCTGTCCTTGCAGCTTACAGCGTTCGTAGCTGCAGATAACGCTTTTTATAATGGTGGCTGTAATTCTAGTCCGTTTATATTTAATGGCAATTCAGATGACCAAAATTCAAAAATTATCTTTTTACAAATACCAAAGTTATTAAGCACTCAGGCTTGTCCTTATACTGTATAAGTCCCTGTTTTAAAAAGGGTAAGATGTAAAAGTACTTTTGTAAGTTTGCTTCTATTACGTCAGCGAGAATGCTGCTTGCCGCAGTTATTATAAAACAGATGCGTTGTTGCATTTTATATAGGTTTGGTAATTGTTTCACATAAATATGAATGCAATTAATCAGCTCAAAAATTGAGTAAAAAGAGAGAGAGAGAGAGAAAAAAAAAAGTAAATTTTATGAAAATACTAGGAACAACTAAATTAAATTTAGTAAGAAAAATGAAATACGATTAGTAAAATCAAATTTAATCTAGGTGTAATTTAGAAGGAAATTCATCCTATAGTTTTAAATTCTTTAAAAAAATTATTTGTGTATTTTCTTTATGTTAGTTTTATTTTGAAATTCCAAACGATAAAAGTCAAAAATGTTTTTTTGAGAAATGTTTGCAAACTGTTTGAAAATGTGATGTTTACAATTAATATAGTTTTGATATTTTGATATATTATAAAACACGTTGATTTTTGAATACTTTTATACTGTTTTACAATTTCTTAAACATATTGTTCAATTTTGAAATTCAAGCTATGTTAATTAAGAAAACATTTAATAAAGAATTTTACTAAAAAAGGAACAACAAAAAAACGAAAGAATCAACCTGTTTATTAATATTTATATTTTCAATATTTTTTTATCCATTTATAAAATGACGGTAATTTATCGAAATATTTCTATTTTTTTACCCGTATATGTTTTATTTCTTTTAAGAATTTCAAAATTTACTTCCAATATAACATAATATGAAGGTTTTATAAAAACCTTAAATATGTTCTTATTCCCTCTCTTTACAATATTTTGAAACCTACTTTGTTAAATGTCTCAGTAATTAAAAATTAATACTTGACGTAACAAGGTAATATTGCTTCACTGTAATGAAGAAGCGACCTTATTGCTTTACTTCATTATTATCTTTTAATCTACTGCTAGTAATTTTGTCTTGAAGTAAGATAATACCTTATTTCGATTAACATTAAATTGTTAGTTCATTTATAATTAGTCTTTTATCGAACATATCATTAGATTAAAAAAAAGTAATATAACTGAATAAAATGTATGCACATACAAACTATAGAATTTACGTGTGTGTGTTTTAGCAATTTTGGTCCGATTTAATTTGAAACATCGCTATAAAAAATATTTTTTTAAATAATATATTTTTGAGAAATCGATTTAAAAATTAAATCGTTAAACTGTATATAAATTTGCAAATTAAATTATGGAAATTCATTGAATAAACAAAAAAAAAATAACCTAACAGTGATCAGGTTTATGTTTGCATTTTCAATATCATTTGAAAATTTAAAATTATAAAATATGCAGATTTTGATGCTGATTATAATGGTAAAATTATATTTTTAAAAATTAATAAATGAAGGTGACATTTCTACAATGAAACCTTAAGTTATAGGTTAAAGTATTATTTTATTTTAGATTAAAAATTCAGTACGTTTGTTTGATTACGCTGCCGTTTTATTTGCATTAAGTGAGAAATACTTGAACCATATTTCACGCTGGATTTGTGTCCTTGTTTAATAGCATTCAGTTTTGGTAAATTGATTGTGGAACATTTCTCAAGGAGGAGTATTCAGTGCGTGAAATGCCGAAGATAAATTGGAAAATTATATCTTGGAACAAAGCCTTAATTTAGTGGGGAGAAGGTAAAACCACCCTGTCATCATGTTTTTGTCTCAGCTATTTAAATAAAAACTTTTTAATGGAAATATTGTTTCGTTAAAAGTGTATGTTAGCATACCGTTTACAGTCTGTAGCGATGGAATACGTAGTTAATTTGGGTACAATCACTTGAGACGCTTTTGAACTTATTGATTCTATTTCTTATGTGAATAATAATAAAGATACAAATTAATAAGCTTTTTGTTAAGACAAAATTATAAGTGATATCTGATTTTAGTTTCTTGCATGTCAGAGTGTTTGCTTTTAATGATACAGTAAAGAACTGTAAATCCTTCTGTAAATTTCCTTGACAAGTTCATTGGAGCTCACACTGAAAACATTAAACGGACATGCCGTGAAGTGCACAGTACGATACCCTGATGGATGATCTGACAGAATTCATCTTTTGAAGAGTTTATCCTGATTTGAAAAGCCGGAATAATGTTTTTCTAAGTTTTCCAACGGACAATACTCGCCGGCCCCTCAGCAAGCGAAGATAGTTCACCACCTTGACTACCTTAGTAGGTTGATTTTTAAATTAAATTAAAGATTAGAGAGTTTAACAGATAATACTTGTTAATCTGTTGTTCGTACTCAAAAAACGTGTTCAAAACGAAAACAGTTGATAAGTGAATATTAAACAATTATTTGGAATAAACAAAGGTATCTAACTGTAAATACTTATAATC
Organism: Callitettix versicolor; assembly: GCA_022606455.1. Taxonomy (NCBI): domain Eukaryota; kingdom Metazoa; phylum Arthropoda; class Insecta; order Hemiptera; family Cercopidae; genus Callitettix; species Callitettix versicolor. Next base: position 57,150,668 of record CM040184.1, on the reverse strand, counting down.
TTTAAATAATCCTGTATGTAGTATTTTGAAATTAAAGTTTTAAAACTATGAGGGTCAAATATATTGAGGTTTACAAAATGTAAACAGTGTTTCAACCCATTATAGAACTTTATTACTAACTACCGGTTTTGACCTTAACAGGTCATTGACAAGTGGTATATTTTACAGGTCATTGACATGCGATATACTTTATACCATTTGTCAATGACCTGCAGTAAATAATAGCGTTATACAGTAAATTAAAGCTGTTTTTATCGTACAGAACCCGTTATATGTTCTAATAAATTTTATTGCCCGCGATAATAAGAAACCTTTAAATAAATGGTGCAAAAACTTTTATTACACTCGATTATTTCCCACAAATCGTCTTGTTCTAAAGCTATAGAAAAACAGAAAATCGGAGTCAGATTTTGTTCACATGAACAATAACTCAAGTAAGTTTATTAAATTGGAAATTAAAAAGTAAATAAACGAAAAGAAATCGAACCCGTTGCGGATTTATTTTTGTGTTATTTTTTTTTAAATTCACTTCAGTACCACAACTTTCTTTCCTGTCCTACTTGCACCAGTGACAGGCTACTGTTTCCTAAACCTATGAAACTCCATTCATATGATCAAATTTGGGCAAAACCTGTTAATCAATTTTGAAAAGTGATTTTTTAATTTTTATTTCTGAAGAGAAAATTTCTTTAGGCGCGACTGATACTTTTAGATGAGGAATGAATACATATTTAAATCGTCAAGTCATGTGAAAATCGTCAGTTATGACTCACTCATCAGGAAGTACAATATGAAGTGAATTTAGGCTATATAAGTGATCCACGTGTTTTTATTGCATTTGTGGCTCCGTGGTATGTTTTCTGTCTGTGGATCCAAGGACGTGAGTTTTAAACCGCGATACTGGCCTTAACTTTTGTGCATTTAATACGAGGTGTGTTCAGAAAGTAACGAGAATTTTAATTTTTTGAAGAAAATATTTATTTATTCTTCTACATTGATGTTGTCGCCTTCAAAATAGTCCCCATAGGAGATTATGCACTTGTGCCAGCGCTTCTTCCAATCCTTGAAACACTTCTCAAACTCGATCTTTGAGATAGCTTTTAGTTCTTTCAGCAATGCGCTTTTAATGTCATCTACGGCTGTAAAACGACGGCCCTTTAAGGTTCTCTTTATTTTTGGAAATAGGAAAAAGTCACACGGAGCCATTTTTGGCGAATATGGAGGATGGGGCATCGTTATAGTAATGAAGTGTAAGCTGGTGCATTATCGTGGTACAAAAGCCATCAATTATTTTTTCATGGACCCGGGCGTTTTTCTCGGATTGCTTCACGCAAACGGCGTTGAACTTGTAGGCAGTACTCCTTATTGACCGTTTCACCTGGTGGCAGGAATTCATGATGCACTATGCCATTAATATCGAAGAACACAGCGAGCATAACCTTCACGTTCGACCGCACCTGTCGTGCCTTTTTTGGTCTTGGCGAGCCGGAATGCCTCCACTGGAATGATTGAGCCTTAGTTTCGACGTCATATCCGTAAACCCATGTTTCGTCACCTGTTATAATATGTTTCAGTAATTCTGCATCGTCGTTGACTTCATTTAGTGACTCCTGAGCAACTTCCATTCGCCGCTGTTTTTGTTCAAAATTCAACAATTTTGGAACGAATTTTGTTGCTACGCGATCCAAAACATGGGAAACAATGTCATAACATGATCCAATCGATATGCGAACATAATAAGCGACCTCTCTAATTGTGATTTGGCGATTGTTCATAACCATTTCTTTCACTTTTTCACGTTTTCATCGGTTGTTGATGTGCTGGGGCGTCAAGGGCGTTCGTCATCTTCAACGTTTTCACGGCCTCATAGCAGACTCACCATAGGCCTTGGTTAACATTTCACACACTTTGTTACACTTTATTCCATTTTTTGTGCAAAATTTGATACAAATTCTTTGATTTATTTCTTTTAACAAACGACAATCGCCGATCTCGTAAAAACACGTCTAACCTTAGTGGCTGTCACAGACAAAGTCAACAATGAAAACAGCTGATAGTTTTATCATACTTCAAGGGAACGAATACCAACATAATAAAAAAATGTTTGACAATCGGACTCACTAAGCCCGCGAAATTTAAAAATTCTCGTTACTTTCTGAACACACTTCGTATCTCGTATTTGTTTTTATATTGTGTACATAAATAAGTTCAAAACAAATATTTAAATTATAATTAATGCCATTATACTACATACCGAAACCATCTAGTATAAAATTGTTGGAGCAATTATAGTTAAATATATCTTGCACGTTGTTTAAACAATAAGCTCAATATTAAATATTAAAATTATTAATGAACATCATTATACTACATGCCCATCTCAATTATTACAGCATTAGCAATTAGATATATTGTACAACACTGGTATTATACATTTGTGTATAATATAGATAAGTGTCAAAAAAATGTAATATCACTTGTATAAAATTTAAGTTTAGTAAATAAGTTCAGTGATATTATTTAAATTTTCACTTCTGTAGACTGGTCTACTGACCACCATTTTTTTAATTATAACATTTACCTTTTGGGACAAATATGGTAAAAATTTTACTGCCGATTTTGAGAAATATCGATTTTTAACCATTGTTCGTCTAAAATGTGGTCCAAAAAGAAAATAAACCAAACTCGCCTTAAATAGCATTAGAAAAAAATGGGTAATTAATGACATTTCACTTATTTGCACTAAGTATAGTAAAAAATGTAAAAATTGATAATAACAATGACAAATTAAAAAGGCGCAAGAATAATTAACCTTTTAGGACTTCATTAATCGTAAGTAGGTCAGAACTTTGCAGATTGATCGATTCTCTGGCAGGGGTTAATTGTCCTCGTCATCCAATCACTCATTTCTTTAACTCTAAAATGGGTTATACGGAATAATAATTGTGCTAATGGATATTGTTGCAATGCAAAAAGTTCTTCTTTTATAAATTTCAGTTTAATTAAGTGCTTAATCTATGCAGATCTAAGTGAAAACTTTAATTATGTTTAACGTTATTATAATCCAAGATATTGTATCTCTACATTGAAACAGGATTAAATAAAATAGAATTACACCGCGCAATTTTCTAAATTACGCAAATTTTTATATTTGCAATAATTTGTATGAAATTTATTTAAAAAAACTATAATTTTTCATCCTACACGTTTTAAAAAATCTGTTTTTACCAATATAACAAGTACAATTTGCATAAATAAGCATTTTTAATTTTCAAATAAAGCTGCATTGAAAATATAAAAGTGAACCCTGACAGACGTCAGTTTCTCTGTCGTATTTTAAATAAGGTTTACAATTAGTTTTTAACGCTATATTTTCATAATTGTATTTTACTGGGTATACAATTTTACCATACAAAATGCAAGTAAAATTACAAAAAATAAAACCTTTTCCAAGTTTGGCGTAAAAATAAGTGTTAATTTCTCTTATTCGTGCAACTAGTGAGCAAAGTGGACTTTTCTTTAAACGTAAGAAAAAAATATGCATGAGGCTTTTCGAGTAAGAAATTTCTCTCCAGTTAAAAGTATGCACTTTTCACACGAATTGCACATAAACATTTTCCTGTTGCAGTATTTAAAAGTAGGCCTACTAATTCAAGAAGAAACATATTTACAGTGAGGTAATATTATTTAAAGTTCTGAAAATATATGGAAACAAAATACCCTAAACGAAAAAAAATATCCTTAACCCTTTGTCTTTCTATTGGCTTAACACAAATTAATATAGCTACACACTTGAATACCCTCATCGAGCTAGTAGTTCAAAGAACACTAGACCTCACAGTATATTATTAATTAATTGCCTGGTCACCGCTTTGACACGCTCGTAACCTTTTCCGGCAAAATTACAGGTAACCTTAATATTTAGGAAAATATAACTAGACCACAACTATTGGAAATTTTATGCTTTTATAACCAATATTACCGCTTCACAAAGAAAATAAACCAGACTTGCCTTAAATATTATTAGAAAAAAACTGGTTAATTAATGACATTTCACTTATTTGCACTAAGTATAGTAAAAATGTAAAAAGTGATAATTAACAATGACAAATTAAAAAGGCGCAAGAATAATTAACCTTTTCTTATTCTTGCGAAATAAAAATAAGAACACTGTGACGAGTGTGTGTAACAGCCTACACTACACTCGTCATCGTCTCATCAGAGACCACTATCTTAAAACGGAAGTGAATGGGGGGGGGAATCTTACACATATGTCATTTAGGCTTTATTTAACATACTTTCGTACTAAATGCCCAAACAATCGGTCAATGCGTTAGGCGAAACCTGCGTAACAAACAACACAAACTAAATGCTTAACGGTCGAGTTGAAACAAAGACCTCACTTAGTCCGGTCAATTTAGCAAATTTTTTAACTCTAAGTAGAAAAGCATTTTATTATAAACAATCTTGTAACAGTTATTAACCTACTTTTCCTTAATAATATTAATGTCAGTGCTTAGACAAATACTGTATAATATGATTCATCTTATATTAAACTTGTACGAATAAATCGTATGTTAAAACTTAAACTTTATATAGTTGTTTTTGAAGATAAGGAGTGAGGAAAAGTTAAAAATGTGAAAAATTTGCTCACGGTTTTAGATTAGCAAAGTAATTACTTTGCTTACTACGAGAAGAAGAAATTTTGCGTACCATTTGAATCAAATCGGAAAACAACTCTCTCTCTCTCTCTCTCTCTCTCTCTCTCTCTCTCTCTCTCTCTCTCTCTCTCTCTCACACACACACACACACACACACACACACACACACACACACATGTATACAACTTTTTAAGGAACCCTAAAAAGTGGTTTAAAAGATCAGATTCCGTGCAAATTTTAAATCCCCAAGTTCAGTAGTTCAATTTCCAATACAAATTAGCTAATTGTGTTTAAAATGAGTACAACAATATATTTTATTGCTATTTTTTAACCAGAATAAATACAAAAAAAACACCACGGACTTGACTATAAGCATAGAACTTAGTTAATATTAAATTATTTCCGATAAAAATGAAGTTAAATTATCTATTGACCATTCATAAAAACGTAACTTTTTTTTAGTATACGTGGTGTTAATAAAAACTATTAAAATTGTAATGTTGCCACTGTCTTTTTTTAGTTTAAGTTAATGATCCGACTTTGTCTTGTTAGACCAGTTGCACCCTCACGATACCCGAGTCTATCACACACTTACACTTACAACACTACACTTACGACTTTAAAACTTGACACTCACACTCACATTTAGGGAGGCGATAATAGCCTCAATGTGCTTTTCGCTTTAAAATTAAAGAAAAATGTCTTGTTATTTTCGATAATATTTTGATTTATTGTAAAATACAAATTATATATTAAATATCTTACTTTATTATTTCCTTCTTTTGACAAAAAAATTCTGTATATCACTATTACCTCAATAATAGGAAAAAATTGTCACCCTTATTAACCTTCGTCAACCCTTGTCAACCCTTGTCGTCTCTTACAAAATTCCAGATTAGTTCACCGACTGCTTGTGAAATTATGTCAACATGTAATTTTATATAAGATAAGGAACTGTATATTAATTAAAGGAAATACAAAATTGACGTCGAAACAGCATACAGCGAAGAAACAGTCAAGAGTACTTTAAAAGAGACAAAATAAAATGTAATAAGATAACATTAAAAAAATGAATTTAAGTTAAATAATTAAACATTATTGAAACTAACAAAACAAGTCTGATGACTAGCCTATACTACAAAAACAGTTGTAAAATTATTAGTTCAATTTTTTAAGGAACACTACATATACTAAAGACATTATTTTTTTATGAATGGTCTGTTGTTTATGGAATCTTAATTTTATCTTTGGCTACACCAAGGAACATTGAGATTTAAAGTCGGTTGTATGGCCCTAATATTTTAAACATCTGTGGATTCAATAAAAAAATTATGTTTTTGGATTATATGGCATATAAAATGAAACATATGGTTTTTGTGACACTTAGTGTACAATAAGGAACAGTATGTTTTAAGATTAACCTTTGAAAATATTTAAAAAACAGAGATAAAACAATAATTTTCAATCTGTGTTTTACACTATAGATAAACACGGATTTAAAAATGCATACTCCTTATCTGTATTTTAATTTTATTGTGTAATTATTTTTTTTCACATTAATTAAAATAATCGACAATATTGTATGTGAATTGTAATTTCCAAATATCAAATTATTTTCTTTTATATTTTCAATAAATAAATAAAAAAAACAACTTCAAATAAAACTGCAATATTACTCGTTAAATTGGGAATGTGTAATAGCTTAGAGATTTATTAACTTAGAGAATAGTTTTTCCTTCGACAAGCTACTACACCTTTCCGTTAAATTATAGCCTATATATATATATATATATATATATATCTAGATATATATTTTATTCCTCGTTTTCTTCTTCCATATATATATATAATTCCTACTTTTTAATTACAATTTTTTTTCAAAGTTCAGTTAAAATGTAAATTAGTCTGTTTAAAGTCTACAAAAAATACAAGTAAGACAGTAATTGAAGTAGTCTAATTAGAGTATCCCTGATTAGTATTTATCAAGAAAATAAAAATTATTAAAGTAGAAGAATTGCAAAAATATTTTCAGAAGTTGCTTTTCTTGTTAGCATAATTTCTGAGAATAAATCTTTGAAAAAAACTGTGAAAAAATTTAACAGCTTTTTATTAAGTATATTCAAATATAGCCAAAGGATTTTAATTACGTTGTATCGGTTGATATATTTTGAAAACGTCGCAAACGGAAAGTACTAGCAACAATTTTCAGACGATCGACAATAGTGAAAATCTATTTTCATCATCCTCCTATTGTACGTCTAGCTCATACTACTCGACACACACACACACACACACACAGTTCTATATAACCTGGCTAACTCTAAAATGTAAAGCGACCCGTACAGATGGAGTGTATGACACCAGCATAGTGGTGAATCAAACGGAGCCCTGGCTCACCTGGCGACCTTCAGTGTACCTTTGGTTTACCCATGCATTCAGGGCTCTGTATGCGCAGCCTCATTTCCTTAGCTAACTGTGAGTATTCTATATGTAAGAATATAAAATAGATTGGACGGGATCTTTCCGCGCAGTAAAAATATTGTCCAAATGAAGCAGAACCACTATAATGAGGGTCAAGTGAAAGAAAAATTTAAAGGGAGCAACATCGTTAAGGAACTGGAAAGTTAACAGTTAGAAGTATACAGAGCTACCCACTTTGAATGCCCTACAGATGCTAGACTTTATAAAGAGACTAGGAGTGGAGAAGGCTCAGTAACCGAGAGAATCAGAAATATAGAAATAAAACACAAAGGTCGCAATTCAATAGTAACCTTACAAATTCATTCTTTAATTTTCAATATCATAATCAGCCCTAAACGTATGTTAGAATAACATGCATATATTATTTTTTCTCAAATGACGCAATTTTTTTTTGAAGTTCACCATTGTAACAAACTCTGCTGAAAATAGCATTTTATATTTTCAATTTCTAATGAAAAGTTAAAATACTAATATATGCAGATTTTAATGTTGATTGTGATGGTGAAATCAGATTTTCAAAAAATTGTATTTTGAAAAGAAATATTGTAGGAAATAACGAAAATTCACTTCTATCCCGTCAGCGAGAAAGCTGTATGCCGTGATTATTTCCAATTTGATTTAGGCTACGTAGTTTAATAAAAATTTTACTTTCTGTAACAGGTAGAGCTACCTGATTACAATGGTCGTAATTTTAAAAGAATAAAACTAACACTTGATTTTTTAAAATAAATATTAAAAAGTTCTTAAAACAATTAAATTCAAACAAATATTGTTATAAAACGATTAAACTCTCTTTTAAAATTAAAGAATTCAAACACATTTTTTAAATAAAATAACTTACTTAAAAAAATGTAAACAAAGTGGAGATATGTAAGAATTAGGTTTATAGGCCTAATTTATAGTTGTAAAAACGTTATCATACCAATTTAAAGGGACAAAAATTTTAATATTTAAAATTCTATTTATGACACTTTCCAAAATTGAAATTTTTAGAGTTATTACTACTACCTCATGGTAATACCCAGACTACTGACCACGGACCATAGAATGCGCGGCGATTTTTACCCCTAGTATAAGTTTAAAAATGCTTAAAATATTAAATTTTAATCAAATAGGAATTCAGAATTTTAATTTTATTAGGTATTAAACATTTTAATTTTAATTTATTTATCACTAACCCATTTTGATCTGTTCAAATATTTCAAAATGCAGCAATTTAAAATTCTTCAAAAATCAACCACTTCTTTACTTTTAAAAAAACATCTAATTATAGACAATCTCCGTATTAGTACTAAAATCTGCATAGATTAGAATTTCCTATTTTGATTTAAAATTTATCTAAAATACAAGACATTTTTAATTCGGATTACAACTGTGAAATCAGATTTTCAAGAAAATGTTAAGGTAATTTTAAATTTCGATTGCACAATGTTTGTGCAATATTACAAAACTATAATTTTTTTCAAAATTGTCCTCCTTCACTTCACTGATACAACTCCTGCTGCTATTATGTCTGCGTAAGGCTGTTGTATCAAACATTTTCTGTTTAACGTTTAAACGTTACACGGACGTAACCGAAGTAACATGCTTGGAATTACACATAAAGGTGTTTCTTTGCACTTACAGCCAGTTGAAAGTTAATGATATTGATACATTTTTATTTGGCTGTTCTATTCGTTAAAATTAATCTTCTGAGCAGCTGGAATAATTAAAGTTTAATGAACGTTGCTCAACGATAATTATCGCAGAATGTCTCTAACTACTGCTTTTTTTGTTATAAAAAGTTATCGAATACAAAATTAAAGATATTATTCTGCCCTCAACAAAACGCGGGGATTGATTGTCGTTTTTCCTCTCACTTTTAGTTTAACAGTATTTAATTTTCTTCAGTGATTTGAAAGGGAAATTAATCGATAAGTTAAATTATTTTATTGACAGAAATTTATTTTTCATTGATTTTCTGTTTATAACTTAAACGTTTAAATATATTTTACTTTCTCGCAACTAATGAGTGTTAATTTAGAAACGTGTGAAACATCTTACTTGAATCCCAACCAATGTTGGTAGCAAAATGAATTATTTGAGCTGTAGTCTCTTAGTAATACAATATATATATATATATATATATATATATATATATATATATATATATATATATATATATGTATGTGTGTGTGTGTGTGTGTGTGTGTGTGTGTGTGTGTGTGTGTATCTCCGATTGTGTTATTTCGTAATTTTTGTCTAAATTTATTTCAACATTGGCACATATATAGGTTTTGATAAAATTTCGGAATAATCTGTTCACCCGACGAAATTAGTCCAATCGTTCAGTTTTGACAACCAATCAAAATCTTTTCAAAATAAAACATTAAACTTTTCCATTTTATATTTCTTTAAGAATCCGATTTTTCCATCAAAATCGGCGTTAAAATATGCAAAAAACGAAATTAAAATTTTCAAATTATATTGAAAATACGTACATTTATCTAACGACAGTCATTTGACAGTTTTTAAATGCTAATTTTTTCAGATATTAGCACTGCTTCTGATGGTTGAACGAAACTGCTAAACGGAAACATATATGATGAAGAAATTGTTGTAATTAAGAAAATAGCAAAACATTGAAAATTGAGAAATTATAAAAGGAAAATTTTCTCGGATGCAGCCTTAGGCTACTTATTTTACTTTCGCTAAAACTAAAATTAAATGACAAAATTTGTATCTACAAGTTTACATTTGTTTACCATGGTTTACTACATATTGTACAATACGATATTTGTAAACAACTTCTTTTTAAAAACGTTACATAGGCTTAATAGTTTTAACGTTGTATAATAGTTTCTTACTAGTTATTCGGTACTATATATGGTGAAAACTTTGAAAATTATTTTAAACATAGGCCTCACACATTTTCTCTATTAGTGAAAATTTATAATGACTTTCGTAATGGTTAGACTACTAAACAAACTTCAATAATTTCTTTTACACTTAATATGTTACAACTATTCTTTGTCAATTTATAAGCGAGTTTTAAAATAATTGGTCGAGAGATGGAGGAAACTTACATTAAAACTACTTTCATTAAAGCCATTTATAATTGTATTTGAAATCAGCATACACAATTTGTTTAATTAAACGTTCTTGGTAAAAGTTGGAGTTATTACCTTTCTAAAAAAACATATGGTCAAAGTTTAATCTTCTAACAGATTGTTCAAGTTTATACCGTAAAATATTGCCATCTGTGACTGCGACCTGACAACAACCACAGTTACTTCCTTTATTTGCAGTTTAGAAAGAAAGTAGCAAAAACTTTCAATATTAACAACTTCTAGATTATAAACTTTATTAAATTTATTTTGAAAAAAATAAATTAAAGTCGTGAAAAATCTCATTTATGTACCTTCTGTTGACATTTAAATGGAATAACATCAAGAAATTATAACACCAAAGTGATTCTTTACATGTGTATACAAAGGCTGTGTGCACGAAAAAACTTCTTGAGTACTTATACTCAAAACGTTATTAATAAATTATGAAAAACGTTTCGAAAGGAAAACTTTTTTGAAATAGGAAAATATACTCGCGATAACAAAAATAACATGTACAAAAGTGTCACGCTTTTCTTATACACAATATTAGTATTCTTGAAGTGAAATTTAGTCTATCGGTGATATAATTGTTTGCATGTGCATTTTTTCGGCACTATGATTTCTAATTAATAAACTAAGGAAGGTGAGTTCAAAACCGTTTGCTATTTTTACCGTAGGATATTTGATATTTATTTGTTTAAAAATTTGGGATATAAATAGGTTTAATAATAAATATTTAATTTATAATTAACGCTATTATATTACATGCCCGACTGAACCAGCACAAAACTGTTTATATTTTTAAGCCTTCACATTGTATATAGTAAATATTTTGACCTTGATCATTCATAAATTTTTAAGCCTTCGATGCACTTCATGCTCAGACCAACCATCACAACTAATCAAACGTAAAAAACTTTTGTAGAATATATATATATATATATATATATATATATATATATATATATTTCATATTTTTATACGATGAAAGATAAGTGTCAATTTTCTTTAATATCTGTTTTGTATAATTTAAATTTAGCAATAGGCAAAGTTATATAAATCACCAGTACAAGCCAACAATGGACACTCAACACTTCAATTTTTATTTTTATTTCTGTCCGCCAGTCACTCTCTTGCCACATTTTTAATCTTTTATGACTTTATGTACTAAATTCTGATATTCTGAAAACTTAGTTACATTCCATGGTTCTCTTTTAGGTTCTGAAAATGTTACTTTTGTTTTAATTAATTTTAATTATACTTTTTTGTTAGTAATTAATTATTACTGTAACTTAACAATAGTGAACTAAATACTATTAGTCTGAAATTATGGTACTGAACGTTTTATCCTTTATGACGATTTCAAGAAAGGTAATAATTTTTACTATTATTAAACTTGCAGTAAATAATTTTGAAAATTTTATTATAACAAAGGTAGGTTAGTAATACAGTTTTTTTAATAAGTTTTTAAATTAGGCTAATGTAACCTTTTTAATAAAACAAAAAAGTGAATACTTAATCAAATATTGAAGTATAAATTTGTTTAAATTACGATTATATTTGATATTTAACAAAAACATGACAAGTATAGACATATCTGAGCAGGCAACAAACTCTCTCTCTCTCTCTCTCTCTCTCTCTCACACACACACACACACACACACACACACACACACACACACACACACACACACACACACACACACACACACACACACACACACATTCCGTGTTGATTTTATAAGCTTCCTACGCCAGCTGCAAAGCCTAAGTACCCTATTAATTACAAAAAATGGCGTACACTTCTGCAGTCTGATCATACAAAGTTTGTAAACAAGTTCGTCGTTATTCCGAATAAAAATAAAAATAAGACTTTATTTTGAGTGTAAACTTAATACTATTGTACGAGTTATCCATTGCAGCTGCTATTTTACAGCAACTTTTTTTAAATGTCTTCGCAGACAGAAGCGAAGACTAACGTCACTATTAAAAGACTGCATGACTATACCAACAGCTAGTGAGTTAGGATTATGAGGGGGATTTGGAGATATGACATTATAACACAGCAAGACTTCGCCTTGTAAATAGAAGTGCACGTAAACTTTTCATGTTTGTGAATTTAGTTTTTCTTGATGCGACTCGCTCATGAACGTAGTGTATGTATGTCACGTTGGTACATTGTGAATGTGTTGGAATGGGCCTATGTGTATTATTTAATTATAATAGACTATCACAAATAATTATTACGTTCATCAGAAGGCTATGTTCGAGTTATATTAGCTAAAATCACGCACGCGGCGTCTAGACCGTGCAAACAATAATGGCCTCATTGTCTCACCATTGTTTACTGGTTACAATGAAACGAACACGGATTGATCGTGGGTTTATACTGACATTCTTATATTCTTCCATTCAACTCCAATCCTAGGAAGGGATCATTACGTCATAACCACCCCTACTAGCCCCTCTCTCTGTTCATTGTGCTTTCAAAAGCTTGACGTCAATGAACAACGAAATACTTTAAAACATACTGGTACGTTATTGGAAATTTCCTCTTATAATAATTCATATTGGAAAATAGAAAAGAGTGTTTCATAGCTGATAATTAGGAACTAAGGAGTTTTTATTCACTTTGGGCATATGTTTAATTGGAAGTACTTTACACTGTCAAAAAAATTTAATCGTTTTTTTGTTTTATTTTTGAAAAAAGTGTTAAATATTTGTTAAAAATGAGTGCTTTTTTAAACAAATAAATACAATTATAACGAAATAAAATAAATCTTCTTAGAATGAATTCTAATAGATTAACGAAACAAGTGTTTGATTTTTCCATAATCGTAAAACAAAATCGAACTGGTTTAAAGAAATTGAAAAAGACCTAATAGAATTAAAAATTACAGAAAATTCACTGCTTGACCAAACTGCTAAGATAATTACCAAAGACGAAAGAATAAGATTCCAAGATAAAACCAAAATAAAATCTAAACCTATCATTTCAGAAGAGGAGAGGAAGAGAAGATCAGAAAGAATGAAGAGCTACTGGGAACAAAGAAAAGTACAGCGCGCAAGAAATGATTAATTCAGCGTACCCCAAAGAGGGTGAAACGAAAAGAAGAAGAAATAAAGTAAATAAAAATTGTAAAAATAGGGTACGACCAACAACAGTTCTTATGCGTAGATTTTTACAAAATGAAACAATTACAAAAACAAATGTCCGGTAAGACATTGTCATATACAAATTTTCTAAAAAGTTTATAATAATAAATCAATATAATAATAATAATAATAATAATAATAATAATAATAATAATAATAATATTATTATTAATAATAATATTATTATTATTATTATTATTATTATTATTATTATTATTATTATAACCAAGGAGCAATTGGCAGGAAGAAGGGAAAAAGCGATCTTAAAAAGTCAGGAAACCCAATTACAGTTTAGGGGAAAACGTCCACGAAACGTAGTATATTCGGAAGAACTCAGACTTCAGAGATCAATAAGATTAAAAAAGTACTGGGAAGAACGCAGAAAAACCAAAAGACTTAATTAAATTGACTGTGTGTGCTCCAATGTGGGCTTAAATTTAAAAATAATAATAATAATAATAATAATAATAATAATAATAATAATAATAATAATAATAATAATAATAATAATACACAATAATTGAATATAAATCAATATATAATCAAGTTTGTCAATAAATGTGGAAATATGTTGAAACTGTATTAGTTTTCCTTACTATAATATGTTCAAATTTTACTTAACTTTCATACAAAAATTAACCTTATCCGCCTTAGGGTTTTAGTGTTGTTTTTTCTAACTCTAATTTTTCTTTTTTTTCCAAATTTAATAAAACTGTTTGTGTTATGATTGATGGTAGCTGAAAAAAATATACAAAATATAAGGATATAGGCTTATTACAAAACTTTTACAAAATATTATAATGGATTTTGGAAAAATTGATCAGTTTTTAGTTGATTGTTTCGGAATTCGATCTTGTTTGCAAGAAATACGTTTTTAACGTCAGAAAGTTGGCGTTATTTAATAAAATAACGTAGAATATTTATTATTTTAAAATTTCACTATACTCCCTAATTAAAACTGTTGTACCTTGTGAAACTCTATCCTACATTGTAATAAACAAAATATTATCCTAATAAAAAAAATATTGAATATATAAAAATATCTTTAATTTTTACTTCGTTTTCGTATTGTTACATTTGTCTGATTGGTGTTTTATCTATTTTACATTTTTGTAATGTTCTCGTTTGTTAGATCTGAATATTAGAATGCTAAGCTGCTAAACAAATAACGTTGCTAAATAAAAAGGTTTTGTGAAACCGATAAAATTTCTCCATTATATTTATAAATAAACATTTATATTTTTCGCATTATTTCGTAAAAAAATACGCAATATGTACTTTAAAATAAAATGTTTATGTTTCTACAAACACTTTCAATTGACATTCTTGGCATTGATCAAGTGTTTATCTATTGCTTTCAATTCTAAGCGTTGCCTCCTACGCCACATAGTGCATTTTCATGTTTCCTGGTTTGTGAGGGTAACAACGTAGATAAATAATTTAGGATTTAGAATATATTTCACATCCCTTAACTACATTTCTCTATCAAAACACTTGTGAAGTGTTTAATTTATTTTGCTGTTAGGTTAAAAACGACCAAAATAAATGTATTTATATTCTTAAACACAAAAATTACTTAAGATGAAAACCTACAAAAATGGTTACTTTCTTGTAAAACATAATTTGTTTATATTATATATACGGTACATTTTTTATAGTAGTCTTTTTAATTCCAAGTCAATAAACAAGTTTTTTATAAGGTTTTGAATATAACCTTCGCTTTATCAGAAGCGTATGAATAAATGTAACAAAGTTTTTGCTTTTATTACATAGAAAGGTAAATTTCTGACAGCTTAGCAACCTAACCCTGCTCAATGTGGAAGTAAGTAGGTACATGCATAACATTAAGAAGTAATTTAAAAGTCAGAACGAAGAAACAGCTGTTTGTTTATAAAACGCTAGTAAGTGCACACATGCACAATGTATACTAATAACGTAACCTGAAAGTTATCATAACGAAGAAGTAGCTATTTATTAAGAAAACGCTCGTATTTGAATACATGCTCAACACTCATAACGTAACCTAAAATTTATGATAACAAAGAAACAGCTGTTTTTGAGAAAATTTTGTCAACTTATATATTAGTAGGCATAATGCATAATGTTTGAATAAAAAATTAAGGTTTCAATAGACTATAATTATGCATTTTCTAAAAAAAAAAATAAAATGGCGCGTAGATACTATAAGTCTTCGAAGTGAATACTTTTTAATGACCCTGTTCACACCGGTATCAAGGATCGATTTTAAGTGAAGTTAATAAATGTATTTGTTTACATATTTGTCAATTTTTCGCTACATTACTCTCTCAATTCAATTTTACTGCACAACAAAATTGTCTATACCGGGCGTACAGGACTATTTACTCTCTCTCTCTCTTTCTCTCTCTCTCTCTCTCTCTCTCTCTCTCTCTCTCTCTCTCTCTCTATATATGTCATAGCGGTTGTAAAAATATATTCATTTCAAAATTTATGATTTAACACCTCAGTTTTAACTGAGAAAAAAATGTAGATTTTTAATTGTTACTTTTTGATCGTAATTTTTCAGCCGCGTAATTCATATTTGTGAAGACAATTAAGCACACTTTATTGAAATCTTAGGCCAAACTGTGTGGATAAACAATATTACCGTAAGGAGAAGCAAACGTATCTCAAAGGGCATGATAACGGGGAATTTTGATATAGACTCGGACTTGTTTGTTGTTCTTGATATAACTCGGACGCGGGTTTGAATCCTGGTTACTACCGTCGACTTTTTCTGAAAGTTACAATAATCCTCCTATTTTTAGTGTGACTGGCTCAAAGAAACAAATAATAAAATAAAAACTGAAGATGGTACACTGCAGATAATATTTTAAAATAACATTATTGATTTGATTCAACGTTTTTGTATAATTAATTATTGTTATTATGATTGTACGTTCAATTCGAGTATATTGTTAGAATTACTCTCCTTCAGTTTAACACAAAGTGGAGAATAAAGCTGACTGACTAATCGATTGCTAACGACTACTTGTCGAGAGATGCACACTGAATTGATGAATCGATGTTCTTAGACTAAAATAAACTCATTGTCCTAGAATTACAGTGGAGTTACAGCCAGCTCGGCGTTGTATTGCATTCAAAGTGATTTAACCGAAAACTTTGATTGTGCCGAGCCAAGTTGAATATGTAGCACGTAGCACTGAATTAATAAACAGTTAAGCTATTAATTATTTATTAAAATTTAATTATTTTTAAAGTAAAAACTTCTTTTAATGGACCTAACGTTGTATGATAGAATCAAAAAATACGACGCATCACGAATAATATGTACAAAAGTATACACTATTATTACTACAGTCTGTATTACTAGAGTCTTTCACTTTTTACTATAAATGAAGTAAAGTATTTCAAAGAGATGATTATTTTTTGTTGAGCCTATTCGAGGATTTGTGCTTACGAAACTAAGGATTATGTGATCGAAGCCCACTACTGACTTAAACGTTTTTAACCTTTATTATTTGTTGTATAAATTTATGATACAATCTTGTATTGATTATTAAATTTGTGACTTCGTTGTACTGCAAGCCCAGCCCAGCCATGATAAAATGTACAAGGTAGTATATTTGTATAAATTGTAAATAATTATATATTTTCTTTAATAACAGCTGTGTTTAATTTAAATTTGTCTATAAGATCAGTAATTGGTCCAGTGCAAACCAACAATGAAACCTGATTACTTCAAATTTTAAAATTTTTAATTTAATCCCTTCCACAGTTTTCTTTCCCACTGTGAGATCGTGAAACAACTATATATAGGCCTATCCGTGTTAAGAACACTGAGTGCAAAACTGGTTTTTACTGTGTACATGTATGCTCGCGTGTGTATGAACATCACTGGACAATAAAACAGATTGATCAATTCGATAAATTTCGCTCGTAGTTTTTCACCTATCTCGGAACAATTTTTAAGATTTCCAAAATGTAAACACTTTTTTGTCGATCGTTTTTCAAGAGTTTGGTCAAATTTAATTCTGCATTAAGAAAGCAATACACATGGATCGTAATCTGTAAAAACAATCCTATTTATTAGCTTTCGACAAATGGCTTAATATTTCTAAAATCTTTTACAAATTTTCATTATACACTATAAACAACTGAAGCCAGCGTTTTACTAGTTTTTTTATAAGGTAATTAGAAAATATATTTAATTTGGAGGTCAACGTTTTGTCTTGTTTCATAACTCAAATCAGTTTGTAAAATTTGAAGTAAAACAAATTGGGACGGATGTCAAGGTTTCTTATCGAACTAGCCGCCTCGGTCGCCTAGTTGGTAGCGTACTGGGCTTTCACCTCGAGGACCCGGGTTCGATTCCCTGCCAGGGCTTGGCATTTTCATACGCTATAAATCATCCCACCGTCTGCATTAGCCCAAATGTGCACAATAGTCGGACGTTAAACACCAAAAAAAAAAAAAAAATTATCGAACAGTTCTTTTAAATTTTGCATACTGACGTGCTAATGATTAATGAGTATTCCTACGGCCGGTTTTGAAAAAATCCAGATATTTATTCTAATGACAAAATGTTAAACTTTTATTTAAACATGGAGATATCAATTATTTCCATTTCCAGTGAGGTGTATTGACACACAGACCTTCACACGTCAATGTAAAAATCACTTTGGCATCTGAAATCGAATAAATTGATCATAATCTTAAAATTGGTTTTTCACTTCTCCAAATCTTTCTAATAACTTCATATAGGCCTATCGAAAAAGAGAAAATGTATTTTTACTTTTTTAGAGAGCCTAATTAATTCTGCCTTAAGAATCTGTAACAAAAAAACCATTAAAGGCAGTCTGTTTGATTAATAACTATAAGACCCCCAATAGTTCTTAGCATTAATAATACAGTAATGCCTTTAATGTGTATGATTGTTTTGATTAGAAACATTAATGGTCTTAGTAATGTCATTAATTATTTTTAAATTAAAAATTTTATTAATGTAGTAAAGACTTTAATAACGTATGTGATAGTTTTGATTAGAAAAATTACTGACTATTAATTAACAGAATAATCTTTTACTTAAAAAGTAAAGACAAACTTCATTAAATTATAATTTACACTGAAATCATTTTCCGAATACTCTACCATAGTTAAAAAAACATTAATTTTAAATTCCATGTTTGTAATATTTACTTTCATAAATTAATTAATTTTTAAAAGCGTATTAAGTTACAACAAAAATAACCGTGCTAATTAATCGAGCAATACGGCCGCGGTATTTAACGACTAGGTCGTTGTGAGGTCTTTAATTGGATCAAACTGTCACTGTTGGCTTCATTAAACAAAAGGTGAAATCGTAAAATGAAGTTATTCCAGACATTTATGGGCAAATAAAGCGTACTTTGTTGATACAAAGATCAACAACCTAAACCTATCATTATGTTAAAACTGATTTTTTTTTAGTTAAACATATCTTTCGTCGTGCTTTTATTTTGAAAACCATTCGAAATACGCAAAAAGTATAACGTTGTAATTTAGATTTTGTTTTGAGTATATCAGCTGATTTGAATAAAAAAAGGAATGTCTGTTTGTCTGTGTTTATACACATTGCTGGAGACTAAGCAAATTGACCGGTTTGTGTTCATTTTGGAAAGTACAAGTGTATATTCCTCATGTATCGCAATTATGGTTTAATGTTCTAAGAAATTTTGTTTTCAATCTATAGTTTGGTCAAAACCACTTAATATTACCAAAATTGCGGTATTCTCTAAATCAACGTAAACGATTAAGTATATTTTACTAACTTGAAATAAAACAAAATTGCAAAATAAAAACAATATAAATTATATAGAACACGACCATGTAGTATAAATAATTTAAAATAATTATCTGCAATTGATTTATTTGTAACCTGTTTTTAAGAAAAAAGTCTATTTTTGTTGTGCAAGTGCATCTTTCTACAAATTTCAAATTTAATATTGATTAAACAAATATTTTGCAGTTTTTTTTAAATCCAGCATTTTTGTATTTCACTTTAGTACGGAACGGGGAGCAAATAAAATCTGTAAATAGTAAACTTTTTAAACTAACAAATTTCATGAATAAAAAAAATACTTAAACACCCTAACCAAGATAATGGTTATTTAAGTATAGTATTTATTATTAGTTGTTAACCATTTCAGTGCCAATACCAAGTCTTACAGATATCAGTTTTGAATAAATTGAACCCAACGTTCAACCCCAGAGAGCAATCTTTAACGTTGACAATCTTTTTACAAATACATTTTTTTCAAATATAAAGCTGTAAGCAACAAGTGGTTTAACATAATCAAACATTAAAAATACAACAATCATTAAAAGTGGCTTGTGAGAATTGTTAAGGTGTTAATATTTCAGAGAGGTCAAAAAGCCGAGCTATTTATAGTTCACAATATATAAATTATGGACGGTTAGGTTAGATTAGGTAAATGCTAATACAGGAACGGGCGAATTCTTTGCAAGTTTCAGACATGAACTACATATAGGCATAGGTTAGGTTAGGTAAATGCTGATACGGGAACGGGCGAATTCTTTGCAAGTTGCAGACATGAACTACATATAGGCATAGGTAAGGTTAGGTTAGGTAAACGCTGATATGGGAACGGACGAATTCTTTGCAAGTTGCAGACATGAACTACATATAGGCATAGGTTAGGTTAGATAAATGCTGATACGGGAACGGGCGAATTCTTTGCAAGTTGCAGACATGAACTACATATAGGCATAGGTTAGGTTAGATAAATACTGATACGGGAACGGGCGAATTCTTTGCAAGTTGCAGGTATGAACTACATATAGGCATAGGTTAGGTTAGATAAATGCTGATACGGGAACGGGCGAATTCTTTGCAAGTTGCAGACATGAACTACATATAGGCATAGGTTAGGTTGGATAAATGCTGATACGGGAACGGGCGAATTCTTTGCAAGTTGCAGACATGAACTACATATAGGCATAGGTTAAGTTAGGTTAGATAAATGCTGATATGGGAACGGACGAATTCTTTGCAAGTTGCAGGTATGAACTACATATAGGCATAGGTTAGGTTAGATAAATGCTGATACGGGAACGGACGAATTCTTTGCAAGTTGCAGACATGAACTACATATAGGCATAGGTTAGGTTAGATAAATGCTGATACGGGAACGGGCGAATTCTTTGCAAGTTGCAGACATGAACTACATATAGGCATAGGTTAAGTTAGGTTAGGTAAATGCTGATATGGGAACGGACGAATTCTTTGCAAGTTGCAGACATGAACTACATATAGGCATAGGTTAGGTTAGATAAATACTGATACAGGAACGGGCGAATTCTTTGCAAGTTGCAGACATGAACTATAAGTATAACCTATAGGCATAGGTTATAGATTATAGATTATTTTTTTTACTTTTGATTTACTACATTTTGTGTTTGTCCGATTTAAGTAGTTTAAGAATACTTTTCTATAACTACATTAGCCTAATTAAGGAAAAAGAATATTTTAGTCTTTAAATTCACAAATGTTTAGTGAATAAGGTTATAAAAGTATTTTTCGTAAACCAGGGTTAAAGTTCATAAATTTCTGTATAACTTATTAAAGTACAACGCGAAGAAATCAAACCTTTAAAAGTAAGCGAGTAAAACTGAAAATATTTGAAGCTTATGATGTTATATCGTAAAACATTTTAACGGTAGAATTGGTATTGTCAAACTACATCCAATAAACAATTAACGGTAGATCAGTCATCAGTTGGAACAGTAGAAACAGGCCTGTAACTAATCATGTTAGAGGCACTCGGTGATGTGATCTGCTAGCAGTCGGCTGCATCGCCTTTAATTACATCTTAATTAATTGTAACATTAATTGCTTCTCTCTGATTGGTTGAGACGGCACACACCGCACTGCACATAGTAGTCTACTTCTATGTGTAATACGAATTGTATCTGATTCTGCAGTTCAAAGAAAACCAATCAAAATAATGTCTGCACAAGTGTTACCAAAATGTTTCCCATTCGTCATATTTTCACCAAAATCCAGATCAAAAGCTAAGGACGAAAACCCTTAATAGTCGTAATTATGAAATGAAAACTTCTTTAGGCGCGTTTAGCACTTTTTGGGTGGATAAAAGGCATTCACCTCGCGTCACGCTAAATCTGTATACGGTGAGTCATATCAATTCAATACAGCTGCAAGCTGCGGCACTCCGAGACTGCCGAGAATGCAGTACATGTGTAATATTTGTATTAGTGTATACGTGAATTATAAAAGAAATTAATTACAATAATAATGCAAACAACTCAAATATTGATAAAATTGATAATAATGATGATGTAACTAATGAAAATAATGTTAAAAATTAAGTACATAAAAGTCCATGTAAATACTGTATTTTACGCATATTCATTATATTATTACGCCAAATAAGTTGTATTTGTTTGTTTTTCGATTGCGCAGCCAATCATTTTTTTATAATTAAATAAATATAAAAATTTGTCACGGATTTGTAGGTATCCCATATAGGCCTATGTAGTTTCAAGAAAGCAGATCATTATTTTTGTTATCGGAATTCTTAGCGTAATAATGTATGAAAAATGGCTGGGGCAATATTATTAAAATAAATGGATATCATTACAATATGATTAAAATACTATCGAGGTATTGACCAAATATTTCAATCAAGGTAGGACAGATCAAGGCATTCTCAAGAATTTTAATCAAGGGAATTCCTGTGAGAGCTTCATTAAGTTAGGACTGGAACATAGTAATATAACCAAAGTAGGACTGGGATAATACTGTCAATATAAAACTTAATTAACTCAAACAGCTCAATTATAAAGGTGTTTATTTTAGTTTTTTGTATTAATTTCAAAAAGTGTGTAATAAACTATGTAAGATTAATGCAAAACGAAAAAATATCACGCGTAGTGGCAAAAAAACCTAAAAAAGTAAAATAAAGATCTTACATTTTTAATAAAAAAAACACACACTAGATAGTTTTTCCCTTGTTGTCCGGAAGTCTCTGTGAGTAACCCGTAGTGCAACTATTTTTTTTTCAAAACTTATTTTTCAAATAACCAAATTATTTAAGGTGCTTCAAATTTACAAAATTAATTTGAAGTTTAACACTGCTACTTAAACTTTACCATATATATATATATATATATATATATATATATATATATATATATATATATAAAACGGAGTTAAAGAAAACAACAACAATAATCAACTGCAGTGGATATGTGTTGCAAAATGTTTTTAATGTACGAGTATTTACTTACTGAAACATAAACTATTGAGCTTTAAAGTTTATACAAAACTGCAAGATTTGATGGTCATTATGCTAATTAAAAAAGGACTGAGATATTTATAGTATAATTAAAAAAGGTTATACATGTTTGTAATTGCTGTAGACTGAAACTTCCAATATTACATTAAAAGAAATTATGTTATATTAGTATTTAAATACAATATTGTACCATGAAAACAATACTGTTTCATTAATAAGTATACTTTAAAGTGAAATCTGTAGTTTGTTTGATGCAGCTGAATATTACGAAGTCATTTTGTTAAAATTGAAATACAATTTTGGAGTGAATTTTGCTTGATTAGTATAATTAAATTACTCAATCACCAGACCTCCAAACATGGGTACCGACCTTTCAGTTGATGTCCAATTTCCATTAGACTAATCCCTTTTTAATGATGAGGGGGCACCTGAGTTGTGTTACATAAACCAGCTTAGGATTAATTAGGCCTGAAAATTCTAAGTAGCAGAGTGTTTGTTCTGCATGAGATTGATTGGTGATTACACAATTCAAGTGATCATTTACAATCACTTATCGTATACAAAGTCGGGTGATCATCAGAAGGGTTTTTGAATAAAAAACGAAAAACCATTAACTTTACATTTAAGTAGATATTATAATGTGCATATGTATAGTTTAATGAGATTTTTTGTTTTATTTTAAGGCGAAAAGCACATTGAGGCTATAATTGCCTCCTTAAAGTGTGAGTGTAAAGTGTTAAAGTCGTAAGTGTAGTGATGCAAGTGTAAGTGTGTTAGACTCTGGTACCGTGAGGGACGTCTAAATCCTCTCAATAGTTTGCACCCCCTGCGGGGACAGTTTAATGAGGAAATGGATATAGGTATACTTGAATGTATTGAAATATTGAATTTCAAAATTTTGATTTATCCTATTCAGATATAAGCTTTCAGTTTAATGACAAGCTTTATTTTAAGTCATTTTGAAAATATTTTTGACTCTAATCAAAATTCCCTGTGTAATTTTCCTTACAAGACCGAATATGTTTTTGCAAGTACTATAAAATCTGTTCAGAAGAAAGAGACACGGAGTTACAAATATTATTTTACCAAAACAAAAGATTTTCGTAACCCTTTTTAACTCTACATTAGATTCATGAAATCTTTGTTAACCTGTCTGTTTTGACGAAAGACCAATTAATAATTTTCCCGAAATCACTACAAATATAAATTACGCATACAAAATTTTATACTTAGGCCTACAGCTAACTAATTACTGCATTTATTTATAAATAAATATTTTATAATTTTGTTTAACAATGTTAGTTTTTTTAATAATAATAATCAAAATTGTTTATAATGAGCAGTAAACATGTTTGCCAACAATATTTTGTAACATCGGTTCATCCCATTGTTAGTATTACCACTACAGGAAATACAATTACGTGCTGTATGCCGGCCATTTAGGAATTTGGTAAGTTGATTAAGCGTTGATAACCACTGTTTGCATTCGTCACCAGCAAGCGAATATTAGTAATCGCATCACAAAATATAATATTTACAAAACTATTTTGTTGTATTTACTTTTTGACTGGTAATAACAGACAATTTTAAAAATGTTAAATTTCATTTCGGTTTGTTTGTACAAACAGAACTACTATTACATTGCAATGGCAATACTAACAATAGAGTGTCTGTAATCAAAAGTGTGATATATTTTTAACTGCCGTTAAACGTTTTTTACTTATAAAATGGAGAATGTCCACTTATGCTTTCTAGAGATTATTTTTAAACCAAACATACTGATAGACGTTAACACATGGTCATAAAGGATACAAAGATAAAAGGACACGAGCACAAAGTCAGGACAGAATTTAGTCCGCGTTAGTTACAACAATTCTGCGCATCTCAACGCTACGCTTCGCTTCCTATCACTAAATGCGCGTCTAATTGTTGAAACTGAACAACTTAAATCAAAATTTCAGTTAAGTTAAGTAATATTTGGTTTTTTCAAGAAGCGGGAAGTTGTTGAAAACAGTATTTTCTAACTTGTATTTAACTTTTTTGTCATAAAAATTAATGTTTAGCTTTAAACATGGGTTGAGTATAAGTAAAACTAATTGTGAAGCATAGACGAGTTGTCGGCTGTATCGTTTCTCTGCTGTTTTTTCCTGTAATTAAATTTGTTTGCCAATTAAATCGTAATTTTAGATTTAAGTAGCCTATCTTTGTTGTTGTAAAGTGGTAATCTCGGAAGCAGGTGTCACGTTACGTGACATAACCGAGTTTCTAAAAGTGTTTTTCTTTATTTTACCCTTTTTGAAATTCTAATGTCACTATAATAACCAGCATTAAAATGTGTATGTGTTAGCACTATTAACTTTCGAATTACGTAATAATGCAAAAACGAACCCTGACAGACGTCAAAATATTTCTTAAATCGATTTTGAAAATTGAAAATGCTAAATTATGCAGTTATTAACGAATTATAACACTGATGACGCTAATAACAAATTATGTTTATTTTAATTAGTTAATTAAAAATCTAAACAAGAAAATTAGTTTTCAAAATGGTGTCACTTCGTTGCGGTAGTGTAAGCAGTTGTTGCACTTCCTTCGTTGTCAGTTCCACACGTGGCAACAGAGCAGATTCACCACCCGTCTGATTTTACGCTCTTGGCCGCCTCGGTGGCCTAGTTGGCAGCGTCCTAAGCTTTCACCCCGAGGACCCGGATTCGATTCCCGGCCAGGGCTTGGCATTTTCATACGCTATAAATCATCCCATCTTCTGCATTGGCCCAAGTGTGCACAATAGTCGTGCAATAGTGGTGCACAATAGTGTGCAAAATAGTTAAACAAAAAAAAAAGATTTTATGCTCGTTAGTTTAGTGTATATTTACATACCTTAAACATGAAAAGATATCTTTTTATTTCTAAATTCCTATTCTTCATTAAAAATATTTTAACTTTGAGCTCCATCCAAAGCAAAAGAAACCATTTCATATCTTACTTTTACAATCAGCTAATGTCCAAACTTAGGTTTTTATGGGTTAAAAGGAAAAAATCCATAAAATAAGGTAAATTTTGACATTTGCAAAATTGGAAAATTGGAAATAGTTAATTAGAAACAACCGTCTTTGACTATATGCCAAAAGTCACTTTCCTGTTAGACTGCTCTACATCCGCGAGGTTTTATTGAAAATTAACAGTTTATATTACTTCAAACTATAAATCTCTATAATTATTCAAAGTTGGACTTAATTCTGTTCACTTTTTGGTTAGTAACAATGATTTTTTTGTTATTTTTAGGCGAAAAGCACATTGAGGTTATTATCGCCTCCCTAAATGTAAATGTGAGTATAAAGTGTTAAAGTCGTAAGTGTAGTGTTGTAAGTGTATGTGTGTGTTAGACTCGGCTACCGCGAGGGACGTCTAAATCCTCTCAATAGGTGCAGCTAGTCTGCACCCTCTGAGGGGTAGTAACAATGACTGTTGGTAAATAATTTTCAGATCAAACAGATTTGCTTGAATCAATTCATTTGTGGAAAAAAAACTTTCAGATAACTTATATTTAGTTTTTGTATGACAGCTACTAAGTTTTAGTTATAGAAAAAAAATCTAAGCAAATTTGAGCAAAATCATAAATGCTCGTTGGACAAAACTCAATTTCTGTAAACATTTACATTCATAAGTTAAGCAATATATAGTATTCATATAAAAATTAACAGACCATTTTTTTACTTTAACTTTATATTTTACTCGATAAAGTAAAAAATTAAGAGTGTTAGTAAGTAATACGATACTAAAAATAACAAGAAATTATTATTATTATTGTTTTAACTCATTTAAGAATAAACAATCGAAATTTTAACTTTTTTCTAATTTCTACAACAAAAATTAAATACATGAAGATTATTTTATACAATTTAACTGGTAAACTATTTAAGTAGTCTCAATATACATTTGAAAGGCGTGGTAAAAGATACTTGACCATTCTTAACTGATACTTGACACACGGTGAACTGTATTGTCCTCGGTTCAGTAAGATTGATGGACTATTTAAGTAATGATCCTTTTAAATCGCTGATCTCGTTTATCTTTGAATTCAGTGCCATCACGTTTGGGCCTCGAATAATTTTTACGACACATGAGATGGTCATACGTACTTTGTGTGTATTTAAAAGAAAAACTGCTTTTTAATTTTTGTTAACAAATATGGGCAAGTAAATTTCGGAAAGTTCCATTACCTGAGGGTAAATAACCCATGAAACATTCTTTCCTATTTTCTTATTAGAATTTACCATATTTTTAAACCTGCATATTTTTAATTTCCACCTCGAGTTGCATATTCAGGTTGATTAATTGTTTTGTTTATGTAGACTATATACGTTTTAATGACATCTCAAAAGGACTTTCTCATTGATTACCTATACTTAGCAGTTTAAAGGTTAGAATCGGTGCCTATTACAAATGGTCCAATGATGGCCGCTCCAATAGCTTATTTTTCAAAGAATATTTACTAATAATAAATAAGTAGTAAATAATATTATTAAAGATAATAGGATGAAAAATGATAATGCCTCAATATTGGCTACTGGTCAAACTACCATTAGTAAGCCTAGAAGGTACATTTGATATTATTAGCAAATCTCCAATGGAAAATGAGCTAATGGAGTAGCTAATGGAGCAAATGGAATAGGTAAATGTAATCCTATCATAGTAATGCACAAATCAGTCTGCTTGGAATGAGCTATAATCCTGCACATAGTTCACTTTTTGAGAAGTATTTGCACGTTCATGTCCGATTTGATTAAAACTTGGCACAAAAATTGATTTAGTAAAAACTTAAACGAATCTCTTAACCAGTAAAATTTTGCATACAGTTTAAATACGGCAACCATTCCAAATCATTACATATTCATAACTTTTTTGTATTAAGTGTTACCTTAAGTGTGATTGTCTTAATAATGGTGAAATCAAAATTTCAAAAAAATAAGCTCTAAAAAATCACTTTCAGAAATTCGTTTACCCAACTTGAGCGAGACAGCTGCGTGCTTGTGGTATATTCTAATAAGAAATGCGCTGTTGTATGAAGCAACATGCTAGGAAACAGAGTTGTAGGAACGCTGAACCTGACCTTTAGAACACTTTTCAGGATCGTTAAACATTTTATATAAATTTCATATTTAATTTTTGTAGTAGCTTGAAAGAGTTCCGTTACCTAATAAAATTCTTTCTTTGCTTTCAATATAACTATAATTTAAATTTTAAAAGAAATAATTTATACTGATTTCAAAACTTGTTTACAACTTCATAAAAGCGTTGGAATTTCATTTAAAATGCTCAGATGAACGCACGGTATTAAGTTTTACTATTGTTGAAAATAAAATAAAATGGCGTACAAAATAAAAATGACACTAAATGAACTTTACAAATACTACTGTACTGTTACTGTTAAAAATTACTGTAAAAAAGTACTGTTAAAAATTCACAATATATTGCCAATTTTGATTTAGACTTACGCTTAATCTAACTGTCCGTTTATGTAATATCGTTAAAAATTAAATTTGTTAATGTTTAGTATAGGATTTTATCAGGTGCGAGAGACTGTTGTGACAGCAAATATTGCATAGTTAAAATAATTTATTTTACAGTAAACGAGGATTTCTGTTGAAACGAAAGCTTAGGTTCGAACGATAAAATAAAATATTTATCACAGCTTTTGTATTTTTCCATGATTTATCCAATCCGATGACGTCATTCCAAATGATTTTTAGTAAATAATTCCGATGCAAAACTTGTTTCACCCAGACTAAACACTGCAACACGGATAAAAATATTCGGCTTTTGTCGTACGCACTGATCCGTGCAAAACAAATTGTATTTCGTTCAATAATATCAGAAACCGTCAATACTTTATATCTGTCTGTCAACTATACATGAAAATCTAACGGTCGAAAATTGAATTTTCTCGGAAGTGGAAATAAATTCCGGAAACGTGGATAAAATAGCAATAGCTTACTTTGACACTAGCGTGAAATATTTGTATGCGTTTTTGTGATCTAACTGTACTTTTTTCAAGTCTTGTTGACACAACTTTTTTTTCTGAGACGTAACATAACAGGTCTAAAATGAAAACAAAATCCAATAAATTAAAGCGTTTGAAAACCTAAATTTTAAAATTAAAATATAAATTCGTTTAAACTTTAACCAACATGCAATAAATAGCTTCCGCTTAATATTTGCATGTTTTAAGTTATTTTATTTATGAACTTTATTTCTCAAAAACCAGTTATAATTATGTTGTTAAAAGGTTGTTCAATATAATAATATTTTTTTGGCATAGTTATACTTAACTACTATACAAAAAAATAATAAATTTTGCCAGCTCTGAAGCTTATACCGAATATTGTCATGAATATACAATAAGCCTAAAATTACTGGCAAATCTACTAAAAATAATTTTGTAAAAACATTGGGGATCTAGGATTTATGAATTAAGCCCTAATTAAATTTCTGGAAACATTTTTTCTGGTAATAAAAACACGTTATATAACG